>CM033112.1:17272851-17563349 GCA_019321725.1 Paulownia fortunei | reverse complement strand
TCTCCAAAATTTGTTTTATCTCCCTATTTGCAAGTTCAACTTGTCCATTTGTCTGAGGGTGATAAGGGTTGCAACTTTATGTATGATTCCATATTTTTCATTAAAGTTCCAAAAACTTTGTTACAAAAATGTTTTCCCCCATCACTAATAATAGATCTAGGAATTCCAAATCGACTTAAAATATTTTCTTTCAAAAAATTTATCACTATTTTGTGATCATTGTTTCGACAAGGAATTGCCTCGATCTATTTTGAAACATAATCTATGGCAACCAATATGTAAAGAAAACCAAATAATAATGGAAATGGCCCTATAAAATCAATACCCCAACAGTCAAAGATTTCAATCACTAGGATAGGGTGTAGGGGCATCATATTTCTCTTTGAAAAAAACCCTAACTTTTGACAATTTTCACAACTTTTGCAGAAAGTATAAGTATCTTTAAAAAGAGTTGGCTAATAAAATCCACATTGCAAGATTTTTGCATAGTTTTCTTTACAGAAAAATGACCACCACATGTTTCTAAATGACAAAATTTGACAATATTACCTATCTCATTGTCAGGCACACATCTTCGAAAGATTTGATCCGGACAATATTTGAATAGGTATGGATCATCCCAATAAAAAATTTTTAACCTCAGTCAAAAACTTCTTTTTGTCTTGAGAGTTCCAATGCGATGGCATCTTTCCTGTCACAAGAAAATTAACAATGTCAGCAAACCAAGGTAAAATAAAAACATTAAATAGTTGTTCATCAGGGAAAGTATCATTAATAGGTGTGGTTTGAAACGAGTCATCACAAACAAGTCTCGACAAATGACATCACTACATTCTCTACTCCCTTTTTATCTCGAATAGTAACATTAAATTCCTGGAGTAAGAGAATCCACCTAATCAGTCTTGGTTTAGCATCTTTTTTGACAAAAGATATTTCAAAGCTGCATGATCACTGAAAATAACAATTGGTGAGCCAACAAATAAGATCAAATTTATCCAATGCAAAAACTACAGCAAGTAATTCTTTTTCAGTTGTTGTATAATTCAATTGAGCACCATTTAAAGTTTTACTTGCATAGTAAATAACATATGATTTTTTATCTTTTCTTTGTCCCAAGACAGCTCCAACAGCATAATCATTAGTATCACATTATTTTAAAAGGTAAAGTCCAATCTGGAGGCTGCATGATTGGAGCAGACGTAAGCATGCTTTTAAGCTTAACAAAAGCATTTTCACAGTTTTCAGTCCATTCAAAAATAGTTTTTTTGTTAGAAGATTACACAAAGGTTTAGATATTATACTAAAATCTTTGATAAATCTTCTATAAAAACCAGCATGTCCTAAAAATGATCTAATCTCCTTCACAGTCTTTGGTGTTGGCAAATTGGCAATTAACTCAATTTTAGATTTATCAACCTCAATACCTTCTGATGATATAATGTGTCCAAGAACAATACCAGTTGTTACCATGAAGTGACATTTCTCCCAATTGAGCACAAGATTCTTTTTTCACACCTGATCAAAACCTTTTCTAAATTAGATAAGCAATCATCAAATGAATTACCAAAAACAGAAAAATCATCCATGAAGACTTCAAGAAAACGTTCAACCATGTCACTAAAAATACTAAGCATGCATCGTTGGAATGTAGCTGGTGCATTACATAATCCAAAAGGCATCTTCGATATGCAAAAGTACCAAAAGGACATGTAAAAGTTGTTTTCTCTTATCTTCAAGTGCAATTGCAATTTGATTATACCCAAAATATCCATCTAAAAAGCAATAAAATTTATGTCCCGCAACTCTTTCTAAAATTTGATCCATGAAAGGTAATGGAAAATGATCTTTTCTAGTAACTGAGTTGAGTTTTCTATAGTCAATGCACATTCGCCAACCAGTAATAGTCCTAGTTGGAATTAATTCATCATTCTCATTCTTGATACAGTAACTCCAGATTTCTTAGGTACAACTTGAGTAGGACTTACCCATTTGCTATCAGAAATAGAATAAATGATTCCATTATCTAAGAGTTTAATGACTTCATTTCTTACTACTTCTTTCATATTATGATTTAGCCTTCGTTGCATTTCTATAGATAGTTTAGCATTTTCTTCTAGATAGATGTTATGTGTGCAAATGAAAGGATTAATACCTTTAATATCAGCAATGGTCCATCCAAAGCATTCTTATGTATTTTCAGAGTTTCGATCAACTTACCTTCTTTGAATGCATCGAGTTTGGAAGAAATTATTACGGAAAAGTCTCATTCTACCCAAGAAAGAGTATTTTAAATTAACTGGCAAATGTTTCAATTCAACCACGGGAGCTTTAATACTTGATGGAATAGATTTTTCTATTGATGATGAAAGTTTTTCGAACCTTGGCTTCCAAAAATTTTTTCTTGTACCTGCAAAAATTCAGAGATAGTATTAGTGTTCCTTTTATAAATACTTTCACTTTCAAAACAAGTCTTCAAAGAATCTGAAGAGTTAGTAGTAGTAAAGTATTCATGAACAAGTTCCTCAATCGAATCCACTTCATGTACTTCGACATCTTCTGCAGGTTGCATACAAACATTAAACACATTTAGTTCCAAAGTCATATTTCCAAATGATAACTTCAAAATACCATTTCTACAATTGATCAAAGCATTTGAAGTTGTAAGAAAAGGACGACCCAAAATGATAGGAATTTGTGTATGTGTTTGTGCAAGGGCTCTGTGTAAAAATAATGAAATCAACTGGAAAGTAAAACTTATCAATTTGTACCAACACATCTTCTACTATCCCTTTGGAACTTTAATCGAACGATCAGCTAGTTGGAGTACAACAGAAGTTGTTTTAAGTTCTCCCAAACCTAACTGTTCATAAACTGAGAAAGGTAGAAGATTTACACTAGCACCAAGATCAAGCAAAGCACGCTCTATTCTAGTGTTTCTATGATACATGAAATGGTTGGACAACCTGGATCTTTGTACTTTGGTGGAGTGAATTGTTGAATGATTGAACTAACACTTTCAGTTAAAAATGCCTTCTTTTGTACATGATGTTTTCTTTTGATTGTATATAAATCTTTCAAAATTTGGCATAAGGTGGAACTTGCTTGATTGCATCCAATAATGGAATATTAATCTTGACTTGTTTAAAAATTTCATAAATTTCAGCATTTGAGTTCAATTTCTGAGTTGCTTGCAATCTTTGAGAAAGGGTGCTGGAGGTAAATATTTTTCTTTTTCATCATTTTCACGCTTACCTTCTTCAAACTTACCTTTGTCATCAAGACTATTTCCATTTTTCATTTCTGGAAGTGGATTAGAAACTTTCTCCTTGGGATGAATAGTATTGTCAACAACTTTTCCATTCCGAAGAGTTGTAACTGAATTAGCCTCCTTGACTACATTTTCACCTGAAGAAGAAACATGACACCGAGTAGAAGGATTAGGTTGAGGTTGAGCAGGAAATTTACCTTTTTCATGAGTACGCAAAGAAGTTGTCAGTGTTGAAAGTGTGCTTCTGATCTCATTGATAGCTTGTGAAGTCTGATTATTGATTTGTTTGTTCATGCATAAATGCTTGCAAAGTCTCCTCAATGGATTTTGTATGTGGAGGTGGATAAGAATGAAAGTTTTGTGGTTTTTGTGAATGCAGTGGTTGGGCACGGTTATCATCTCGCCAACTGAAATTGGGATGATTTTCCATTGTGGATTGTAAGTTTCAGAATATGGAGAATGAAAAGGTTTTTTGAATGTGTTCATAAAATTTGCTTGTACTGGAATGTTTGGACATTCATTGGTGGAGTGCCCCAAAATTTCACAATTGCTACAAACTTCTTCCTCTTGCACATATTTGATTTCCTTTACTTTTTTAAGTTCCATGGCTTCAACTTTTCTTGTTAAACTAGCAAGTCTAGCATTTAAATCATCTTCTTGGCTAAGATAATATTTTCCTTTATTACTATTAGCAAGATTAGATCTAATAGAACTTTCGAAGAATTAACACTATGCCATGATTGCGAGTTTTCTGCCAAATGATCTAGATATTCTAGGGTTTCATCAGGTTCCTTATCAAGAAACTCACCATTACACATTGTTTCAACAAATTATTTTATTTCAGGAGTTAAACTTCATAAAAGAAACTAATTAAGCCCATTTTTCAAAACCATGATGTAGGCATGAATTCAACAAATTTTAAATCTTTCCCAACATTGAAAGAAAACTTCATTCGAATTTTGAGAAAAAATTTGAATTTGTCTTTTCAAAGCATTAGTTTTATGAGTTGGAAAGAATTTTTTCAAGAATTCAGCTTGCATTTCTTGCCAAGTGCCAATTGACCTAGGTTTTAAAGAATTAAGCAATTTTTTGCTTTATCTTTTAAAGAGAAAGGAAATAATTTGAGCTTAACAATCTCATTTGTGCAAGTTTGATCATCAAAAGTGGCACATACTTCATCAAATTCTTTTAATGCAAGTAAGGGCTTTCAGAGTCTAAACCATGGAAATTAGGAAGTAAATGGATATACCTGACTTGAATCAAAATTATTTGCATTTAGAGGAAAAATGAAACAAGAAGGAGAAGAATTTCGAGGAGGTTGCAAGTAATAACGCATGGTACGCACCTGTTGATTCTCATTTTCATCCTGGACACTTTCATTTTCAGCCATGGTGGAAGTGTGTGGAGATGATTCAAACAAATTTCCAAACAAAGTTTCGGAATTATTTCTTACTAAACGTCGAGAATTATGACTACGATATCATATAACCATATATCCATAAAGAAAATAAACAAACTATATTTACAAAGAAAAAATATTAACAAACCTGAATACTTACCTTGCCTTCCCCGGCAACGGCGCCAAAAACTTGCTACAACTTTAATGTTGCAAACCCAACAGGTTGTAGTAAGTAATAAATTTCTCGTGAGTCCAGGGTCAATCCACAGGGAAGTTGTTTGAAGAATTCAAGTTTATATTTCTAAAAAGATGGAGTTAATGTGAATAAAAATATATGAACAATTAATATATGATGTAACTAAAGAAAAATCGAAGTAATAAAAGTACTGAAGATTAGGGATCCACTCTTGAGTTTTGGATAAAGAAATGGTTATTTATTCTTTTTACCTCTATTAATTGCCACAATTGGAATTCATACATAATGAAGGTTCCAATGGGAAGATATTATCAAGTAACTCATGTAATAAGGTAATCATGATATTGTCTTACTATTGCAAATTATCTCTTAACGCCAATACTTATTTATGGGATCAAGCATTTATGTACACCTTCGTCAACAACAAATCAAGGTTTCACATTAGCAGTCGGTGGGGTAAAACCGTACAATAAGCTAAATGAACCCAAGTATTTGTTGTGCCATTAGAGATACATAAATCAAGAATCACCACAAAACAAGTAGGGTTTAGATCAAAAATAAAAATAATAATACAATATACTTAAATAATTTCTACCCTTATAACCATTTCTCTTCCTACATCAAGAGATTCACCCTTTTTTCTCAGCAAAATGAATTTAGAAAGACATAATAAAAGTAACAAAGACTAAAAATATAAGAGAAACTAGAGAATGCATTTCTATTACTACTAGAAAACTTACAATACTAGAAAACATACAAACTAGATAACTTAGCCTAAAGAAACCCTCTACCCCCCTCTCTTACAAGCTTAATACATGGCCTATTTATAGTAGTTGGAGTAATCTAGAGGCCAAACAAATAATGGAGGGGTTAATCAAGTGGTATGCTAGTTGCCAAGAGTTGGTAAGTTGTTACACAAATTTCTCATCTACTGAATTGAATTACATTTTTCGATCAGATACAGCCAGATTTTGAAGATATGTAAATAATCAAAATTGTAGATCTTTCAACGCTGATATATTTTCATATATCTTTTGTCAAATTTGGTGATCGGAAAGGAGATATGGTCAAATTACCGAGTCATGTTCAAGAGCCACCCTGTAACATCAGTAGCAACTTGCAGCCTCTGGTTTTACCATTTCGACATATTTTAATACTATCTTATCTTCAGCAAACTTGTTTATTTACCTCTTGGGTATAACATATCCGAATTTTAGACCAAAATAAATTTGGGCTCAAGATATATAACCCAATTGGTAAAATAAGTGAATACTGGGCTGAACTCTGATCCGAATTTTAGTGATCCATTTTGTGCAACTACTTGGATGAATTTTCTGCTATCATCAAAACTGAATTGGGCTGAGCCTCCAACATAAAAGTTGTACCTCTATCTCTTGGCTTTCAAATGAAACAAGTTTCAGGTCCATAGAGCTTTTGATCATGAAATTATGCCTAAATTACAAAACCTACACAAGTCTGGAAACATGCTTTCATTTATTCCCTAACACAAAACATTAATAAAACAATAATATTAACAAGAATAAAGCAAGAAAAGGATAAAGGATTTGACACAAAAATATGTCAAATATTCACTTATCACAAGTCGGGCAGGTCTTCTTAATTGTGGCAGTCGGTAGGACCTCTTAAATGTGGAAGTCGATATGGCTCATCGAGGGTGGAGGTCGGTAGGACCTCTTAAGTAGGGGATCTAGTAGGGTTCCTTAAATATGGAGGTCAATAGGACTTCTCAAGTGTAAGAGCTGGTGGGGATCCTCAAGGGTAGGGATCGGTAGGATCTGTCAAATATGGGAATCGGTAAGGCTCCTCAAAGGTAGAGGTCGGTAGAACCTCTCAAGTATGGGAGCCAGTGTAGCTCGTTGAGTGCATCTCTGAGGCTAAATGTATGTTAAATCTCAAGAGGCACTGGATATCCCGATATGTACTTTGCCATTGGCCTCAAGGAAAGTCGAATTTGTGAGATTTTGGGGTTGAGCTGGCCTAGCTCATTAGTGATCTCAATGGAATCTCATCGACCTTCGTGGCTAGTGACAATATAACATTTTGTTTAGTAGTAGAGTAGGTAGACACGCAGTTGTATTACAAAATGAACAAGTTTCTTGATCTCACAAAAATTATCCAAAGTACTTGAACATGAACCACTTGAGGCTTGATAACTTGAGTTTAAATGCTAAGTAAAATAAAAATTAACATGAGCCCTCAGGGGCTAAACTTTGTAGAAATAATCTAAGTAATTGGGCTCTTTTCTACTAGTAGAACTTTTTGAAGGCACAAACGCGTAAGCTTCTAGGGGTGTAATAGTGCGAGCTCCTCTCACGGGCGCAATGGTGCATGAGCTTATCCTAGTGGCACGATGGTGCACGAGCTCCTCTGGGAGGTATGAGGGTGCACGAACTCCTCCTGTAGGCGATAGTCCACTAGCTCTTCCTAGAGGAGTGGTGGCGGGAGAGCTTATCTTAGGGGCGCAATGGTGTACAAGCTCCTTCTAAGGGTGTGATGGCATGCGAGCTCCTCCTGGGGGTGCAAGGGCACGATAGTTTCTCTTAGGGGTATGATGGTGTTAGAGCTCATTTTGGGAGCGCGATGGGCGCACGAGCTCCTCTTGAGACCTCTATTGGGTTTACTAGAATCGCAGGGGCATGTGTAGTGAAAAATTAATTTATTTTATCAAACATAAATTTATTCCCTCGATTTGAAAACGATTCTAACAATTGCATTTATTCAAATGAATATATATAAATATATATATTAAATTTGGATTATACTTTTCGTGCACTCCGATTGCTGTAGGGAATGAAGCAATCAATTGCTTATTTTGGACTTTTAGAACTCGTAGGAATTCAAGTGTCTCCCCTCTATCAGGTCCATAATATGAAAAGTAACACCAATTAAAAGAATTCGCTATTATCCTTTTAATCATTTACTAATTTGGATCCGGAGTAAATTTTACCTTTTTAATCTAATTGATGGAACAAAAATAATAAATATTGATTCTTTATGTTTTTGAAACTTGGATATAAAGAGAATAGTAAGAAACTAATTTTCTTTTAAAGAATAAGAAAATCAAGATTTCAAGAAAATAATTTTTCTTTTTCTTTATTTTCTTTTCTTTTCTTGGAGAGAAAAATAGAAGATAAAACAAAATTATTTTTGCCAAAATTTACTAGGCAAATTTTGGCCCTCCCTATATATATAGGGGTTGAAAATTTGCCCCTACTCCAACTTTTGGAAAGTTTGTCAATTTTGAACTATTTCAAAATTTGATCTTGGAAGGATTCTAAATCTTCCAATAACTTTTATCTTTTTCTCTCTCCAATGTATGTGAACTTGTTTGAGACTATATTAGTCATCAAAATTATATATATATATATAATAAAGATAGATATATATCAAATATATACCTAAAATATATTTATATAAAATAAATCCTTGTGGCCAATTTTTATCCTATAAAAATTGTTCATTTTATTTATTTATTTATAAATGTGTTAATTAAATAAATTATATTTATTTAATTTATTATCTTCATATTCTAGTGGGTTTCTTAAGTGATCTATTTTTATTTTTGGGTTTGGACTTAAAAATCCACAAATCAATCTAATTGATTTAATCACAAACTAATCAATCCAATTGATTAATTATAATTTACTCAAATTAGATCTAATTAATTAATTGAATAATTTAATTTAACTATTAAATTAAATAGAACCCTTAATTAATTAATTAACTAATATTAATTAATTAATTTTCAACCATCGAATAAATCCCAAAATTAAAAATATTACTTTCCATAAAGATGTGTGACCCTCTTAGGTTTACTACTAAACTAATAGTGAGCTTGTAATATTTACAACTTATGAATAATAATTATTCTAATTAATTAATTCAATTAATTAATCGCTTAGAACTAACTCCTTAATTTCAAGAACCTCACTATTCATGAAAACACCTAACAAGTAATCATAACAAACTAGTCTTAGGTGAAATAGTGAGTAAACCTATTTCAGTTGCGAGTACCATACACATACGATCTTTTCGACAGCTAATCTCTCGTTTGAATTTAGTGTATGTATTATAAGTCAAAATTTTAAATGATTCAATATCTATAATTCTATTTCAAGTTTCAATGATTCATGGTGAATCATGATTCATCCTACCTTGGCCAAAGTTTTTGAATCACGAACTATAAAAATACAAAAGATTCTCTTGTTTAAAAAATAAGTATTAAATTCTATATTGGTCATTGACAAACCTCCATGCACACTAGTGCAACACCCAATATATCTCCTTTGTGATTGTCAAGCAATCAGACGATATATCAAAGTACTGTAGGATGCACATAAGGCTACCATCATGCCTCAAGTTCGAGGACTAACTGTGTACTATTATAACACATAAATTCTTATTTCGACAGACAAAGACTCCAACTAAAAATTTCTTACGGGACACATTTGGTGTACTTATTCCCTAACAAGCACCCATATACATGCACTTACGTCTCTATGCTAATGCCAATACAATATGACATCTTCGTCTCATGAGCATGTATTGTATATGGGAGTCTTACTGAGCTATTTAATATCCCATCTCAAAAAAACTCTCGACTCAGAACTTATTTAAGACCAAAATCATAAAGGCATATTCCATGATCATCATCATATGCGCGATTATATCCTGTAGCTAAATTTGGTCTAACAACTTTACCTATTGTGCAGTAATAAAAGATGCAAAGTATAAGATAAACAAAATACTTTTTTTTTTATTAAAATGATTCCCAATAAGATTGTCTATACCAAAAAAAGAGAGTATAATATACCCAATTTAATTGGGACGATGAGCATCATACTCTAACAACCTCCTCTTGGAGGGTAGAAGGCGCGCGAGCTTCTTCTGGGTACAAAAGTGCGACACCTCCTCTTAGGGGTGCAAGCTCCTTTGGGGGACAATAGCACGATATCTTATATTTGGTCATGTGTAGTACCTTCTCTTGATGAGGAGCAAACATATCTCTTGGGTTAGTTGGAGGTGGACGTTGATTGCCTCCATCATAATGGATACTTCCAAAAGGGGGTCGCCTTCATTGCCACGAGTGCCCTCAGTAGGGGGGTTGCCTTAGGTATTAGCTGCTCTCACTATTTTGGATCTTGACTGAATTTTCAATATCCAGACAGTAAGTTCCCACAGACGGTGCTAAAATATTGTTGTATCACTCTAATGGATAGTACTCCTATGTAATTGAACTGCTACGTGGGACATTGTCTGCATCACAAATAAGCATTAGGGGTGCCAAGGGTTTACCCGATAAAGATCCTTCGACACTCAAGTTCGATTCGGAACAAGAAAAATTCAAAGAATTTGAGAGTAGATAAATGCTTAATAAATCGTGTAGCTTTTAATAATGAATGTTGGGGGTATTTATAGTGTTGATATAATGATTTTCATGAGTTTAGGCCTTATGACCTTAGTAAGCTTAGTTTAAGCATTATAACTCAATTTGTCTGTTACCTTGTAGATCCATAAACTTGGCCCATTTGGTTATTATTGTGGCTCATAATCATGATGGACCTATTGGAGTTGACCTGTTGGTTCTATTTTGAGCTTATGACCCATCAAAAATTAATAATAATTACTTAAATTGGAGTTTAAATTCATTACGATGACTAAATAAATAGCATAATAAAAAATATTTGATATTCGTAGTAATATAAAAGCACTCAAACAAATTTTATATATTTATTATATGACTTCGAAGTTCCTAACTCTTCCAATCGAAAGTTTAACATATTGGTCGAAATTAACATATATGATCACCACAAATTGTAATATCCAATCCTCGCCCTACTCATTTGGCCAATATGATTCATGCATTACATGCTACTTATATGTCAATTTGTATTAACATTTACATGTCATTTTATATAGCATTCTTAATCGTTAGACCTCTAATGCTACCACATGATATTAGTGGTTGAGATCTTATAACCTAATTAAGAAATTCAATATTTAGATAAGAGAAAAAATAGATTGGTCGATCTATTGGATATTTATAGGTTATGTGTTATAATTTTAGAAGTAATTAAAGATATTACTAGTAAGCTAATATATTTCAATTCAACTAGATCAAGGTGTTTTAAAGGTATACATCCATAAATTAATAATACTATATTAAACATGATGTAATTTGATTTAAGTATCATATTTCATGGTCCATATGTGCATATGATTTTAGAAATGAAAACTAGACAATTTATTTAAGAATCGAATATCAATAGATTTAAAGATCGAATCAACGGTTAAAAAATTAGGGTAGAATTTATTATCTAATCGTACGAAAATTAAAATAGGTTATAAATAAATAAATAAATGCTGAGAAACACCATATTAGAGTTATATAAGTTGTTATAATATCAGATTTAAACCATCATTTGACACCTCAAGCTTTGCCACCTCATACTTTCTTATTAAGCTTAAGCTAACACCTTAAACCCTTCACCTTTAAGCCATGACCAGACCCTCATTTCAGCCATTTTCAACTTTCAAACACACACCTTAAGATCTTCAAGTGCTCCAAATTAATTCCAAGTTGAAATAAAAGTAAGAAAAGTAAAGGAGAAGTGATTACCATCAAGTTTAACCTCAAAATCTGCATAGGTAACACTTATCTACAGTTTTACCTTTGGTTTTTAGATTATTCTTAATGGGTTTATTGTTTATTAAGCTTTCAATATTTCTTATAAAAGTGTTAATGAAGTTTTTAGTTAGACTTTGGTATACAAAAAAAGGGTTTTTGATGACAAACACTTAATAGGAAATACTTGTAGCAGAAACTGTCACCTTACTTTTTTTTGTATTTTAGGCTTCAAACGTGTATGGTATGCTGAATAAAACCTATAATTATTACCATTTACATGTCCATATATGAGTTAAGAGTATTAGAATGAATTTGGATTGGTTAGAAATTGAAATAGGGCTTGATATTGGAGAAACACTCAAACTGCTAAAGTAGCAAAATTTGTTTTGGTGTGCTGTGAAGGAGACTGAATTAGGGGAGCTAAATCCATAATTTTTGGATATACTTAAGAGTGTTGAAAATTCGGGAGTGATTGGATATACTTAAGAGTGTCAAAACCATTAATGTCATGAAGTGCACAAAACTGTCATGATAGAAAAAATCTATTTCAGTATGCTGTGAAGGGAGTTGAACTTGGGAAGCTATATCCGTGCGTTTTAGCCATTATATGACATGGTTATATTATTGTTTATGTTATCTAGGTGTGATAAAAATTGAGGAGTGAATGAATATGTCTAAGGGTGTCAAATCATCATGCAAATTAATGTGGCAACAAGAAAATATGAAATTGTTATGAAATTGTGAATCTGTCCCATTTGGTTCATTAACATGTTCCAACATAGATATGGTGCATTTGATCCCTAACATTTAGGGAGATGTTATAAGAGTTACAATACATCAATTAAGTGAAGTTAGTATACATTTAAGATGTGGAACAAATGTTCGTAAAAGGTTGTATTCGGTTATAGTTTTTAAGTGGTAAGATTGTTTAGTTAAATTGAGATTCAAGAACTTTATACTATATTAGGCATAATGAACTCATTAATTGAGGATGGTGATTGATATCTTATATTTTTACAAATTATTTCACATCTAGGGTTGGTGAATAATACTTAAGAAACTTAGAAATAACACACAATCGATCAAATGTAAGTGGAAATCCATTTGCAACTACAATGCATGGACATAGTATTTCTTGCCTTTTTTATATTAAATGTGATTCTTGTGTCTTGATAAGTATTATAAATATCTTACAGTGCATACGTTATTTGGATGATGGGACATGGGATCCGTTGTGTCATTGAACATTCCATTCATTAACATTTATACGTGCATGCATAATACGTGCTCACAATTGAAGTTTTGCATGCATAACATTATTTTCAAAAAGAAAATATTATGGTTGACCACTACTAGTGTACCAAGGCCTGTGTGGCTTATTTATATGATATTTTGGGGTGCCGCGAGTATTACTTCTCAGAGAATCATAAGGGTGGACAGGGGGTGTGTCTCTGGTGGACCACTTGGCTATTGCTTTATTGACGCCATTGGTGGAAAAACTTCTGGAGGATCACAGGGGAAAATAGGGGTGGACCTTTAGTGATCCAGAAGATGGCCCACGGACTGTGTCAATCTATTTATAGCCATGTAATTATTGATATTATTAAGAGCTCTATCCGGTACATAGTAGGTGGGTCAAGGGCCCAATGATGGAAACTGACTTTGAATGGACTATTTTTTATGCATGAGTTTGCATTTTTGTCATGATCTTATAGAAATACATTGTATATGTGTTAGATTATCTTTTTATCATACATGATTTTCATTTACTGAGCATTAGCTCACGTAATTCACGCATTGTAGGTAAGTATGGTGATACGTGAGACTTTGAGGCTTATTGGGCTGGTTATTGGAGCTCCTAGAAGCTTCTAAGGATTACTGTACATGGATGATGACCTGTTGAGTTATGTTATGGGCATATTCTAATTTTTACAATCATTATTATTGTGTAAATTATTATCTATATATAAATGTCTTTACTTCTTCCGAAAGTATAGATTATTATTTTGGTTTTTGAGTTATCGTATTATAATTTTGGGATGTTGTGTTCTATATAACTTTTGAGATTTTATAGTGAATAACTTTGAGAATAGCGTAACTGTGATGTGTGTTGTGTTTTTTTTTATTTAAACATTGATTTTTCTATATATAGGTTTATATGTGAGAAAACATTTTTATTGTTTTTCAAAGTGCTACAGTTGACAAAAAAAAAATTATATATATACACATGTACACATATGTATTATCTTGTTAAAATTATTATTATATCAATATTTATATTTAGTGGTGGGGTGTTACACAGATTGCAAAAGAATCACAGCATGTTTGTATTAGATATATTTATACTTAAATCCTAAAAAAATTAATCACTTATGATGTGTTTTTTGCATTAAGTTGGAAAGAATAGATTGTGCACAAGTCATTATTTAAAGAAGTTTTAGTGTATGCATCAAGCACAAACGTGCCATAGAAAACAAAAATAAAAAATAAAAAATTAAAATTATCAAAATGCTTTTAGTTGAGTGGAAAATATGGCCAACTTTTCAAATTTTAGTACTTCATGTTTCCAAATTACTTAGAAGTTCGATAAAATCATTTCACCAAATTGACAACCAAAAATGATGTTTTAATAGAAATTGATCGACCTTAATTTTTTTCATATAATGAACGCAATTATATAAAAGCAGAACCAAACTCATCTATCATCATATGTATAAAATATGGTATAGTCTATGTTGAACGAACATCCTTTAGTTTATATAATGAATAGTTGTTGTTTTTTTAAAAATGTAATTGAAAAACAAAAAGAACCACAATAAATTGGAAAATTGGAAAAAGCATTTATTTTCATGAGATATTGATATAATTTTTAATTTTGAAATTTATTACTACGAAGGAAAAAAATTGTTCATGTGATATTAATGAGATATTGTTATAGTTTTAAATTTTTACTATGGTTATCATTAGTCAATTAATGATTTTTTTTTGTAATAATAATTCAAAAAACCAAAAATAGTATTTGGTCAAAATCAATACGATGAAATCTCCAATATTTGATGGTAGAGATAGTTATGATAGTAATAATATGAAAAATATTTACGAAATAGAAATAATTTTGGAAATATATTTCTAGAGTGATATTTTGAAAGTAATTTTTTTTTCTAGAGCCATATTTTGGAAGGAATTTCTTTTTTTCTTAGAGTGATATTTTGGAAGGAAGAAAACTCAAAAGATAAATATGGCATCCACCTAGAAAGAATCCTTAAATTCTCTCCCAATAAGTCTCCTAGTCCTCTCAAGCTCATAAACGCAATTAGATTCTTTTGGCTCATAAATTATTCTCTGAGTACGGGTGACACTCATAACAATGTCCCAATAAATTCACGTACACTTTCAATTTATACTGTCTTTTTTTGCATTCAATTTTTTCGCCATAAAATTTTTGAACATCTATATATTTAGTCCAAAGTGATTAATAATAATAAAATATGTGTAGCTTGTTAAATTAATAAATTAAATCAAGTATTGGTATGAAAACATTTTTATGGAATACTCCAATCCTAATGGATTGAGATGCGCTTTCAATTTAAAATCAATATTTCTTGAATGATTTAACATGATGTTTTTGTTTGATGTTTCTGTGTTTTAACCTTAAAGTTTTTGAACATGTTTTTATGTTTAATCCAGCATTGTTGACTTCTTCCATGTAGACCCTGAACCACTACAACCAAATGAACATGTTCAGGACATTATGGACTTCCCCGATGCTCAACAAATTACTTGGAAGTCCACTCAACAACATCAAAGCATGTTATCCCTTGAAATTGAACAAGAAATCATCAAAAATGTACCTGAAGACAACTTCATAGATCCAGAGAGGCCACGTTTTCCTGGTGTAGTTTGCTATACTTTGATGTCGACATGAGTACCACGTCGACTGCATCAAACTCCGGTAGCAATACAAGACCCTTTTTTAATTTACTTTCTTATGAAAAAACTTGTCATTCAAATTTCCCATCCCACCCAATTATTTCAGATACAGGGATTGATTTAACTTCTTTTTGAGTTTTATGTAGTAATTTATAGAAATAATGGAGAAATGGGTATCATAGTCTTCAAATTAAAGATAACGGAGAAATGGGTAGAAATCATCCAAGAGATACCATTTTGACAACTATAATAAAATATGGGGGAACTAATTAAGTTATTTGTGAACACTAAGGTACCAAAGTGATATTGTGGGAGAAACTTAAATATCAATATAATTTTAGGAAAGATAGCAAAATTCATATTGTAAGTAGGCTAAATAGATATCGGGTTCTTTAATTTGTCAACATTTGATTTCAGTACACCAATTTTTCAATTTGACACATTTCATTATTTTTTTGTCGAAAAATCTAATTCTGATCGATAATTGCTAAAATAGCATAAAATTATACAACAACTCTCTTAGTTGGACACTAATTTTAGGATTTTTATATTTGGAGAGAAAATTATATGATTGACAATTATGTGGACAAAGAGGGGAAAAATAAAACAACATTGATGAATTTTCATTTGCCAAGTGAACAAAAAGGAGGGAAAACCAAAAAGATAATAAAATTTCTTAATTTTGAAAAACATAAAATATTTAGAAAAATTACAAAAAGATAAAAAAAAAAAGATGTTAAAAAATTTATATTAAAAAATTAAAAATTTATATAAATTCATGAATAATCAAAATAGAAATTTTTTTATATATTATTTTTAAATAATTTCTTAATTTTTAAAAAATATAAAAAATTACAAAAAATAAAGAAATAGAGATGTTAGTAGAATCTGATATTAAAAAAATTAGAAACTATATTTAATTTAAAAAATAAAAAATAGAAAAATAGTTTTTACATAATATATATATTTTAATTTTTAGAAATATAATAAATAAATTATAGAATATAATTTTCATAATATATCTTTTTCTTTCCTTTTTATTTTTTTAATTTACAGATTTTTTTTTTCAGTTATCATATAAATTTACAGAAAATAAAAAGAAGAAGAAAACGAGGAGGAGGAGGAGAGGTGAGTGGTGGTTTATATGGATTTGGGCAGGTGGCGAGGCTGGGATGATGGATGTGGGTGGTAGTTTGGGGTATAAATTTGGGTTTGTGGTTTAGGGTGTGGAAGAAGAAGAAGAGGGTTGGTGGTATGGTGGCGGGTGGTAACAGTTGTTTGGGTGTGGATCTGGGTGTGCTGGTTTGGTGTGTGGATTTCGGTAGTTTGGAACGGGGATTTGGATGCAAAAGATGAAGAATAAGAAGAAAATAAAGAAATTAAAAATATCATAAAAATATTTTTTATGTCAATGGAACAAAAAAAGTAACTTTGAAGGAATTTAAGAGATAATGTAGATTTATCAAAAAAATTCTCTTATAAATTTTAGTTGGAAATGTAGATCATTAAAAGTATACAAAAACAAAATAAATAATAAAATTATTTGTTGATGGATTGTTGTTTCCAATTTAATTGTGTAGCAAAAAGTTTTAAAAATATTACTTTTTTTTTTAATTTTTATGATTTTCTTGTGATTGATGTTTTTTATATGATTATGAGAAAAATTGTTATTTAATTATTAGTTAATTTTTTATTTTTTAAATTGCCTAAGTGGAATATAGTTTTTCTTTCTTTTTGTCCATGTATGATGTCATGTGGACAATTTTCCACCTACTTGGCAAAGAAAATTCCACCTTTTTTTTATTTTTCCCAAAATTGATCTATATAATTGCCACATCACTTGATTTCCGTTCCAAATATTGTAAATCCCCAAATTAGAGTCATGTCATCAATTTTTGGAGTTCTTTTGTACCAGTCACTCAAATTGAATTTTTTAACAAAAGAAAGATAAAATGCACCAAATTTTGAAACTTAGTATAAATCTTAAAGGATTAATACAAGACTAATTTTTGTTATTTTTCCTAATGTTTACCATCTTTTTAAATTTAACAATTATTATAATTTAGCCCCTCAAAAGAAATTATTTTCATTTAAGTTTGAGTCATGTTACAACGAGTTCACCCAAATATGAGTTACAAAATCAATTAACCCTCAAATTATTCTCAAGTGCAATTGGGTCCAAGTCAGTAGATCATAAGTCAATGCCTAATAAAGATTGCATGGTATCAACTGAGTAAACTTTGATCAAAGAATAACAAATTTAATAATATATTTATGTTCAATAATGAGGTGTCATTTACTTTTTACCAACAATATATCAATATATATAACTATGAATTTAAAATTCATCGCAAACTCCATTGCTACTTGTAGCTATCACATAGTTAAGATATCTCAAGCTTATTTTCATTCAAAATTAATGCTAATAACATGCATATTAATTTGATTTCTTCCTAGTTATATGATGTAAATTGCACATTAGATATTTTTCAGATTTTCATAAACAAGGTAGCACTATTTAAAGTTCATTGTAATTGTTTTGTTCTACATAACTCCATATCCAACTATTGATGAAAATGTAATGAATATACTGGTGCAATCCAAGTGTACTCTTAAATCTTTATGTATTAGATCAATAGGTTAATGGGTTCAAATTCAAATAGAATGGGTGTTAATCTATTTTATAATAATTTATTTTATTAGTATTTGATATCTTTATGTTATAAAAGATGTAATTGTTTGTATTTAACGTGTTAAAATTTTAATGCAAAAAAAAGTATAATTAATTTTTCATATTCCTAATTTGATGTGTCATAATTAATTTAAAAGCCTAACAAAGACTATCTAGTCCATCAGGCCCAATAGAGCCAATCTAGTCCAACAAGGTTCAATAAGAGGTAGTCCGATCCCATGGCCTGCAAAAATTCTAAGGAAATAACTATCAAGAAATATATATCATCATCGTACGAATCACTACTTTTTCGGACATCAACTATAAACACCCCACACCCCTCTTAATTCATTATGAAGTAGGTTATTTATTTTTTAGATATTTATTTATCGATTTTATTCCATTCCAATTCCTTCACAATACTTTTCAAGAAAAAAATTGAATTGGATCCCAAATTAACAGGTTATTGTAAACTTATCTATGCACTTATACACTGTTTGAATAAAAATCTATTTTCTGAAAAATCCTGGCTTTCATACTTTGGTGGGTCTACAAGATCCTTTCAATGAATTATATTGTGTTGAAGAGATATTTATTAGTTCAATTGATTGCATAAAAACCTTTGATAGCAATGAAATTAGGAAAGTATACAAGAAAATTAAAAAATCACCATTTAATGATTGACCTAGTTACATATTATAATTAATGAGGCTAACTGGCCAACACAAATACAATGTTATATGGGAAACTAGTGATACATCATTATCTATCTATCTATCTATCTATCTATCTATCTATCTATATATATATTCAAACTCATTCAATACTTAAACCAATGACTATATATTTAAATGTAAAACAACGGCCACAAGTGTAAAATGGGAGGCAGGCTGTTGTTCTCCGCTTCACTCGATCGAAGAAGGTAAATACAGATATATTCATGTTTGAGTTATTGCTTGCATGAGAATATGAACGTCCATAACATACTATACATTGCAGAAATCTTAAAAAGGAAATAAAAACTAAAAGCTAAAAAATAAAAAATAAAAAATCCTATAACTTATATTTATATGATACTAAAATTAGTGTACAACTAGATCGGTGACCAAATCGATCTTGCTAATAATTAACTGTTCAATCAGTCGGATTAGTTCAATTGGTGGTCGGATCGGTTTAATAAAAATTAATTATTATTTTTTATTATATTATATAAAATGATAATATCATAAACTAATTGTTATGTAATACATGTTATTATGTAAAAAAAAAAAACTACTTAAAAAGCCATCTAACAAAATACAAAATCTAAATAACAATATAAATATAACAAAATATCAAATTTAAAATTAAAAAAAAAAAAAAAAAAAAATTAAAAACCGGTCAAATCAACCAGTCAAAATCGAATTTTCAATTTTATATCCTTAACCGGATCGGACCGACCTTCAGTTCTCTGTTGAGTTGGTTGAACAGGCCGATCCGATCCAATTTTAAAAATAATGACTAAAATAACTTTTTTACTGATTCTAGTCTCAGGTCATAGCTGATCACAATTTGCTAAAATTACAACATACTTGTTTCATAAGAACCATCATATTTCCTTTTTTCATTTTGATAAAGGAACCCTAATATATAGTATTCTCTCTCTCCCAAATTTATTGTTTTCGTTTCATGTTTGGAATGTTACAATATAAGATTTATGTCCTAAAATGAAAAAAATGATATAACAACACCGACTCTCAATTAATACTTTTGAAGAAAATAATATATAAAATATACGAGAAATTACGCCTTTTAACTTTCGTATGTGATCTAGTGATCATTGTGTTGTAACCGTTGCTTTCATTGTTCCTTAGTGCATGTACCTTTTCTTGAATTAATCACTTTGAGTATTGGTCCTAATTCATGGAGATGCTTGTCATGGAATGCTTTGCGTTGCCCTAAATGAGGATAATTTGTTTTTGTAAAATCCATCAATTATAAATATTTAATAAAGGCGATTACATAGGGTTAGTACTAATTGTACAATTAAGTGTGCATCGAACTATGGACAAAATTATAATTAATTGATATATGCAATCCAAGTGTGTACAACATAATATTCACATATATTCATATTAAAATTACATGGTTAATTATAATTATTAGGCACATTCTCTAATCATTGTGGCTAATCAACCAGCACAAAATACATTATGCTTAAGAAAACTAGTGATAATCGTAATCAAATCAATATGTATGTAGTGTGTGTGTGTATATATATATATATAACTCTAAATATGATAACTAGATGGTTATCATTCCTAGTTTTGAGGAGAATTTAATTTTTGAAGGGATCTATTACTGCAGTAATCTATAAACTATAGAATATTATTCATATATTTATATATGTTATTTTATATATTAGAGTGTATTGAATTATATTCATATAAATAAATAACATATGCAGATATTGTCACTATACTCTAATATATATATAAACACACACACAACAATATATATAAATATATGAGTAATATTCTCTACATATTCTGAACATAAATATATACCTATAGCATAAGTATATTTTTGTGTGTTATAGTATACATTAGACAATATAGATTTACATTAATATAAATAAACTTACATATGCAAATATTGCCACAATACTCTAATACATACATATATATATAAATATACTTGTAGTATTCTCCATATATTCTTAACATATATATTTATAGAATATTATTACGTAAACACACACATACACACACATTTTAAATATATTTATGTAATGATATAAATATAGTATAAGCATATTTATATTTATATATAGTGTGTACACATGCATAATTAATGTAATATCTATTAAAATACCTTAATATTTTATTGTGCATGT
This sequence comes from Paulownia fortunei, assembly GCA_019321725.1. NCBI lineage: Eukaryota > Viridiplantae > Streptophyta > Magnoliopsida > Lamiales > Paulowniaceae > Paulownia > Paulownia fortunei. The sequence continues at coordinate 17,542,361 of CM033112.1, read as the reverse complement.
CAAATTATGTGTAAATGCATATTTATGTGGGTTTGTATGAGAAAATGATTATGTTATTACTTAGTATTCAAAAACTTTTACATTCAAATATGTGTTTATGTATTATTGTTGTAATATAAATAAGGTTACAATAGGCATTACAATCAAAATTATATTTCAGTTCCATTGTGTAATTAAGTGGACCATACCAAAGAATAGAAAGAAACTATTCCGTTTTCACTTCAATTTATGTCCGTAGCCAAGCAAAGATCTGAAAAAACCATTTTAAATGGAGTCCCATTTTGCATGCACTGACCTTAAAAATTAATTAGTCCATGTACTAAAAGTACCTTAAGAATACTTGTCCATGAACAGGCTTGATAATTTCCATTCATTAACAAATCACTTCTAAATTAACCCTTTTTTTGGGTATAAATCAGAAAAGATTAGGGTGCTCGTTCAATAATCGGTTGGATTCGGTTATAACCGATTTTTTTTTTTCAATTTTTTGGTTCGATTTTTGTTTAACCGTATTTTTATTAAAAAATAAAAAATTAAATAAAAAATTAAAGATATATTTATTATTTATTATTTTTAGTTTGGGTGAGAAAAAACAGTATAAAAATGTTACATAGAAAAAATATATAAATATATAAAAATTATAATTTGATTTTCGGCTCGATTCATTTAAGTGAAATCAAAAACTAAAACGGAACTGAAAATTGAAATTTTAAAAAATAAAAATTAAAAATCGAATCGAAATTTTTGATTGAAATTTCAATTTCAATTTGATTCGACTTATTAATCAAATTGTGAGCACCTAAAAATAGATAACAGTGTCCGATTTACCTCACACAAATGCAGTTGTTTAATTATATTGAAGCCATACCATATACACATACATATGTAATCATGTATTGATTGTATATAAGTGCATATTGATTTACTGAAGTATTAGTTTTCTAAGTCATAATTTAGCCCCATTTACCTAGAAAGTAAGCAATTTTAATTAGTGATTTGCGTAAGTTCATCAAAAAACATTAATATCACAAGTGGATTACACATAATTTGACCAATCAGACTCCTTCAATTAGGAAGTGTGATTAAGCTATTTTAATTGATCAAGTAATTAAATTTAACCCCACAAACATTCAAATTCCATAAGGATTGCACATAATGTATCTTTGTCTACATTTTAACGCAGAATTATATTGATTATATTAATTACATTGAACATAAATACTGTACCTTTGTTGTTGAATTGGTTTTATATCTACAATTTAAATATTTTTAATTTTTTTTTTTTTTGTCTTTAAGCATTTGCGCCGCCTTATATATATTTCATTTGCATTTTGTAAAAAACTGGAAAATGAGGCAAAAAGTTAAATTTTTTAAAGGATTCAATGAAAAGATGGGTAAAATCCAACCAATGCCAGAAAATAGAGAGCTTGGCACCGTGACGCGGTTCTTTTGGGCCACTGGGAACTTTGGAGGAAACAGAGAGTTTGGTGTTTTGCTTGGCCATGGCGCCACCTAATGATTTGCAAAACAAAATTACACCAAATTCCAGAAATGATTTGAAAAGAAAGGTAAATAAATTTATTAGTTTCTTACGAGTCTAATATGATTGATGTTAATCATAATACATTTGTAAAGAATATGGTTCGCATGTAGATGCTATTGGAGCATGCAGTTTAATTTTAAATAGTGATTATGTTTTAGATTTAGAAAAGATATTTTATATTACAAATTTATTGGGATATTCTTTTAACTTTTCAGAATTTCAGTTTATTTTATAAATTTGAACTTGTTGGGAATTGTAGTTTGTTGATGGTCTTTTCTCTATTAATATACAATATGACACTATTTATGTATTATGCATGTTCATACTGGTACTAAACGAATGTATTACAAATGAAAATTCTTCTATGTTGTGATACTAGAGATTATGTCATATACCTGTAGACAGGATTAAAAGATTAGTAAATAAAAAATTACTTATGATATGATTGGTATGCGAGAATATAGTGGGAATTAAATGTACATTCTTAAATTTATTCTTATTCATATAATTGATATACTTTTGGGATTAGGAATATTTTTTCTAAAAATATAGATTAACTATTTTCTTACTCTCCAATGGGTTTAACTATTTTCAATCAATTAGAAATAAAATTATATATATTTTTGAAAAAAAAAATCCTTCTAAGTATAACAAAAATATTGGATAAAATTGAAACCCAACCTATCAAGATTTTTATGAACTTGAAATTTTTATATATGAAAAATAATTATTTATATTTTATTTATTAAAAATTAAAAATTTCAAATATATTTATTACTTTTACATTATTAGCACAAACTACTCACTGATTTTATATTGTTATTATAAGAGTATCATATTTATATTTTTCAATATATATGTAACATGCATAATTTATATATATATATATATATAAAATTATGTATCACATAAATACATACATAATAAATAAAAAATATATGTATAAAATTTTAATGGATCAAATTCAGTTCTTATCAAAGTCTAAAAAAATTAAAATTTGAGATTTGTTGCGAAACACATTTGTCAATCTTTTATTTTATTTTTAAAAAAAATATGTTAATGTAAGATTTTATATATATTTTATATATATGTATATATGTTGTTTAATATCGATCAAAATAATAATAACTGGCTCATTGATGCACAACATATTGAATATAATTTTAAACTATTTTATTCTTTTTCTATCACTCATTTCCAATTACCAATCATGAGATTGGAATCAAATAACAAATGACGATTGTATTCATTTTTTATTCCTTATACATACCAAACATAGGAATTGGTATCCACATATCATTCCATTCCTATTATCATTCCCTTCATAAATTCATTCTATTAATAACTAATTCATTTCTTCATACCAATTAGCCCCTTAATACTTTGAATTTTACTGATTTTGTTACCTATGTGGACTGCATAAAGGGAAAACATACCAACAAGACAAAGAAAGGAGCTAAGAGGAGTTCAGACATATTAGAGATCATACATTTAGATATTCATCGTCCAGACATGGACTCATATTGTCCAACATACTTCATCAGCTTCATAGATGATGACTTACGATATATGTATCTATACTTGCTTCATAGTAAGAACAAAGCAGTAGATGCCTTTAAGACTTTTAAAACTGAAGTTAATAAACAATGTAAGCAAACTAAGATCGTGAGTACAAATAGGGGTGGAGAATATTATGGTAGATATACCGAGGATGGACAAGTACTTGATTAGTTTGCGAAGTTTCTTCAAGAGCTTGGGCTAGTTCCCCAATACATCGTGCCTGGTTCTTCAGACTATAATGGTCTAACAGAAAGAAGAAATCGAATATTATTGGACATAGTGCAAAGTATGCTTAGTAGGTCGAAGCTATCTAAATCCTTATGGATTGAAGCTCTTAAAATAACAGTGTATATATTGAACCAGGTTTTAACTTAGGCTATCCTAAAGACGCCGTTTGAATTATGGAAAGGTCAAAAATCGACTTTGTGACATATACGCATTTAGGGATGCCTGTCTGAAGTAAGAGCTTACAATCCATAAGAAAAAAAGCTAGACCCAAGGACCATTAGTAGGTATTTCATTAAATATGCCGAAAGGTCTAAGGGATACATATTCGATTGTCCATCTCATGGCATTAGAATTGTGAAATTAAAGAATGCAAAATTTCTTTAAAAAATAACTTAATCAGTGGGAGTAATCAATTACAGAGCACAATCTTTGAAAGAGATCCACCTTCTACCTCAAGCGAAAGATTGACTATCATTCATAAAACTCCTCAAGTTCAAATAAGTATTGTACAATCAGTTGTTGAAGCATCACAAGTTGCTGATAATCCCTGTATTTCAAGTTGTCAAAAAATGCCAGAAATTGTTGAACAACTAGTTGATTAGCGTGACCCTCATGAAAATGTTGAATCAACATTAAAAAGATCTACAAGAGAATAAAAGTTAACATTTTATGATAACTATATTGTGTATCTGCGAAAATGGAATTATAAATGATCCTAAAACATTTTCACAAGTCATGAGTTGTAAGGAATCCAATTTGTGGTACGATGCCATGAAAGATAAGATGAATTCTATGACATCTAATGGAGTTTGGAATCTTGTTGGGAGATCTTGTTGAGTTTCCCAATGATGCAAAAGTCATAGAATGCAAATGGATCTTTAAGACAAAGAAAGGCTCGTTGGGCAACAGTGATAGATATAAAATAAGAGTCATTGCTAAAGGATTCACTCAAAGGGAAGGAGTCGACTACAAGGAAGCTTTTTCTCCTATATCCAAGAAAGATTTCTTACGTATTATTATGGCATTAGTTGAACATTTTGATTTTAAGTTGCAACAAATGGATGTAAAAAAGGCTTTTCTCAATGGAGATCTAGAGGATAAGGTATATATGAAACAACCAGAATGATACTCCTCTTGTAATTATGAGCATTTGGTATGCAAGCTTAAGAATCTATATATGGATTGAAACAAGCCTCATGTCAATGGAATTTAAAATTCCATAATGTTGTCTCCTCATTTGGATTAGAGAAAATATTATGCATCAACGTATATATTAGAAGGTCAGCTTACGTTGAGCTATTTCTAAGCTATACATTTCAGCTTGAATGCTTTTCCTGTGTTGAAACATAGACTAAAGTAAGCTTGAGCATCACATAAACTTCGTTTGAACTTGTTCAACACGATGGAAGTCAAGAATAAGAAAATGGTCCAAAGGCTATAGGATTCTAAAGACTCATACCTTGCTAGTAGTGGATTGAAACAAAGTGCCCTCATGTTTCTAACACGATGGAAGTCAAGAATAAGAACATGGTCCGAAGGCTATAGGATTATAAAGACTCACTACCTTTTTATAGCTCTATGACATGATTGATAGAATCACTATATAGGAAGGGTAGGCAACTTGATGTGGTGGAGGCATGAGTTAAACTCCGCCTATAGTAAAGTACACATGATGAGGCCATTATTCAATTTGCAGATGACACAAGGCGCATCGGTGGCTCAACATCTCAACGAACTCAACACAGTCACAACCCAATTAGTTCAGTTGGAATTGGATTCGATGAAAAAGTACGAGCATTGATACTTTTGTCTTCTTTTCTAGAAAGTTGGAATGTTACTGTCACGGCTGTGAGTAGCTCATCGGGAAGCAATATATTGAAATTTGATGATGTTCGTAATCTGGTTCTCAATGAAAAGATCCAACGAAGAAAGTTGGGTGAATTATCAACCTCCTTAGTATTACATACAGAGCCACAAGGAAGAAATTCAATCAGAGGTAAAAGCCGAGGTAGATCAAAGAGTAGGAGGTCCAAATCCAGGAATCCTAATAATTCCAATAGCTTAAAGACCATCGAGTGTTGGAATTATGGAAAGACTGGACACTACAAAAATCAGTGCAGGAGTACACTAAAGGACTAGGAGGTGAAGGCAGAGGCAAATGTCACTTCCACCTCAGGAGGAGATGATGAGTTTATTTGCTCTCTGGAAAGCAAGAAAGATTCTTGGGTATTAGACTTAGGAGCATCGTTCTATGCTGCTTCACAAAAGAAACTCTTTGAGAGGTATGTCCCTAGAAATCTTGGAAAGATATACTTTGATGATGATCAACCTTGTACTATTGTTGGTAAAGGTATAGTGAAGGTTAAGTTGAATAGGTCAGTTTGAGAGTTGAAGGATGTCAGGCATATTCCCGACCTGAGAAAAAACTTAATCTCAGTTGGCCAATTGGCTAGCGAAGGCTACACCACAGTCTTCCATGGTGATGATTGGAAGATTTCAAAAGGCACGATGATGGTTGCTCGAGGTAAGAAGAGTGGTACTCTTTAGATGATAGCAGATGTACGTTGTTCGATTGTAGTTGCAGCAGACAATGAAACTCCAAATATGTGGCACTAGAGGCTAGGCCACATGAGTGAAAAATGGATGAAGATTATACACTCAAAGGGAAAACTTCCATGTCTACAGTCAGCTTAGATAGACATGTGCGAAGATTGCATATTTGGAAAGCAGAAAAGGGTCAGATTTCAAACAAGTCACAGAACCCCAAAGAAGGAATGCTAGAGCTCGTTCACTATAATGTTTGGGACTAACGACCGTCTCATCTATTGGTGGAAAATACTATTTTGTGACTTTCATCGATGATCACTCTCGAAAGGTATGAGTTTATTTTCTAAAGTATAAGTCTGAAATGTTTGAGGCTTTCAGGAGATGAAAAGCTATGGTTGAAAATAAGACAGGTCTGAAGATTAAAAAATTCAAAACCAACAATGGTGGTGAATATGAAGACACCAGATTCAAGAAGTTTTGCTATGAGCATAAGATCAGAATGGAGAGAACCGTTTTGGGTACGCCTCAAAAAAATGGTGTAGTTAAGCATATGAACTGAACGTTGATAGAAAGAGCCAGAACCATTTATATACATTTAGGTCTACCGAAGTATTTCTTAGCAGAAACAGTCAACACAATAGCTTACTTGATCAATCGAGGCCTATTAGTTCCATTGGAGTACAGAATACCAGATGAGGTATGGAATGGAAAAGAGGTAAAACTATCACATCTAAATTTTTTTGGTTGTGTAGCATATGTGCATATTAGTGATTAAGGCAGAAATAAGTTTGATCCTAAATTCAAGAAATAAACTTTCATCAGCTATAGCGAGGATGAATTTGGCTACCGCATTAAGGATTATGAAAATAAGAAGGTGATCGCAGAGATGTGATTTTTAATGAAAGGGTGATGTATAAGGACATGCATAAAACAAACTCAAACAACTCAGAGCAGAGTGAGCCAATATTTGCAGATACAGATAACATCCCAAATGGTCATCCAACAGAGCAGATAATAGCAAGTCCTCAGCCAGAGGACTTGGTGTACAGAGTAGTATGCACCAGTCCAACACACCGCCTCTTACTCCTGCTCTTGTATTGAGAAGGTCATCTTGACCTCATATGCCTAACAAGAGATACATGAATTATCTGTTGTTGACTGATGGAGGAAAGCCTGAATGCTACGATGAGGCATGTCAGACCGGAGATGCTAGCAAGTGGGAGCTGCCATGAAAGATGAGATGAATTCTCTGATTTCCAACTAGACATGGGAACTAACTGAGTTACCCATGGGAAAGAAGACACTTCACAACAAATGGTGTATCGAGTGAAAGATGAGCATGATAGTTTCAAGAGATACAAAGCTCGACTAGTTGTCAAAGGATTCCATTACAATGAAAGAGTTGACTACACTGATATTTTTTCTCCCATTGTGAAACTCAATACCATCAGAATAGTATTGAGTATTGTTGCTAGTGAAGATCTTCATCTTGAATAGTTGGACGTGAAGCTTGCATTCCTTCACAAAGACTTGGGTGAGGAGATATACATACACCAGTCAGAAGGTTTCTTAGAAACGGGGAAGAAGAACATGGTGTGCAAACTTAAGAAGAGCTTGTATGGTCCGAAACAAGCCCTAATGCAATGGTACATGAAATTTGACGACTTCATGCATAGAGAATATTTTCAGAAGTGCAACGCCGACCACTGTTGCTACTTCAAGAGATATAACTCCAGCTATATCATTTTACTACTATATATCGATGACATGTTGGTAGTAGGTTCAGATATAGATGATATCAGATGGTTGAAGCAGCAATTGTCAAAGGAGTTTGACATGATAGACTTGGGTCCAACAAAGAAGATTATTGGAATGCAAATCACAAGAGATAAGCAGAGAGGGCTCTTGCAGTTATCTCAGGCAGAATACATCAATTGTATTTTGCAGAGATTCAACATGGGTGATACCAAGCCAGTCAATACACCATTGGCCAGTCACTTTTATCTATTTAAGGAACAATCCCTTCAAACAGAGTAAGAGAGAGAATTCATGATTAAGGTTCCCTATACCTCAGCCATTGGAAGCTTGATGTATGCAATGGTCTGTACGAGACTAGACATTGGCCATGCAGTGGGAGTTGTGAGCAAATTTATGTCAAATCCAAGCAAAGCTCATTAGGAAGCAGTTAAATGGATTTTGAGGTATCTATGAGGCACCACAGAAAAGTGTTTGTACTTTGGAAAATAAGAGCTAAAGGTACAAGGCTACGTAGATGCAAACTTTGGAGGTAAAGTCGATCACCGAATAAGCACCACTATTTATATATTCACTATTGGAAATACAGCTGTTAGTTGGATGTCGAAGTTACAGAAGATTATCACTTTATCCACTACAGAGGCTGAGTATATAGTAGTGACTGAAGCCAGTAAAGAGATGATATGGCTTTAGATTTGTTAACTGAGCTGTGATTTAAACAGGATAAGAATATTCTGCACAGTGATAGTCAAAACGGAATACAATTAGAAAAAAATTCAGCATTTTATTCTAGAACCAAGCATATTAGACTCTATTATCACTTCATCATATCTCTATTGGAGAATGAGGTGCTAAAATTGGAGAAAATCCAAGAAAACAAGAATCCAACTGACATGTTAATGAAGACGATGACTATCGACAAACTGAAATTGTGCTCCGTTTTAGTTGGCCTGCAAGAATAACAAGGCTAGGAATAGTTGCTGCATTGATCTGGGTGTGAATTGAAGATTGAAATCAATCTTCAAGTGGGAGATTGTCAAAGAAAGTGACTAATACCAATTGTCAAAGAAAGTGACTCAATAATCAACCATCCAGTATTTTTGAATTTTGTCACCATTCATTTGTCAAAGAAGGCTGCACATTTTGACAAACGTGTGAGAATGCAGCTGATATTTTAGGCAGAAAAAACGTGTGAAAATGGGGCTGTTGGGTCTATCAATATAGTACTCCATTTTGTGTTTTCGTATGGTGAAGTGAAGAGAGTGTGATGAGGTGCATAGAGTTGAGTGAAGAAAAATTGATAGCAATTTTTTTGAGTTGTGAGTGTTGTAAACACTGTATATTTTTCTCCTTTTGGTGAAGGTTTGCAGTAGCCCGTAGAGTAGGTAAGTTTGTGCTGAACTAGGTAAATTGTGTGTGTTGTTTTATAATTTTTTGCTCTTTCTCTCTCATAAATCTGGCATGAAGGGAATATGCGTATTCTCAATAGTTTATTTGGTAAAATCCGATTAAATTGAACCAAAAATTTCGTAAGCTAAAATATCATACCGAATAACAAATCAAAAATTCGATATACCAAAAATGTCATTCCGAATATCGAACCAAAATAATCGATTTAGTGCAGTTATTACTAATTTTTTTTTGGTATTTTGATTTGATAATTTGGTAAATAAAAAAAATAGTTAAAAATTTAAATATTATAATCATAATTGTATTTTTATTTGTTATTTTTTTAATTTTGGTAAGTAAACAACAAATAATAATTTAAAATAAGTAATATATATATAAATATGTATTTAAAAATAAAATGTTAAAATACTTAAAAATAATAATTTAGTATTTGGTATGATTGGTAAATTGAAACCAAAAATCGAAATCAAAATCGATTTTTTGTAAAATTAAAAACTAGATACTGAATCGAAAAAATTTGATTCAATTTCAATAAGTACAAAATTTTTGATTTCGGTCTGATTCGGTGAATTGAACACCTCTATAAATTCATTGTATTCCTAAATTCATTCGATTCCTACGTACCGATACAAATCGAGGCATTAACTTTGCTTTATGAACGATGCATTAAAAGTACTTCTTTGTCTTAGATGTTAACTGGAATGTTAATGTCTTCAATTGAAAATTTGACCATTCGAGGCTTTCCTCTTCTAACAACAACATGGAGTGGGGTTTGCTCTTTCTCATTCTTCAACTTTGCAATTCGTTCATTGATGTCCATATCACAAAACGTAATTCGATTAAGTAGTGTGAAATGTGCAATTAAGTAGAGACGCAAGTGATTTTTCCAGCGGTGGAGAAGGGAAAAGAGAAATCGGTGGAGAAGGAGAAAGAGAGATGTTTATGGCTCGGTGGAAGAGAATTTCGCTCGGTGAAGAAGGAATGAAGTAGAGAAGAAATGAAGTTGAGAAATGTGTTTTGATGCAGCAAGTGATTTTCCCGGCAGAGACGAAGTGTTTGCAATTACTAAAGTATAGTGATTGTCTGATTTTCACTGAACTTAAGCTAAAAAAAGGGCTGACTTAAGTAAAGTGGGAAAAAAAGTTAAAATTTGGAAGCAACCAGTCCCCAATTGCTCCAGCTTCTTGATTTTTTCATAAATATCTCAAAGATATTATTAGACATTTTGGCCCTTAATAAATTGTGAATATGCCCCATATTAGGCCTCACATCCCCATGTCATATTAGGCCTCACATTTCCATATTATCCTAGCAATATATAAAAAATCAAGTTACTCAAGTTCAGTTAGCGATCGATTTAATTAAAGTTCATTCAGATTTGATTTAAATAATAATTAAATTAAATTTAAATACAATTTTTTACACTCAATATAAATTTAAAGTTAATTTCAACTTGATTCATTTATATCCTACTGATAAAAAGTGTGTAAAATAATTTAATAGTATAAAAGAATAACTATGACTCTTGAATATATTAATTATCTTGTATATTTCATTAAATGTCAAATACATTAATTTAATTAAGTTTATAAGATTATACATTAAGTTTATGCTTAAAGGAATAAAGTGTAATCGATAATATTTTGTCAAATAAAGGAAAATTTGGAAAAATTAATGATATTAATGCATGTTTTATTAGTTGATTAACTGCCCACTAACAAAAGAGAAAGGGGAGTGTTCATTTTCAATGGTTTGAGGGAGGGTTAAATCGTTATATTGCACACAATATTAGGTAACAAAGTCTAGTTCACCCATTATTTCGACACTTTCACGCTTCTTACGTACTAAACTTAACGTTGGACACTTTTTTTTTTTCAGGACAATTTGTAGTATCATTTCAGAACTATTTTCAAAAAGATATCTTGTAATTTTTTATATCAGATTATCTCAAATCTCATACTAATCTATTAAAATATCTAAGTATCCACCTGATATCATCACAATATTTACAGAGGGATCACTTTGATAATCACTCATCAATAATCTAATTGCCAAGCACAATATTAGTCGAGTGCATACACAGTGCATATCAAACTTTCTTCAGCACTTGTATAGTACTAACTAGTATTTCTTTTTGTATTTCATCTTAAGGCATTCTAATTTAACTAAAAACATAATCTTTGACCATGAAATGTCAATAGAATTTGTGAGATGCACACAAAATTTCGATATCGCAACACCAAATATACATCCACTTCTCCAATGTCCATTCCAAACGTAAAGCACACCTACTATTAAGTGGCGACAACTCCATGTCCCTTCTAGCCATCATATTATTGCCCAAATACAGTGAGAATTTAATTCTCTTATTTATGTTAACTTATTTTAGTAACTTTACTCGACCATCATAAGCCCATCAAAGTGATAGATCGATGAAATCATTAACACCACTATTTGGACAGTAATTCAAGTTACAAATGGAGCTTCTTAATCGGCAATATTTTGCACTCTTGCTCCACTTTTTGAATTTATTAGGCCATCCACATTGATCTTCTTGTCCACTCCTCATTCATATATGTCAATGGTCGGTTGTTGTAGGCCTACCAAATTTAAATCTTACTTTTCAATAAATTTATAACAAGTATAGAGCGAGTAAGAGTCATCCCACGAGAATCAAGGGTAATTGATTTACTATCGACTCAACTAATTAAAAATTTTAACTTCAAAATCACTAACCTAAAATCAAGACTTCAACAAGCAAACTCTAGAAATAAACAACAAACGTTTGGGGGAGGGTTGACTTGATTAACTAAATTGCAGAAATTAAAAATCAAAACAATGAAAATTAAATCAATAAGCAACAAGTGATTAAAGTAGGTTGAGGTTTCATTCGCCGTCACTAAACAATGGGTTGTAATTTCATATCAATATTATGAACAATTCGCCAATGAAATTATCAACCGTAGGTAATGACAAGCTCTACTACCCTAATATTTTCTTAGTTTCTCGTTAAATAGAACAAACTCTCTATCTAATTCTCTACCACCAAACAACCTAAAAGAACCTCTCTAGATTTAATCCAATTGATGTATTAAAATAAGAAAGATAGATTGATCTAAACAACAACCACACAAACTTGGGTTATTTAACTTAGGTTATGTTTTTCATTGCAATTAACAAAAATATCCAATAATCATTAATTACAATTTACTACACATGATTAAAAATTCAAGACAATTATGAATCTAAAATTTCTAATCTAGTTGTAGAGAGTTTTCAAACCCAATTTGGTTGCGCACCCGAACGAAGCAAGAAAATACCCATAAAACATTAAGTATAGAAAAATATAAACAACTTTAATTGGAAAGTTGGTCAATAATATCAAATACTTAATTACAAAAACTCATATGTAGGGCCTTGAAATCAACATTAACCAATAAGAAAGTTTAGCCTAAAATGATAAGAAATGACAAAAGAATAAAAATTAGCAATATTGAAAATCAAAGAAACTTATTGGTTCAAGAAGATAGTTGAGGTTGATGGTAGATTATGAATGTCTCATCCTCTAAGTCTTTTCCATTTTTTCTTCCTTGAAGCTCCAAAACCCAAGAGTGCTTTTAAAAGATATATGTGATTTCTAAGAGATTGAGTAAGTCTCAAAATTAATGTGTGTATTGAGAGGATAGTGTGTAAGTGTGAGATGGTATTGTGATTTATTGTAAAGTATTTAAGGTATGTTGTGTGCTTGGTGTAAAGTGTTTAAGGTGTGTTGTGTGTTTGGTGTAAAGTGTATAAGGTATGTTGTGTGATGTATTAAATGTATCTAGTGTATACATATCACAAACATATGCCAAAAGGTGTAAAGAGTTGTCATTCCAAGCAAAGGAATCAATTTTCCTATATGAATAGTGCCTAGGCGCTATAATATGGCACCATGTTTCTCAAAGAGGACAGTAAGTATGGCGCCTAGGCGCCGTAACAGGGCGTCGTTGCTACTATTTTTTTCTTCTCCAGAACTATAGTCTGACACTATTCATCCTCTTTCAATTGATTTTTGATTTTTTTCTAGGATGAATTGGCTTTTGGTGTCCTATAAAAATTATAGTTCTATCTTTTATCTTTCTGTAGCCACTTGAATCAAATTAATATCACATTTGTGGAGAGAGTTATGCCAAAAATTCAAAGATTGTCATATCTGGAAGTTTCAGTACATGTTTGACTCTTTAACTGAATTATTCTTTTTGAAATCGATTGAATTGGAAAAAGTTGCCAACATGAAAGTTGTAGATATATCTCTTATCTTTCTAATAAGCTAAGAATTAGGTCCTCAGGGCTTTGGATCATAAATGTATGCCCAAAATACAAAAACTAACGCAGTGGAACTTTGTCAATTTGGCCCAATAATGCTTGTTTCAACTTCGTTTTGGCTCATTTTTTATTTTTTGATTCCCAAAATCCTATCACACACAAAACATTAACAAAAACCTATTATTAATAAGAACAAAGTAAGGACGACATAGAAGAATTGATACAAATAAATATAAAAATATGTACTTATCAATCAACCTCAATCGTCTTGGACAAATCTAGACAAAAGTGGAAATAACTAATAGCATCTTGGTGAATTGAGACAATCTCTCCACTTAGGGAAAACATCTCAAAAAATTTACACTCTTCTATTAGGCGTAAATATTTTGCCCTTGGTTGAGCTATACACATGTTAATCAACCAATTTACTTTGCACTTGACCTCTAGAAACTACATGTTTCTATTGGTCTTGCACCTAAATAGAAGATCAACCAGTTCTTAGACTTTGTTCTTAGTCATTAGGTTCATTTTTTCCTTCATAGTAGCTATTCCCTTAAAGCATCAAGTGAAGTCAAAAGTCTAAATTGACTCATCAACATCTACAAGAACATTGATAAAGGATACACACTCAATCTCATATAGATGATGGGGAACAACTCATGTTCACTCATTTTTCTTGTAGAATATTAGAGTTTTTTTCAAGTGAGACACTCCCACTAACTTAGGATCGCTCTCACTAGACCCGATCATAGGCCACGTGGTCAACACCTATTAATGACGGTTCACGGGTCGTAACCCATAACTGGCCCGTGAGTTCATGGGCTGATTACGGATTAGGTTTTTTCAACCTGTGAACCATCGGGTTAGACCCGATGGTTCCATAGGCTGGGTTGGACCCAATGGTTTCTTATTTTTTATTTTTATTATTTTATTATTTTTTATTTATTTATAATCAAAATAATAGTGTAAAAGTATGTCATGCAAATTTTGAACATGTGATCTCCATATTATTAGTAAACGCTCTAATTAACTGAGTTAATTAGTCATATGTCTATAATTTTAAATGCACAAAAAAGTCTCAAAATTTGTTATTTTATTTTTTTACACTCAAATTGTTTGTCTTGTTTCTGAAAATCAATATAATTAGTCTTGTACCCCATTTAGTTAATTAGTTTCAGATATGACAAGTTACAAATCAAGTCCTATATTTAAACAATCTACATTTTATTTTAATAATAAGTAAAATTTTGAAAATTATCTAATGATGCTACTTTACAATTATCTTAACAATAAGTAAATTTGTAATTTTTTAAAAATATTTAATGATGCTACTTTACAATTATCTTAACAATAAGTAAATTTATAATTTTTTAAAAATATTTAATGATGCTACTTTACTTTTATCTAGTGTTTATTCCACAACTTCTCATGTAACATTATTAAATTATTGTAATGTTGCATTGATTTTACATGATAACGTTAATTCCGAAGACTAAAATTTAGTAAATTGTACTTTATTAATGCAGTGTAAATGAAAAAAAAAATTAGAAATTTCAAAAATTAATTTAGTCATTGTTGTTTTTGACCATAGGCTTAAATTTTAGCTATTTTTTTTTCAAATTTAAGTTTATTTTTTTTATTAAGTTCAAAAATTAATAATATTGTTTAAAAATGTAAGTTCAAAATTTTTTAAAAAATAATAAAAAAATATAGGAATCGAAAATCGAAATCGGAATCAGCGATTAACTGGAACCATAACCAAAATCGATCGGACGGTTACCGGTCTTGACGGTTAAGTTTAAGAGTCGTGATTTTCTCGAACCGTGAAACTGGCAGTTCCTGAACCGTAGTTAGGTCTAGCTCTTATTATCCCAATGATTGCCGGATGAGTTAAAATATATCATCCTCGCTAGAAAAAATGAGCACCTCTTCAAGGATCTTACAACTTTGACTTCTCATATGCTCGTAATATCTCTTTGAGTAAATTTACATAGTGCGACATAATTTCTGATATTTCTCCATCAAAGTATTCATCACTTTTGAGAACACAACTTCTTGAGTTTAAATAGGCATAAACCCACTAATTTGGCCTTGCCATCACGTCACAGCTCATTGAAGGTTGGAGAATTCACTTGGACGCATAATTTTCATTATGTATGCCGCATTCAAGTTTGCATCGTCCTAATTAAGATACAAATCAATTTGTGCCATCATATAAATCGAGTAATTTTGAATTGTTTGATTCATCACTTTTCGCAAGTTCGTTTAGTTGCGAAATATTTAGAATCATTCTTCAAATTGCAACTCCATTTTCCTCACACATGTGTCCAAACTAATTAGACATGTTATTTTTGCTTCTTATTAATATATTAAATCTCAATGTTCATACTCCCTATATTCTCTACCTCTATCAAGAATCGCTCAAAATAATTCGACGCTTCTGACTGGTGAGAGTGGGAGTGTACTAATATATATTATGATAGCAAAGAAAGAAAAATAGAATACACCATTCAGTGCCTTACACTCGTAAGTCCGCAGTCGTTTTAGTGGACTAGCTCTAGAGGATAAGTAGCCTTCTTTCTTTCTTTCAACAGCCTTTTCCGGCTAGAAAAATTTGTGCAGAGGAAAGTTGACCTTAGCGAGTTAGCTAATAAAGCCTTCTCCAACTAATATAATCATCCTTCTACCTCGCATGCCATGATAAAAAAAATATCCATGGAAGAAGTACAATATATACTATCTTAAGCCAATTGCATCACAAAAAAATGACCTATATCTTAAAGGTCTTTTACATAAAAAATGGACAAATCTACTCACTCAACTAATGTCTTATAAGTGCATCAATTCAATAGACTATTTTGAATCTAGTGCCTTTTGCACATCTTTAAGGAATAACTCACACAAATTGTTGAGCTTAAAAATTAGCTCATGCTCTTTGTTGAGCTTGAGGTGACACTTCAAACTCATAATATCTTTTCTTGTGAGCTATTTAAACAAACATGGTTGCACAACATTTGATAATAGCCTGCTAAATCTCTAATCTCATGTTATATTTCACCAACTTTTACAATCCATCAAATGAGAGAATTGAGAATATTATCAAATAAGACAACTTTAAATAGTCAAACTTCTTCTCAGTACAATTACAAGCAAAGTGACCAATCTCATCATTGTACTTAACATTTGCTGGCGCTTAGTTGCTTTTATCACTAAGGTGACACGTCTTGTCACTTTATTGGATCAATTTATGATTCTAGTTTGAAATTTTGCTCTTGTCAAGCAACTTTTGCCTTTTCCAACACTAACCTAAGTTAGTTTATGTTGATCAACAAAAGCGACAAGTACAATTATTTGTATATTTTTCTGACTCTCAACAATCAGCCTCAATTTTAGGTGATTATTATCGAAAAAATATTACTAATATTTATAAGTCAGCTCAAAAAATGACTTTAGGAGAACTAGAACTTTTAATTATGTGCAAACTCATATGACAAAATAGAGCTCAACTCTTTTATCAAATCCTCATTTTTACAGTTTAAACAAATTAAAGTGCAAATTTTATTCTTGATTCACTTGTATATTATCAGTGTCTAAGTCATGATAATATTGGGCAACTTAAAATCTTATGTTTGTGGCTTAAACAAATTAAAGTGCAACCTTTAGTCTTAGTCCACTAGCATATTATCGGCGTCTAAGTTGCGACAATATTGAACAACTTGTCAATTTTCATATTGAATTGACTTAAAACATAAAATTAATGAGTTGGTCTAAGATATCTAAATTAATTGCGCAAAATTTAGATACTGGTTTAATATTTTATTTTAGATCCAAATAAATTATTATTATTCCTTTAGACTTAGCGAAATTGAAAATTTCATTACTCAGGCTAGTAATCATCTATCACTGAGTAAAATGTATGACAAAAATTTACGGATCATGAATAAAATATAAATTTATCTACACATATCATGCATGCAACTATGCAATATGAATAAGAAAGTTTAGCCCCATATAGGCCATAATGACATTTGGTATATATCATGTTGAAATAATTTTGGCCCATAGTGGAAAAACAAAAAATATCCCCCTAAAGTTGATGTACATAGCCTCCCAAAAATAGCCCACCAAATATATGCCTTGAAAATAATAATAAAATTATATTGATTCAAAATCTACTACATCAATCTAAACAAAAATAAGAAATAGGGATATTGAATTACCACCACCGCCATAAATTATCTCTCATAAAAATATACAATAATATAAAATAATAAATACTCAATTTACATGAGTACCTTAATATCAGTGTCCATTCATTCACAATATATAAAAATTCATATCGCATGAACTTAATTTCAATTGCATCACAATATAATCACAAAAAAAAGTAATTAATAAAGCATGCAACTCATGTAAAACATATTTATTACATAAAATTTTTTCATGCATCCTAATACGGAAAAATAATTTTGCATGCACCATTATGCGCAAAAAATATTATAATCAATTTCTATTGGAATTAATCTAATAAATTCTAAATCATATTTTTAAAAGGTAAAAATTATATTAATTCACATCAAAAACTCTTTTAAAAAATAGTACAAGAATTGTTATCTAAATCTAACAGCCAATTACTTAAACAAGAAGTGCGGTGATCTAAGTGTAATTCACTTTCTTAACACAACCATCAACCAAGGTTCAAATCCATATTGATGCAAGCCATATAAAATTTTTGTTTTAGTGATAAAGGCTGCTACCAAACGCACCTTTACCAACGTGGCATCCAACATACACCAGGTTGGTGCCACCCATGAGCCAGCTGGCCGCTAGCTCATCGTCTGCCATGTAAGCACCCGACAGCCCTTCGACACCGGCAACATTTTTCGGGCAAATTTTAATTTCTAGTTAAATCTTTGAAAAAATCGTATCTCATTCATATTAAGTTATTTTTTGATGAATTTTATATCATTTCGAACCTTTTTTCATACTCTACAACATAACATAAAATTTTTATAACAAAAACATCAAAAACAGGTTTGATTTTGAGTCCAAAGGAAATGAGTCTCAAACTAAAATTAAAATTTCTCTCAAACCACTCATCCATTTTTCACCAAATTTTAACCACATAATCCGCACCTTAAGATCTACTTATGGTGAAAATTTTATACTTTTTTAAAAAATAATATTTTCTTAAGTATAAAATCATATTTATGAATTCAATCATTTAAAATGGCAAAAACGGGGACCTATGGGCTTTGATACCTCTGTTAGCAAATTAACAATAATATGAATCACATATTCATATAAATATAAGTGGATCGAATATACCTATACCTAGTAGATTGTCGATCTATATATCTCAAATCAAACTTGTCTACTAAGCTTCTTTTAAATTGAACCATGAACCAACTACGAATATATCTTTCTCGTTGGTGGTGAATAATTACTATATTTATTCACATGTTTACACCAAAATATCAAAAATAGGTTTGATTTTGAGTCCAATGAAAACGAGTCTCAAAATAAAATTAGAATTTCTCCAAACCACTCATCCATTTTCACTAAATTTTAACCACATGATCCACATATTAAGATCTACATATGGTGAAAATTTTATGCTTTTCTTAAAAAATAATATTTTTTAAGCAAAAAATCATATTCATGAATTCAATCATTTAAAATGGAAAGAATGAGCCATGTGGGCTCTGATACCACTGTTAGTAAATTAATAATAATATAAATCACATATTCATATAAATATAAGTGGACTGGGTATACCTATACGCAACAGATTGTCGATCTACGTATCCCCAATCAGACTCGTCTAATAGCCTTATTTTGAATTGAAGCATGAATCAACTATGAACATATCTTTCTCATTGATGGTAAATAACTACTACAATTATTCACATGTTTACACAAATACATAAAAAACAGACTCGATTTTGAGTCCAATGGAAACAAGTCTCAAACTAAAATTGAAATTTCACTCAAATCACTCATCTATTTTTTATCAAATTTTAACCACGTGATCCACACATTAAAATCTACATATGGTGAAAATTTATGTTTTTCTAAAAAAATAATATTTTTTAAGCATAAAATCATATTCATAAATTTAATCATTCAAAACAGCGAGAACGAACCATATGGGCTCTGATACCACTGTTAGCAAATTAATAGTAATATGAATCACATATTCATATAAATATAAATGGATTGGGTATATTTATACGTAACAGATTATCGATCTATGTATCCCATATTAAACTCGTCTAGTAGTCTCTTTTTGAATTGAACCACGAATCAACTACGAACATATCTTTCTCATTGATTGTAAATAACTACTAGAGTTATTCACATATTTACACACCTCAAGTTCTTGGAGTTTACAGTGATGCTCCAAGGAAGAACGTAGAGAGAAAAAGATAGAAAGGAGAATTTGGAGAGAGTTTTGGGAGAATAGTTCATTCACTCACACGTTTTTGTTGAATTGAGATAAGAGATATATATTTCTATTGAAGAAAGAATCTCAATTCAACTAAAAAACTCAATTCCACTCAAATTATGGAGAAAACATTTAACTCAAATATGATCCCAATTAGCTCAAAAGTCCTACACTGATCTAATTTCCTACAAGTTCAATTAATTTTTATTTGTTTATGTTGGTCTATTCTCATAATTATCAATATTAATGAAAATTTGGAAGCATATCATTTTCAATATTTCCTTTTTTCTTTTAGAAAATAAAATAGAAAATATCATTGTGGTGTACTCTTTAGAGCCATTGCCATCTTTTTTTCTCTCACACATCTTTTTGCTATTTAGTAAGTGAATAGTTCTATACATACTAACAAATTTGAGATCCGACAACAATTCGTTAGAATTTATAATTTTCGTATTATTTGGATTAGATTGGAAAATTTTGATAAAATCTCATTTATGCAAAAGAATTTGTTATCAAAGCTCATGATCTAATTTGAAAAAATATCGATACAACATACCTAATTATTTATATTTATATGTGAAAATTGTCAATATAAATTATATTATCTAGTAAATTTTTATGTATGTATTAAAATTTTTGAAAAAAACTGTTTGTTTAGTGTAATCTTTATAAAGTAGGAATAAAGTTCAGAAATAAATTATTTTATTAATGAAAAACTGAGAGAGTGTCACATTATTTATGAAAGATATATAAAGTTCTATTATATATGAAAGTATCGAATTTTATCTGAATTATTTTTAAAATTTGATGAATTTTACTCCTATTTTTTCTATGCAATATTTTTTTACCAATCATACATAGCACCTAAAACTGTATCAAACTATTTAGCAATGGTGATGGATACAGTAACTAAAATTGTATAAAAAATTTAGGGATAGATGGATTTATTGTGCATAAGCTTCACATTATAAAATAAACGGATAAAGTACTAAAATGAGATAAATTTAGTTGACATTTAACTATAGAAAGTGAAGAGTACTATAAAATTTATAATAGATGAGACAAAATGAATTTAATATTATTTAATTTATAAATATTTTTAGCCTTCAATATAATATTTATTATTTTAGAGGAGATTTGAAAGTTTTAATAGTAGAAGAATAAAATTTATGTAAAATTAATAATAAAAGGGGTAAAGTATATTTAACCATAAAATAAATGTAATTTACTTTTCTTTTGTCTAAATTTTTTTATATTTTGAGTTTAATTTAATAATGGTTAAAACTACTGGCAATAGAATTAAGTGAAAACAAAATTGTTTAATTCCCACGATATTTTCTTGTAATAGTTGGGGAAATGAGTAATCTTCTTGATGTGGTATATATCGGGACTGACCTACGTAGCTCAAATTATAAATAAGAAGTTGGTGCGACCTAGGTAGGGTGGACCTGCGCAGCTCGAATTATGGGGCGTAAGCTAGCTGGACATAGGTCAGGTCGAGATGACAGAAAATTCTCATCTGTAGTATGGGAGTTGAGTAAACAAGTTATCTCAGTACATGGGCTAGGAGAGTAGCACGACTTGTTAGGCAATTTCTATATAGTATTAAGAAGCTTACCGACCTACAGGTCGGGCATGATGAGGAGCTTACCGACCTCTAGGTCGGGCAAGTTCAAATAGCTTACCGACCTCTAAGTCGAACAAGTTCACGAGAAAAATGAAGAGAAAATGATTACGGTTAGAAAATGACAGGGAATCTTTTAGGGGTAAATCAGAAAATATGGATACGCGCGCAGTAATCTGTTATAACAAATTGAGGTTTAAAATATCTTTTTTATCCTTATTTAGCATCTATAAATAAAGGAATACAAAGCATATCACATGTTACACTTTTCATATATCAAAAATACACATATCTATCTGATTTACATCATCTCTAAGAGAATTGCCACTGACTTGAGCGTCGGAGTTCTTACGCCGGGTCACACCGGCGTTTTGTGCAGGTGATCCAACTAGAGAAGGAGAGCAAAAGCAATTGACTAGTATTGGGGGTGCATCTTCTCCAACAGGTGCATTACAAGTTGGCGTCGTCTATGGGAACACTTGAGTTAAGACGTGAGATGGCAGGAAAAGGATTGTTGGGCAAAGGAACATCCGGTGAAGCTCCACCACCAGTCGTCAGTCGCCCGGTAACACCTGGAGCTCCACCGTTCTGAACCATGCAGGTACCCTATGTAAATTTGGTGCTAGAATTCGGAGCAGGAAATGCCAGCCAGCTTACTATAGAGCAGTTGGCAAGTTTGATCACAACGGTGGTGGATGTAGCTTTAAGAAGAATGGAGGCTAATCCTTACCAGAAAACTACTCCGCCCTGAGAGGTTGGAATAAAGTCATACAGAGGATTGTCGGAGTAAAATAAAAGAGCCAGATGTATCGAAAAAATTGAAAAATTTACATAATTAGCTGAAAGAGATGAAGATAAAAATAGTGGGAAGTTGGCTGGTAGGGCGTCCATCATTACTTCCTCAGTAAATGAAATTCCTCTTTTGGTCACTGTATTCCTAAATTATAATTATGATGCTACCACTGACCTATGAGAACATCTATGCAGGTTTAAAAATTTAGTTCTCTTGCACATGTATTCCGATGGAGTTAAGTGCAGGGTATTCCTGACTACCCTGTCAAAATCAGCCCAATAATAGTTTAGCTAGTTGCCCCCCAACTCAATTAACTCTTTTGATGAGTTTAGTTCTACCTTTTTGCATCAATTTGTAAGTTCTCGAAAACACCAAAAAATATCATTGACTTTATTCAGTATAAACCAAAAAGACAATGAGGCCCTGCAAAGTTATATAAAAAGATTCACAGTTGCTGCTTTAGAAGTACCCTCAGCTACCCAGGAGGTACTTTCCAATGCCCTGGCCCAAGGGTTGAAGGATGGGGAATTCTTCAGGTCGTTGGCTAAGAAATCAGCCAGAAGTTTTGATGATCTGTTAGCCCGAGCTGAAAAATATATTAACATGGAAGAAGTTCAGCGAATGAAAAGAGATGAGGGAGAAAGAAAAAGAGACAGAAGAGAGCTTGGCAAAGAGGGATGAAGTTTTGTTAGAAAATTGAAGCCGAAAGAACGACCTCTTTTGGCTGCTCCTGGGGAACCCAGACAATACACTCTTCTGGTTACCCTAAGGGCATATATCTTGATGGCTATTATGAAGCATAAAGGCTTAAAATGGTCATATAATCACTCGGCAACTCTAACTAAGCCCAAGTCAAATTTATTATGCGCGTTCCATAATGAGTATGGGCATAACACAGAGGAATATCGGCATCTGAGAGACGAGATAGAGAGGATGATAAGAAAGGGATGGCTGGATGACTAGGTAAAGAAAGAGGAGGAGAAAGAAATAGTTAAACGTAAAAAAAACCCGACTGACCTAGATAGAAAGAGATACTAAAGAAGGAAAAGTTGGAACCGCCCCTGGAGAAAACCACCCCCATGCTCCAAAGGGTTTCATCCAAATGATTTTAGGAGGTCCTACAGATGGAAACTCCAACCGAACTAGGAAGGCATATGCCCGACCTACTCATGAAAATTCAAAAGGAGATGTCCATAAAATTAACGAAGGATCAATGATTCAATTCGAGCCCCAAGATATGAAAAGATTACAGGCACCACATAATGATGTACTAGTCATCACTACAACCATGACTAACTTTGACGTGGCCAAAGTAATGGTAGACATGGGTAGCTCGATCGACGTCTTATTATATGAAGCGTATAAAAAGATGAATGTGGATATAACATTGTAACCAGTAGATACAACCCTGTTCAATTTTGGCGGGGGGTGGTTAAGTTTTTGGTAGTTGACTTCTTTTCTGCTTATAACATCATCCTAGGAAGACCTTCGCTCAACACCATCCAAGCAGTGGTGTCCACCTTTCACATGATATTGAAGTTTCCTGTGGATGAATGGATATGAGAAGTAGAAAGAGATTAGTGCTCGACTAGGAGATGCTATTTGGAGACTATTAGGAAAATTGAGCAGAAAAAAACTAAACGAGAACAAAGTGCAGAAGGGGAACCCCCACTGAAAATTATGAAAAGAAATGAGGCAGAAGGGCCTTCAGTTGAGCAAGAACATGTAATGCTAAATGAGGAATTGATCAATATAGAATTGATACCGAGGGATGGGACCAGAACTACTAGGATTGGCACACAGTTGAGTCCGGAATTGGCAGATAGGATGACTCAGTTCTTAAGAAACAACATCGATATCTTTGCATGGAATGTACGTGATCTGGAAGGAATTGATCCAGGTGTGGCAGTACATCACCTCAATGTTGAACCGGCATGCAATCCTGTCAAACAGAAGAGAAGCATTTTGAGCTTGAGAAGGATAAGGTTATCCAAAAAGAGGTAGAAAAATTACTGGAGGCAGGACATATCAGAGAAATCCAATTCCCAAAATGGTTGTCAAACGTCGTCTTGGTCCCAAAAATAGAATAAAAGTGGAGAATGTGCATTGATTTTTGAGATTTAAATAGAGCATGTCCTAAAGATCATTACCCGTTGCCACAAATAGACCAATTGATTGACTCTACCTCAGGGTGTGAACTGTTAAGTATGATGGATGCTTCGCAGGGGTACCACCAGATCATGTTAACACCTGAAGATCATAAGAAAGTAAGCTTTATAACTTCTATAGGGACTTATTCTTATGATTATGCTTTTTGGACTAAAACATGCAGGAGCTACATATCAAAGACTGGTCGATAGAATGTTCAAAGAACAGCTCGGGTGAATAATGGATGTATACGTGGATGATATGCTGATAAAAAGTACAAAGGTTAAAGCTCATGTTGATAACTTGGCAGAAGCTTTCGGAGTTCTTAGGAGGTATGGTATGAAACTCAACCCTTCTAAGTGTGCTTTCGGGATTAGGTCTGGCAAATTTTTAGGTTATATGGTGATCGAGAGGGGTATAAAGGTGAATCCCGAGAAAGTAAAAGCAGTACAGAATATGACTCCTCCAAATAGTATTAACAAAGTTCAACAGCTCAAGGGAAGGATAGCAATTCTAAGCCGATTCATATCTAGATCGGCAGAGAGAAACTTGTCTTTCTTCAAAATCCTGAGGAAGGCTAACAAGTTTGAATGGACTGAGGAATGTCAGAGGGCTTTTTATGAAATAAAAAACTTCTTAGCCGCACTAGCCTTGTTGACCAAACCCTTGCAAGTAAAACACTGTATGTATATCTATCAATAGGGGCATCGACCGTTAGCACAGTATTGTTGAGAGATGAATGAGTTAAGTAGAAATCCATTTACTATGTAAGCAAATTGCTGAGAGGGACGAAGATTAAATACCCTGAGATAGAAAAAGGAGGATTAGCCTTAGTAACGACTGCCAGGCGGCTTCGGCCATACTTCTTATCACATAAGATAGTGGTTCGAACTAACCTACCATTGAGACAAGTACTAAGTAAACCAAAAACTTCAGGTCAGATGGTGAAATGGGCAGTAGAGATGAGCGAGTATGACATAGATTATCAGCCAAGAGTAGCTATCAAGAAATGACACCTACGGATGAGGGCCCTAGAGCATGGTCGTTGCATATAGATGGCTTGGCTACCATATCAAGTTGTGGGGTAGGTATTGTGCTAACCAGTCTAGAAGGGAAAGAACTAGAATTTGCAGTAAGATTTAAGTTCAAAACATCTAATAATGAAGTTGAATATGAGGCATTGGTGAGGGGATTGAAGATGGCTCTAGAGTTGAGGGTCAGACAGCTAAATGTCTATTTTGATTTGAGGTTGGTCATGCAACAAGTTGAGGGAGAATTTGTAACTAAAGAGGAAAGAATGAGAAATTATGTGGAACATGTATCTCAACTAAAAAAATAATTTACAAAAATTGAGCTAAGTCATATACCGCGGGCTAAGAATGCTAAGGCTGACTATCTTTCCAAAATTGCAAGTTCTATCACTGATTGCAAGACCAGAAAAATCACATTGTTAACGGCCTATCAGCACAATATGGGGATAGAAGTAGCCTCTGTGGAAGAGAAAGATGACTGGAGGACCAATATACTGAAATTTCTGCGAGAGGGAAAACTGCCACAAAATAAAAGAGAAGCAGTTCAATTCCAAGTACGAGGTACTAGATTTTATCTAATTGATGGTTTGTTATATAAACGAGCTTATTCTACACTATACTTGAGATGTTTATCATAAGAGGAAGGAGTCTATGTATTGTGAGAAATTCATGAGAGAGGATGTAGAAGTCATGGTAGAGGTCGTGCGCTGGCTTGTAAAACAGCAAGAGTTGGGTATTTTTGGCCTCCGTTAAAAGAGGATGCATAGTATTTGGTTAGAACATGTGAAAAATGCCAGAAGCATACCCTGTTGATACATAAACTAACAGATGAGCTGAAGGTCATGAGCTCACCTTGTCTCTTTTCCAAATGGGGAATTGATATTGTAGGACTCTTTCCCCTAACGATAGGGCAAAGGAAATTCTTAATAGTGGCAATAGATTATTTCAGTAAATGGGTAGAAGTTGAGCCTGTAGCTAAGATTATAGAGTCACAAGTCATGAAATTTATGTGGGGAAATATAATATATAGATATGGGGTTCCGCGCGACCTGATATCAGATAATGGAACTCAATTCTAGGGGAAAAAGGTCTAGAGCTGGTGCACTGAGATGAAGACCAGACAACACTTCACTTCGGTAGCCCATCCCCAAGCCAATGGACAAGTTGAGGTAACTAACCAGATAATATTGCAAGGAATTAAAATCAAGCTAGACAGATCTGAAGGAGGTTGGATGGATGAGCTAAATTTGGTATTATGGGCATATCGTACAACATCAAGGACTACAATTAAAGAAACTCATTTCAGCTTGGTATATGGATCAGATGTTGTTATACCCGTTGAGATCGAAATGGAAACTCACCGAATTCAGAGCTATGATAAAAAAGAAAACAACGAACTCATGAGAAAAGCTTTAGATTAGATTGATGAAAAAAGGGAGAAGGCATACCTCCACATGGAAGCGTACAAAAGCAGAATTCGAGTTGGGTACTCCCGGAAGGTCAAAATAAAAAAATTTCAGGTTGGAGATTTGGTGCTACGGCAAGTAGATGCTTTAAAACAAACTGGCAAATTAAAAGTAAATTGGGAAGGGCCTTAAAAGGTAACTCGGGTGATAGATGGAGGTGCCTATGAGCTAGAAGATGAGAAAGGGAAAAAAATAACCAAACCATAGAATATTTGCCATTTGAAGAAGTTCTATATATAATCTTGAGTTTTTTCTTATAAAAGAAATGAAATGAATTTATCTAACATATTGTGAATTATTCAAGAAAAAATCATAAGACAAGACCAGTTGAACTGGACCTACCTGGGTTCCTTGGAGGGTTCGCAGAGACCGACCTCCTTGGGAAATAATTCAAGAAAAAAAATCCTAAGATAAAACCAATTGAACTGGACCTACCTGGGTTCCTTGGAGGGTTCGTAGAGACCGACCTCCTTGGGGAATAATGCAAGAAAAAAATTATAAGACAATGCCAGTTGAACTGGACCTACCTAGGTTCCTTGGAGGGTTCGTAGAGACCGACCTCCTTGGGGAATGATGCAAGGAAAAATCCTAAGGCAAAGCTAGTTGAACTGGACCTACTTGGGTTCTTTGGATGGTTCGCAGAGACCGACCTCCTTAGAGAATAATGCAAGAAAAAATTCTAATGTAAGGTCAGTTGAACTGGACCTACCTGGGTTCCTTGAAGGGTTCACAAAGACCGACCTCCTTGGGGAATGAATCAAGAAAAAAATTCTAAGGCAAGACCAGTTGAACTAGACCTACCTAAATTCCTTGGAGGGTTCGCAAAGACCGACCTCCTTGGAGAATGATGCAAGAAAAATCCTAAAATAAGGCCAGTTGAACTAGACCTACCTAATTTTCTTGGAGGGTTCGCAGGAAGGCTAATTGAACTGGACCTGCCTGAGTTACTTAAAAGATTTACAGAAACCAACCTCTTCGAGAAATGATTTAAGAAAGGATTTTAAAAGCCATACTGGCTGAGCTAGATTATCTTTTTATATATTAAAAAGCAAGAATACATTTAGTAAGACATATAGCTCGGTTATGAAACTAGAGATATGCATATTTCATAAATGCTATGAAAAATATTACTGTGGAAATTGCAGGTGCTGGAAGAATAAAGCCAAACAACAACAATAAAGATAAAAATATATTATTATAGATTGTTACAAAAATATACACAACCTATTCTACTCCATAATCAG
This sequence comes from Paulownia fortunei, assembly GCA_019321725.1. Taxonomy (NCBI): domain Eukaryota; kingdom Viridiplantae; phylum Streptophyta; class Magnoliopsida; order Lamiales; family Paulowniaceae; genus Paulownia; species Paulownia fortunei. The sequence goes on along the minus strand of CM033112.1, from coordinate 17,514,256 downwards.
AAACACTGAAGGGTTCTATAACATCACCCTCATCATCTAGATTCTCGGAAGGGGAAGAACTGTCATCCTCAACATTGATGGCAGGCTCGAGAGTCGGATTTGGAGGAATAATAGTTGTGGGATAAGCAGGGGATGAATGGGAAGAATGATCCCCAAAACTGTGGGCGTAACTGATGGTTGTGAAGGACCAGCTACATCAACAACAAGAGCAGACCTATTGTCAAGGGGAGGAACACTTTCAACATCACGGTCCAAGTTTGGGTCTAAACCAGTATACCCTAGCTCCTTGACCTGGCTAAGGTAGTGTGTGAAATCATGGATTAAATAATTCAAGGGCCCAAAGGTTAGGTAATCAAGGAATTCTGGGGATTGCAGGGATTTGGTTTTCTCTTAGGCCCACTTAGCTCGACCTATAAGAACTCCCATAGCACGACCTTCAGCTCGGGAGATAGAAGCCTCCTCAATGGCCTTTAACATTTGATTCTCCATGGTGGTCCTATCTCGTACCACCTCAGTTACCTTCTCCTCTAGGGAAGCATTTTTACCTCGAACTATCTCGAGATCTACTTCCAATTTATGGGTGCGAGCTTGAGAGTGCTACAATCATTGCTGCATGTCCTCCAACTGTTGCCTAAGCTCATCTTCCTCCAAAAAAGGTAATCCACACCGCAAATTGGCCATCAAAGAACTCAAGTACAATATAGCCTAGAGAAAGAGAAGGTTAGAAAAGTTGTTGATTGTTAGAATAAATGATAGGAATTAAGAAGGGAACATTACCTTAAAAGCATGATCTGCAAGGTTGCCCACCCGGGCATCATAATCCATGGACCCTAAAAGGTGCTGGTCTATGGAGTTGGGTATGCCCTGAAGCTACTCAGCATAGAGTTTTTCGTCCCAAGTCTCCAATACCGAGCTGCTAGTGAAAAAAAAAACATTCAGGGAAGTAGGGGCATTGAGACGGGATGCTGAGACGGACCCGAGTTGCCACCACTTGCAGAAGTTGGGCATTTTCCCTTACTCCAGGAAGAAATATGGGCCGTAGTTACAGCAGGTGGGGAGACAGGTGGGGGTGGTGGAGGAACTGCGGATGGAGCTTGGGTTGCGGGCACGTGTTGGTGATCCAGAGGTACATTAGTCAGGGGGACTCGGGACTGACCTTCAGGCTGGCCTGACCCTCCTGCGGCTTTCTGAGCTTGATAAGCTGCTATTATGCGGGACTCCATCAGTTGCTCTGAACAAAAGATATACAGTTAACATTCTAGCAAAGATGAAATCACAAGCAAATAGTTAAATAGGATGGTACCTATAGGTTGAGGGAGTGGAATAACTTTAGGGCTCAATTGAAAATAATGAAGTAAAGGCCAGGAATCAGCTAATAACCCTATGTGGTAGGGACTGTAGTTTAATCAACGAACTAATGCTTGGGTGGTCGAGTCCAGCACAAGATTGGAAGGAAAATTCCAAGGGTCAATGGATGAAATATAAAAATATTTTTTCTTCCAGCCCTTAAGGGAACTGGGCTTCCCTTGTAGAAATTTAGCTGCTCCCTAGGAAGTGAAATAAAATAAGCCTGGTGTGGCAATTTTGGCATGAAAGAAAGCTCGCCATACCTCATGATTTGGCTCGTATTCAAAGTAGCTAACTACCATCTAGAAACCAGCCATGAGTCAAAAAGAGTTAGGAACGAGCTACATTAGGAGAATACCGAAGCTCATAGAAATACGGCATAATAGGTCGGGAATGGAAAACCTAAGGTCGGCCTCTAGTTGATCTACAAAGAAGGTCACATAGCCGAGAGGTAGGGCATAAGGTCTGTCGTGAGGACCTGGAAGGACCACATTGAATTCCTCAGGTATTCATGTATTCTCCCTAAAGTTTGCTAGGCTTATCTCAGATAGGGTGGTGGCATGAGTCATATAAGTTGGGTGATTAGCTGGATCAACCATTCTAAATTCAGTTGGGTGATGGGTGGATAGTTCAAGTGCTAGTTCACGAATGAAAACTTTAGTAGAAAGAAAGGGGGAATAAACGATATAGGTTCTGGAAATGTAGTAGAGGTGAACATCAAAAAATGATGAACCAAATTTGCAGAAAGAGAAATAGAGAAATAAATGAGTAGCAAAAGTCAGAAGACTTACTTGGCTTGTTGAAGGGAGAGAAGAAAGAAATTGCCGGAAGAATAATAGAGAAGGATCGCCGGAGAGCAAAATTGTGGAAAGAAAAAGAGGGAGAAGAAAATGGAGAAAGAAGGTCTTTTTATAGGAAGGCGGCACTCAAACAGGTAGAAGAAGCCCTAGCCACGGATGATAAGATAGGAACACGTATAGGGCTGGATGAGAATAGTCAGTTGAAAAGACAGGCATTTAAGTTTCAATAATGGGCGCGAAATCCCAAGGGGTGGAATTTGAAAAAAAGCTCATGTCAGCCCTAGTAATTAAAATATTTTCGTACTCTGTCTATCTTGCAGAGGTTGCAGGGCAGGCAGAATAGGGGGACTAGCTAATATGGTATAGGTTGGGACTTACCTACGTAGCTCAGATCATAAGTAAAAAGCTAGTGCGACCTAGGTAGGGACGGACCTGTGCAGCTCAAATGATGGAGCATGAGCTAGCTGGACATAGGTCAAGTCGGGATAACAGAAAATTCTCATCTATGGCATAAGAGTTGAGTAAACAGGTTAGCTCAATACATAGGCCAGGAGAGTAGCACGACCTGTTAGGCGATTTCTATATAGTATTAAGAAGCTTACCGACCTATAAGTCAGGCAGGATGAGGAGTTTACCGACCTGCAGGTCGAGCAAGTTCATGAGAAAAATGAAGAGAAAATGATTACGGTTAGAAAATGACAGGAAATTTTTAGGGGTAAATTAGAAAATATGGATACACACGCAGTAATCTGTTATAATAAATTGAGGTTTGAAATATCTTTTTTACCCTTGTTTAGCATCTATAAATAAGAGAATACAAAGCATATCACAAGTTATACTTTTTATATATAAAAAATACACATATTTATCTATTTTTCATTATCTCCAAGAGAATTGCTACTGACTTGAGCGTCGGAATTCTTATGTCGGATCATGCCGGCATTTTATGTAGATGATCCAGCCGAAGAAGGAGAGCAAAAGCAATAAATTACTATTAGGAGTGTATCTTCTCCAACAGGTGCATTACTCTTCTGTAAGCCAGTTCTTGTATAGTGTACAATACTGTGAATTGATATATACTTTTCAATAGATTGATAGCACAATTACTACATAAAGGCTTTTTCCAGTTCATTAAACATAGAATACATGTACATACATATATATATATATATGTATATATACACATATGCATTCCTACATACAGACTTACTCATACACTACATGCACACGCGCACATAGTCATAAAAAAAAAAAAAATGTATGTATATAGGTATATTACTACTGTATTCTTTTAACCACACCATTATCATGTGGCATTGCACTTAAATTTAAATTTGTCTTGCCATATGTCTCCTCATTAAATAAGAATTTCATACTTTTCTCCATTTTTTATTTATTAGATATACCTAATTTGTTTGTGTTTGTGTGTGTCCAAGTACAAGAGAAAAGGAATGAGGAATAGAACGGACCAGATAACAAAATAGTGTGAAGAGATTGGAGATGAAATTGAAACAACAGCTTATTCTTGGCAAGATACAGTCGAGAAAGGGGGAAGGAGAATGGCTCGTTTGGTTTTGTTTTCACCATGAATTTCCAGTTTCCAGCATTTTCAATAGGTTTTGAGTTTTGTGTGAAAATTGAGAATATGTTTGAATGAATGATTTAAGTTTAAAAATATAAATTTGAAAAATAAGAATATTTTTATTTGAGTTATATTTTTGTATATTCCTACATGAAAAGATAATGTGCATTAGAATGACTGTTTCTACATCTAACTATATTATCTCTTTAAACAAAAAACATAGTATTCTCTACAATTATCAAACTTTGAATTCAATGATTTTATTTCTTAGTTTTCCCTCATAAATATTGATTTTACACTTCAAACCTACACAATTTTTGTTTGTGCTACATTTCTTTTATGTACTATTATTATTATTAATTCATCATTGGTGAAATGAAACAAAAAAATTGAGAAGTCTTTTATACCCTCTCCAGCCCAAGTAGTAAAAAAACATGAAAATATAAATAGAAAGGGTTTTTTCATTGCCTTTTGTTTGGGGTCATGTCCATATGTCCACGTCAAACTCCTCTGTCCCACTCACCCTAAAAAGAGAATGCCCCCACATACTTCCATCCAATCAAAATCTAGAATAACAGATAGGATAATAACCATTGGCCAAATATCTGTACCATCACCACACCGTATGCACTGCTCCCCGCACCTTCCAAAAACACTATCTCCACTCCATACACGCAGTAATACGTCGTACCTTACCCCTCCCAAATTGTACATTTCATGCAAATCATCAAAAAATCCCTGGCATTCTCCCTCCCCATATATTCACGCTCTCTTCGTCTCCGATTTCTCTCATTCATTTCCCCAATTAAAGCAAACAGCTTCTGCCAAAACAATGGAACAAAACAACCCGCACCAAGGCGCAGCGCCTCCGCAGGCGGCGGCGTATCCGCCGCAGCAGCCGTACCAGCACCTCCTCCAGCAGCAGCAGCAGCAGCTCCAGATGTTCTGGGCCTACCAGCGCCAGGAAATCGAGCAGGTGAACGATTTCAAGAATCATCAGCTCCCATTGGCTCGCATTAAGAAGATCATGAAGGCCGATGAGGACGTGCGCATGATATCGGCGGAGGCGCCGATACTCTTTGCGAAGGCGTGCGAGCTCTTCATACTCGAGCTCACGATCAGATCGTGGCTCCACGCCGAGGAGAACAAGCGCCGGACGCTCCAGAAAAACGACATCGCCGCGGCGATTACGCGCACGGATATATTTGATTTTCTAGTGGATATTGTGCCGAGGGATGAGATCAAGGATGAGGCGGCGGCTTTAGGGGGATTGTAGGGCCACCGGCCGGTGCGGCTGGGGTGACGGGTGTGCCCTACTATTACCCGCATATGGGACAGCCCATGATGGGTCGACCTGCCGTGCCTGGGGTGGATCCAAGTGTTTACGTGCAGGCGCCGCCGCCGTCTCAGGCATGGCAATCAGTGTGGCAGACTACCGCGGAGGATGGGTCGTATGCCAGCGGTGGTGGTGGCAGCAGTGGACATGGCAACCTAGACGGACAAGGGTAACTCTGCCATTTCATGTTCTCTTTCTCTGTCTATTTTTGTTCCTGTATTTGAAAGATTGGAACTTCTCTGGGATCCAGTTAATTTTAGGGCTTTTTGGTGATTCTGTTAAAATATTTTAGCTAGTTTTATGATTTTTTTATTTAAAATTCTTCCCTTTTATGTGCAATACTTGTATATTTATTTCCTCTACTGTTACGGATTTATAATATTGTGTTGTATTTTTTTAATTATTTCAGTAACATGGGGTTCGTGTACTAGGAAATTTTATCTTTAGGTTTTCCAAATGAATAGAATTATGCTCATGTTCTGAGGCTGCTGTGCTTATTTCACTTTTGGGTATATTATTAGCACAGGAAGGAGATAATTGTGTTCATCGAATATGTTACTTTCCTTGTTACCAAATGAATGCTGTATTTACATATGTCAATGGATTAAGACATTGCGTCTCAGCATAAGTCCAAGAGAAACTTTCCCCAGCAGAGAACAGATTATGTTACTATTGTATCAGAATCACTCTATTTGTATATTCAGGATTTCAAGATGCACCAAGTACACAATGTACAAGAAAATATATAATATAGCCCATTTTTTCATGTTCTTGCATCAAATATAGTCTGGGCCAGAAAAATTAAATGGGAAGCTAAGAAGTACTTACAAACACCCCTAAAGCACTTCATGAAGGAGTACTCAACTTCAGAGGGCTTTGCTTAAGCTTTTAATTACATGACCAAAGTTATTTGGAAGTGGTTGGTGTCTAATATTATTCCATACCCCTTTCCGGTTATGAATATAAATTTCTTTCGGTTTCACACGGCGTTTCCTTATTTTCATTTTTTTTTGTGTTATTGTTCTATTCCATCAACTAGTGCCCTTGTTTTTCCTTTTGTTTACCTCTTATATGTTATTGTAGTGTAGCACATCATGTCTTTTGTGTTCAACATTTGTATGTTGTTATTTATCTGTTTCCACTTTGTTTCTGGGCTAACATTGAGTTAGAGTGAATGAGATAACTTCAACAGAATATAAGGCCATTTTATTCAGCTTGAGACAAAGTGGTGTTATGAACATCCATAAAGGCTTGGAGAGAAATTGAGACAATTTAAATACTACTCTAGTTTCTTAAGCTGCAAATTTTGTTTGCTAGCATTTTAAGTTGCGTGCAAGTAATCAGAACCAAATAAAAGTGTTAGTTTGCTTGCAAGCTCGACAAAACAGTACTTGAAGTGCTGTAAGCCACATTATATGAAGTGTGAATAAGCAGAGCTTACTTTTAAAATGCTTGCAAGTGTATTAATATATAATTCAGAAGATAATTTTCCTATAGTGGTTCTAGAAGTTGGATGGACAACTGTACAGATTTAAGTTGCAGGTTTAGTAGTAACTTGAATTAACCTTTTGAGAGAAGTGGATAATGGGTAGTTTTTATTCCTCTAGCTTACAACTTGGGTTCGCACTTACAATAGGGTGTGCAAGGCATAACAGAGTGATATCTTAAAGGGCATTGGGGATATATTCAGGTGAGCAATGTGCCGGTTCTGTACAAGGGTAACTTGTATTGCATTGTGTTTCACAAGTGATGAGGGCATTTATTGGAGGATTATTGTGGTATCCAAGTTGAACTTATAAGATAATATGGTTTAGCCAGCTTTGGCCAAGGGAAAAACAGGCCTAAGAAGTTATGTTTTAAGCTTATGTGTTCGGTCATTATGTAGGCCTGAGGTGTGATGTTGAATTTGTCAAATATGCTTTATGACCTAATAAATATTAGGAAGCTTATAAAAACTGTGGTTTTAATCATATCTTCTTGATCAATGCTTAATGGGAACTTTGTGCTAGATTTTCATAATACGCAACTGATTTTTATTGCAGGGCAGAATTCAGGAGAATTAGTTTACAGAATTAAACGTGTTTTTATGTGGTTATGTTGAGGATGTAGTCCTCTGTTTCCATTATGGTTTTTATGCGAGTTTCTATGTGTAACACGTATTTTGGATTTTGTGGAGGTTTTGTTGATTTTTTTTTGTATATTCATTCTGTCGGTGATCTTCTAATTATATTTTTTACCTATCAAAAGTAACTGTGGGCTCTTAGATGTCCTTTGACTGGATTTTTACTTAGAACTGGAATTAGCGCTCATTCAGACTAGATTAGTGCCAAATGGTTGGCTTTGAAGTCTCTTTTTAATTCAGCAGATTTCCTGCCTAGAAGAGGGATATTTCTCGCTTGAAAGCCATGGACAAAAAGGAAGTTGGAGCAAATTAATTACTTCTGCTAGAATGTATTGCAAAATTATAAATGCACGATCATTGTGGCCACCAAAAACTTGCCATACAGGGAATTATAAATCACAGTTTTTCTGGAGACTAAAATGAACTTTATATGAGACGTAGTATGGTAGCACTAATGAAAATGAGACATGAATGAGTTCATGTTTTGAAAGGTTGCTGAATAGTGTGTGTTTTAAGTCCGCTTTCTATGTATTTCTTGATGACTTGATCTCTAAATTTCTTAATTTAGTGCACTGATTGTATAGATTTCTAGTTGATATTGTTTTTTTATTACTATTTGCTGATACAATTAGGATTTGTTCCTGATTCAAATTATATCCATCTGGATATATGGTGAGATATATACCAAATAATCCACTTAAAGTAATTTGGAAAGGCTTAGGCTTTGGTTTTTCTTTTCCCACAACATTTTGATTTCCTCAATTTAAAACCAATCATTTAATCCCATTGTCCCTCCAAAACACCTCTCTTCCCGCAAAATATTTACACATCCTAATCATTACTATACCTACATTATAATATATATTTGTATATTCGAACTATTATATATTTTTAAATACATCTTTATACGTATTAAAATCATAATATCAATAAAAGTATATATATATTATATCTTTCAATTATTGCATTATTATAAACCTATATCGTCTTATTTTTACATTAATATAAAAATGACATATAACAATATTACGTGGCGATGTTACACCACTGATGGTTAGACAAAATCCTGCCACACATAATATGTAGAAAATGTCTCCCTCAAAATAAAACCTAACGCAACTTTCTTAAAAAATACACCAAATCAACCACTTCCAAAATAAAACTAAACATACTATACATTCCTCAATCATTTCCCTCAAATACATTTTCCGAAAATATTTTCCCAAAACACCCCAAAAGACTTGTTGAAGCATTTCCTTCTTCCCAACATCATTCCGCTGCTACTCATCCGCTCTTTCTGCATGTACTTTGATTACCCTTGTTCTGCTTGGATTCAGGACCTCCTTTCCCCTACTCTCCTTATTCACCATTTCTCCAACTTCATTTTGTAGCCAGCTATATCCTTAGCAGCCCCTCTGCTGCTGTGCAGCTGTGCCTACTAACTTATCTTAATCTCTTTCCAATATCGTTGTTCCCTAATCCACCATGTATGATAAAAGTGACAAAATACTGGCCAAATGTGCAGGGAATTCTGTTTGTTGGGATACCTCTTTTCCTAATTCCTCATAATTCATTTCTACTAGTTGATACTGAAGTTGAAGGATGATCACCATGAGGATAAGAAATCATAAAAGTTGTTTAGTTAGCTACAAATATTTCCTGGGTTTCTTTTCCTGCAAAAGAGGAAAAATAACTGGTGTGATATGTGTGATATTGGTTATCATTGAGATTTTCATGTATGATGGTGGAAAAAAGACAGTGGCCTAGTGGGAGGAAATTTTAATGGTACTGACGTACTGTGGTGCTCGCTTTGAGATAGCGGTGGAGGGTGGTCAGGATGGTTGTTGAAGAAGGTGGATTGGTTATGCAATGCCAAAAATTGCTAAATAATGTGAGATTTCCTATTTGGAAAACGTGGTTCATATAACTTGATCCACTGACAACTTATGCTGGGAATGTAGTGGAGATTTTAACATCCATTTTAAATACATGGTTCATATAAATCGGATCTACTGGTCTTAATCTTTTCCATTTTTATAACAGTTCCTGCTGTATCTAATATTTACTTTCTCTTAATTGATTGATGTTTTTTCATTTATTAACTTTGTGCTAGCACTAGTCTGTAAACTTTCTTCCAAGAAGAGATTAATCGAAATATCATGATAGCATTTTGATATAAATATGGAACTAATCTAGGGGATATGGTCCCCATTTATGTACGTCTGTAGTTTATTGCATGTGGCTTCATCTGACTATTGTCGCTTGCGTTTCATTTGAAGATGCTTCTATTGGATTTGGCCATATTCCCTACTCTTTTAGAGATTGCCTTTGGCACTTTCAAGTGGCAAATATGTTTTTAATTGATGTGTGCCCTTCTGTTTATTCCTTTTCTTGCCTTCTTACCGTGTAAAGCAACTCATTTTAATTTCAAATTTGATTTATATTTTTTCATTTCAAACATGACTTCTATTTTCTCATTTCACATAGTAAAAATGTTGACTTTAATTATGGAACTCTTGTTTTTTGCAGTTGAAAGAACTGCTATGCTGACTTGAGATAGTGAGTGGCACAATGGGAATTCACTGACTTGCAGATGTTACATGGAAATTTTTTTTTCGACTATGAATGGGATTCATTGCACATATCCATGAATCTTGATCTTACTGTAATACCTTCATGCTTCTAGAAATTTATGTAAAACTTGATTTTGTGTAGGTGCTACCAATTTATCTCATCATATCCATGTGCAGATCATGTTTCCTGTGCAATGATACACTGAGCTAAGTTATTAGAAGTGTTTTTCATCTGATACCTGGGAACTTACAAGTTTTGTTTATCTCATCTTTCTTTTCTTACTATGTTTGTTTCTGCATGTCTACATTTTATCTGATCCAGTACAATTATAGGCTTATGTAATTGATTGAAACTTATTTGCGAAAACAATTTGGCCCTCACCAGCATAGATAGCTCGAAGACTGCAAAAGAGTGTGTTGTGTGACATCCAGATTCACGTCGTTGGGAGGAACACTAATTCAATTATATAGTTGTGTCTGTTAAGCTATTGAGAATTTCAACAAAGCCCAGGATTCTATGAGCCTACTTGTGGTTATCTATAGACAAATGTCTTTGGTGTTTGGAGGTAATTTCCACTGTTCGTAAGCTTGTTACTGCTATTGCACTTAAAACTCATCAATTCTCAAAAAACTGTGATTGATGGGTGTTTCTGAAGCAGACAAGTACGTTTATGGTGTGCAAAATGTGGTTGCATTAGTTACTCCTAGTATTTGAAAATGCCAGAATCTGCCCTTGGAAGAAACCAAGTTTTCCTCACACAAGAACTCCCATGAGAACCACTTTTCGATCATTCTATCAATGTCATGTACTATAACATGAGTCGTGTTTCCTCTTCTTGCTAGTACGCTAGCTGTGTAGATGGAAGCCATTCTACCCAGGGAATCAGGTGTACCCCCGCTCGGTCCGTCCACCATCACCACATCCCACATAGTATCATACACTTCCTGTGGGAGGTTTGACAATGCCAGATTGCATTTCGATACTTTAGGCAGGTAAAACTTTGGCAAACAGTTGGGATTTTCTCTTGCATCTTTGAGCAGCTGGTAAGCTTCTGATGCTACTGTGCTGTACATGATTTTGTGAACTTGTGTATTGTTGGTAGACTTTATTGTGGTCGTATTCTGGAGATTGTCCTCGAGGAAGATGGTGACTCCACCAGAATTCAGGGATGCTATACTTGAATACTGATATTCAAGTCCGAAAACAAGCAGATTACATGGGACTATGCCAGAGAAGAATTCCAATAGAAATCGCATTTCCTTCTCTGTTAGACTGCTGGCATTCGTGGACCTCGACCTACCTTTGGAGGGAGCTTGTGGATGAGGAGATTCTTCCTACAAATTGATGACGCAGAGGAACATTCGTGCTGGTGGATTGGAGGCAAAGCAGCAGGAGGCAGGGGTGCAGATGAATTAGATCATACTAATGTGAGAAATCTGAAGATGGAAGCACTGCATAAAATGAAAACAAGAACTGGGATGAGCTTCCTTTTCGTGAATTTCATCCTCCCTCCTATCCCTTGACAACACTTTTGATGCAGGATACCTTTAAAATGCGACTTTGGTGAGAGTCGTGACAGCAACGGAGTTTTGGGGGTGATAAGAGGATGGCAATGGGATACATCTGGTGGCATGTTGATCCTTTGGCACCACCACAGTTACCATCTCATCCTCATTACTGTGTTTGAGATTTTTGACAACTTTTAGATAGTTATATAAATTGGTGGTGGGTTCAGAATTTTCTTGAGTGTGGAAGAAGGGATGTTGTGATTTACTTTGGTTTGAAGCATCAACTTTTTTATTTACTGTCACCATATTATTGACTCATTTGTAGATCCTCAATTAGTTGCCTTTTATTAAATTTTAGTCGTACTTGGTTGGTTAGGATGGAACCTTGGAGGAGGATGGTTTCTATTCACTCTTCTATTATGTATGCCACCATTTGGTGCAAAGAAGAGCATGCTGTTAGAAGAGTTGTTGAAGGGACATTTTCAATTAGTTGTACCCTGTCCAAGACTTCAAGCCTTTGCGACCCTACAATTCTTGGCACGTTAGCAACCCATATACCTAATTTGCTACTAGAAGTTTTTCCATTAAAATTATTTAATTGTAATAATATGAAACGCTCGACTTGTTAAAAATTGTACTCAATATTGATTTGTATTACAAGTATATTGTTAAATTATATTCACATTTGTTTGTAATACTGATACCAGATCAGGCTTGAATAGTCTAAATCTCACCTTACTTTAAATTCAGTTAGCTTTGTGAGATTTCTAAAATGGTATTTTTAAGTACTGTAGTTAAAGAAGAATAGAAAAGAAATGACAAGTTACAATCTGATAATCTCCCAAAAAAACAAAAAAAAAGGTTTAAAACTTATATTCTCCAACAATGTAATGAATATGCTTATTATTGAAAGTGCAATAAGCTGGTCAAATGCTTAAATAAGTTCTGAAACAGTAATCAATGAATAAAACGATATATATATAGTCCAAAAAGGGGCATATGCAGTTCAATAGCTGGTGGGTTAGGAAACTATACAATTTTCCCAATTAACTCTAATGGGGGGCTTTGCATTTCATTTTGTCTGGACTCTAGAGATATATTAGTGCATATATATATTTATATATTACCACTTGTAAACACTAAACAACTTCTCAATACTATAAGCATCCTCTCTCTCTCACACACACACACACACACACAACCTACATTGGTTATATCGAAGAAATCTGATTATTAAGATGCAGCCAATGAAGGGTATACCATGCAAGAATTTCCAAAATACTGTATTATGCTTACAATATGAAAAAAAATAGCAAGATGACTGAGAAAATGTTGGATAACAACTTCGTCCATGATTATTATGCCATAGTCCACATTATTGTATTGAAAAGTTGATCAAATCCTGCAACATAATCATCTAAAGAAGATGGATCCTGCATATTTACAGTACAAACTAGACTCAATTTTGGATTAGAAGAGTAATTAAGATAATTGGTGTTGATCTAACATCTATTAAGGTAATCCAAAATGCCTTGATAAAAATCCTGTCGATGAAGTTACAACACCCTTGTCCTCATATTTCAGAATAGACCTTTGAATATATTCACTTAATTCAATTGCTACCATCACAGTGATGTTCTCACCGGATAAATTTTTCCCACAAAATGACAACATCTTAATCCACATTATCTTGAATATGTGTTTTTTTAATCCTTCAGCTACATTTATAATATTCTCCACCTGATCATTGTTGCCCTTCATCCCTTATGCTTTGAAATACACCATGAATTTGGATTATTCTGCATCACTTAACATTCTAGATTTTATGGTCTGTTTTCTATAGATGTTACCCAAAACTAAGTTTCTATGGAGCATGATGACTGTAGTGGCTCTCGGCTAATGAGATGCCAATCACTTACATTATCAAGTGAGGTTGTGGACCGTTAAATTATGCACAATGATGTTATTATTTTACTTTATAACATCATCATATATATATCAACGATTCATAATCCCAATTGAACATATCCACATCTACATAAGTGGAATGAAATTTCTCAAACTCTATTATTGATTATGTGGTACCAGGAAACAACTTAAATGCTAGGTCAACTCATGCAGAGCAAAGAAAAAAAAAGGGTGGAATGAAAAATGAGAGTTTTGAAGAAATTTTAGTGACCTATGGCTCTACTCTCTTTGACTTGGTCCTTCTATGAGTTTCTCATGATGTAAGGTGTACTTTCTTATTCAAATAAAAACCAGAAAAAAGTATTTCTCTAATACTTTTCACACTTCGAAGTTCATATGCTGGAAATATTCCTACTTGTTTGGTGCTAAGCTTACACCAATTCACAAATATAATACTAGTTTGGTAGTACTTTCTCATTAATTTAGCACCCAAATAGGTCATCTATCTCAAGTGGCTTTCCATCAGTCCCTTTCTGCTTGAGATTTTTAAATCCGAATGCCAACATTTAATCTTGAACTAAACATACAGTCCCTTTCTGATGCTAAATATTTTACTTGAGACCTATTAGAGAATTCCAGCAACCCTCTTGTCAATCCGCGTCGAACGTCGTTATTCGACCTTACCTTCGAAAAAATGATTGTATATAATCATGGTCCACTCTCAGGTTCTGCGGAACTCAACAAACAAACCAGAAACAAGTAATAAAACCGTGGTTATGTGCAGAAAAGGATATAATTCTAATGTTCACAACACAACAGAGCATCGTTATTGTCGCTACTATCTCTAGATTGCCTTTGTTCTCATTTTTAAACATTGATCCCCATCAGCAAACAGTAACATTTTGTTGGCACTCAACAAACTATTGTTTGTTGCAAGGGTTGGCTTTGCTGCATTCTTCATTTCTGCCTAATGACTTTCTTTGCAAACTGATTATCGCTTAGCATACCAAATATCATTGAATTTGATACAAAAAGTTTATGTGAATCTAGCAACAACATTCTGTTTGTGTATTCCATGTCTGGTTTCCTTGCTGCTGCTGATTTGATAGTATCATGCAAGTTATTTTGCATTTACCTTGGTTTCATCTCCCACTTCTAGCCGGGTCTTATCGTCTTGGTTTTGATTATCGACCTAAAACGATCCATCAGTTTATGGGCGGGGAACGATCACCAACAATCATGGCAAAGAACAATGAGAAACATGCGGTCCTATCTCCCGAAATAAGGTAAAAATATGGTCATTCTGAAAATTATATTGTAAAAAACATGATGCTTGAAATTTCTGACAGTTTCTGTTTCCTTTGAATCAGGGAACCAAGGAAGAAGATCTGAGAAAATCCTTATTCAGTCCTTCAGCAAAATCACCAACTGAAAATGGCAGACCGAGCAGCATGGTTATTAAGGTAGGAGCAAAATTTATTCCTTTCACTAATGAGTGATCCCAGAAATATGTTATCTGATTTCATTTCTGTTCTGTCACTTGTTGAAAATAAACAGAAACCCAATAGAGTAATTCCTGCTCATATTGTAGCTGAAGCCATATCAACACTCCATGGTCTTGACCTTAGGTGGTCAGGACCGATAACTCCAACTGAAATGCAATATGTAGAACAATATGTCCTGGCCAAGTACCCAGAGTACTCGAATGCCCTCATAGAAGGAGGAGAAAAGACTGATCTATATGATCTCTGCATCACAGAGAAGCTCTCAGAACCCCAGCTAGATGACAAGCGAAAATCACCTAGAGGAGTTTCCAGAGATTCATTTACACCTTCCTTTGGAAGCACCCTCCCTGATCTTGAGAATACACAGCTGGAGCCATCAAGATTGCTTAGTATCCTCACCAAAAAATCCTCCTTCCTTGGCAGCTTCATTTCAATTCCTGAAATTCAAGCTCGAAACAAAGTTCTGAAACACTGTGGATTACCTGATGAGGAATATCTTGTTCTCTTCACTCAAAACTATAAGGATGCAATGATGTTGGTTGGAGAAAGCTACCCATTTTTCAAGGGGAACTATTATCTCACAATTATTGGGGAAGAAGCAGATTATGTAAGGGAATTTGCAAGCTACAAGGAAGCAAGAGTGATCTTGGCACCAGAGTCTTGGTTGGATTTGAGGATTAAGGGATCACAACTTAGTCATTACTTCAGAAGGAAATGCAAGCACACTCCCAAAGGGCTGTTTTCCTACCCGGCTGAAGTGAATGGGACTCGATACTCTATGCATTGGATTTCAGAAGCCCATCGTAACTCATGGCATGTTCTGCTTGATGCTACTGCTTTGGTGGTGGGAGAAGATCAGCTGAATCTTGCACTCTATAGGCCGGACTTTGTGCTATGCAGTCTTGACAATGCGCATGCTCATTCTTCAAAGGTTACCTGCCTCTTGGTAAGAAGAAAATCCTTTGACATGTCAGCCTCCTCTACAACAGCACACGATTGAAGTTGTTTTGTGTAAACCTGTAAGAACATGAAAGTCTACTCACCAGGTTAAAGACTGTCAAGTAACTATTTTCACGCTGAAAAGAATCCTCTGACTTGCTTGAAGAATATTCTCATTTTAAGCATTAGATTAGAAAAAATTCTTGATGACAGGAATAACATTCCCAGCTATCTGGAAGCTGGACTGATAAAACCACCAGCAGAAAACAGCTACTGCTCTTTGATCAAATGAAATTTCCTCTAAGGACCGCAATTCTCATACTCAAAGATGGACGCTTTTAGACTATTCATGCCACTAAAGAAAGAATGTTCTATTTCCCTCAGCTGCCCAATAATTACCAACCTGAGCCCAAGCCAGACTATCTCCTTCTACAAGGCTGATTTGGCAAGTTGAACTTTGAAGTTCCCTTCTCTGTATTCTTAGTCTCCTTTCTTGCCTTTCTAACTAATCCAGGCTTTCATAAAGGGAAAGATATCTGTAAAGAAATCATGTCCAGGGCAGCAAAGATAAGTTCTACAGTAAGGATTTACTGAAATTCATGAAGACTGCTAAACCTTCATACCAATCATTTTCATCAACTTTTCAATTCAACAAATATCAGCACTAAATGTCGTGTTAGCACTGCAAAATTTATGTTAGAGCTCCATTTCCACCAACTAGAATGCCTCAAACCAATATTATTAGCGCAAATATAACACGTCTCCTGCACCCATAGGAGTTTTTCATGTCTTCATTAGACTAGAATCCTGTTCCTAAGAAAGAAAGCATTTCCCAATTGAAGCATCATTAGTCAATAATGATATTTACCAACATACCTTACTGGCATGAAAATTCTTCTGTTTTGATTTAAATGGCGTTTTCTTGCATTCAAAAACTGACAGAGGATATCCAGATTGTTGAATCACCAATTGATCAATGTAATATTACTTGATATCCCAAAAAGATCTCCAATATATTGCGTATGAAAAACTGATCAAATGCCCAGAAGCACACATACAAGGGGTGAAGAAAGCTGATTGCTAGTATCTTCACTGTGAGGAAACTGCAGCAGTCAAATTTCTCTTTTCAAATGTTATATGATCATTTCCAACTTGAATATTTCGTTCTACAAAGGATCCACCCAAGATCTATTATGAGAATCTATCAAGATATGTACCACGTGAAGTATTATTGCATACTTGGATTTCTTGATGCGTATACTGTTGGGCAGCTGTAAATGTGGTTGTGTCAGTTATTCTAATTCTATGCTAATATTATTCACATTGCCATGACACCTTATGCTTTTAAATTGGCTAAGCAACAGCATGTGCCAAGGCTGCTCCCTACTGTTCCCTTCATTTATACCCAGAGTAACTGAAGGCGGCAGATAAAATTCCCACTAAATGTTAGTTTGAGATGCCCACCAAAATGTGTTAGGCAGAAAAAGGACTTGAAAGCAAGGAGACACTTGCAAGTGCTTCCATGCTGATTAAGTCTGACATTGGCACTCAAAAGCTCGACAAAATTGTATTGAAGTAAGTTCTAATTTGAACTGGCTACAGCAATAAAATCACTGCTTCTCAGATATATTGAACTGCAGTAGAATCTAATGTTTCACTGCTTCCATGAAAAAGAATTCCGGATGCTCAATCATATCTCTTAACGGTTTATACCATCAACATTCATTCAGTTGAGGTCATATATATGGGTACCTAAACTAACCAAGGTGTAGTACTGTCTCAGCACATCTTCACCCGCCCACTACAATCCATATTTCTTCAAAATTATTTCTAACCTGAACTTTCAGTGACCCCTGCCCATTCGTAATCTGTTGAAGCTGGTCAGTTTCCCAGATTTTCAGAAAACAATAGAAGCAAAAAATATGATTCTTGTGCATGAAATGGTTCCTCGACATGATATGCACTTGAGGAATTAGGCGGGACTGATGCATCTATCCATAAACAAAGATCGTTGGCCTAAAATGCACTTCATTCTCTAGATGCAGCAAAATGCATCTTCTCCACATAATTATTCAAAGCCATGAACTATCACGGGCATAAACCATTATTATAATATTCACCAGAAAGTGATAATCAAACCAAAGGTATCCACTAGATACCAACAACTAAAGTAATACAATTAAACCTCGCAAATGTCAAAACACAAGACAAAACTAACTTATAACCCAAACTCATAAACCTGAACCTTTTTTAGCTGACATCTAATTTTCACAACAAAAATCGTAGCACGGCCATTGTTCACATCAATACTTAGTTCTTCCATCACCCTCTGTGATCACATCTTTAAAGGCTCCCCCGCTGGGGATCATGGGCAAGACATGCTCTTGATGTGGTACAATGACATCCAACAGATATGGCCCAGGAGTATCCAACATCTTCTGTATTGCTGCCCGGAGATCATCCTTCTTTGTCACACGAGCTGCAGGTATATCACAAGCCTCTGCAAACTTCAACATATCTGGGAAAATCTCTGACTCTTTTGAAGGATTTCCGAGATAAGTATGTGCTCGGTTAGACTTGTAAAAGCGGTCTTCCCACTGTACCACCATACCCAAATGCTGGTTATTTAACAACATAACTTTAACAGGAAGGTTCTCCACCCGGACAGTGGCCAACTCCTGCACATTCATTATGAAACTCCCATCACCATCAATGTCCACTACGACAGCATCTGGTCTTGCAACTGCAGCTCCGATTGCGGCAGGCAGTCCAAAACCCATCGCCCCTAAACCACCTGATGTCAACCACTGTCTCGGCTTATTGTACTTATAAAATTGTGCAGACCACATCTGATGCTGCCCAACCCCAGTGCTAATGATTGCATTCCCTCCTGTCAGTTCATCAAGAACCTGAATTGCATACTGAGGAGGAATAGCATCTTCAAATGTCTTATAACTCAAGGGAAAATTCATCTTCTGCTCTTTCAGCTCTTTCCTCCACGCTGAAAAGTCGAGATTAACCTTACCCCTTTCTCTTTCTCTTCCAATATCAAGTTCAAACCCTCCAAAGCCAATTTAATATCAGCACAAATGGACACATGAGGTTGCTTGTTCTTTCCAATCTCAGCGGAATCAATATCAATGTGGACAATCTTCGCTCGACTGGCAAATGCTTCCAACTTACCAGTCACACGGTCATCAAACCTGACCCCAAAAGCCAGCAACAAATCACTCTTGTCCACCGCATAGTTCGCATAAACAGTCCCATGCATTCCCAACATTTGCAACGCAAATTCCTCATCTGAGCAAGGATAAGAACCGAGACCCATCAGCGTGCTAGCAACAGGAATTCCCGTGAGCTCCACAAACCTCTTCAACTCCTCACTTGAATTCAAACACCCACCACCCACATAAAGAACCGGCTTTTTGGACTCGGATATCAACCTAACTATCTGCTCTAACAACATCCCACTCGGCGGCTTAGGCAACCTAGAGAAGTAACCACCCAAACTCATTGGCTGATCCCAATTTGGAACCACCATTTGCTGTTGAATATCTTTCGGAACATCAATCAAAACCGGGCCAGGCCTACCCGACCGTGCAATAAAAAAAGCTTCTTTCACAATCCGAGGAATATCCTCAACGTCTAAAACAAGATAATTATGCTTGGTAATCGACCTAGTTACCTCAACAATGGGGGTTTCTTGGAAAGCATCTGTACCGATCATGCGGCGGGGCACTTGGCCTGTGATAGCCACAAGCGGAACGCTGTCGAGGAGAGCATCGGCGAGGCCAGATACCAAATTGGTGGCCCCGGGGCCGGATGTTGCGATGCAGACGCCGGGAAGGCCGGAAGCGCGGGCGTAGCCCTCGGCGGCGAAGACACCACCCTGCTCGTGGCGGGGGAGCACGTTGCGGATGATTTTGGAGCGCGTGAGGGCTTGGTGGATCTCCATCGACGCGCCTCCGGGGTACGCAAAAACGTCGGTAACCCCTTCTCGTTCGAGCGCTTCCACTAAAACATCGCAGCCCTTTCGAGGTTCGTCGGGGGCAAATCGGGAAACGAACGTCTCCTCATGGTGGACTTGTTTTTTGGGAGAAGATAGTACATTTGAGATTTGGAGCGACCGGCGGTGGGAGATGGAGGCGGCGGTGGGCTTTTGGGGATTGTGAGGGAATGGAAGGGTAAATCTGGAGAGAAGCTTCGGCGAATTGGAAAAAGAAAGGCGATTCGAGACTGCGGAGGAGGTGGAGGTTGGAGCTGCGGCCGCCATTTCTGACGGTGGAGAGAGACGCTAAGCAGCGGCGGCGGCGGTGGGTTTTTTATTGGTTAGGGCTTTCTCTGGCGAAAGTAAAAGGAGAATCTTACCATTTCGAAGCCAAATTTAATATAGGCGCCAGTGGCTTAAAGAATTGTCAAAAATGCCCTTGCATGTTTTTTTCCCTCATGTGGAGATTTTTGGTGGCTATTGAATTTATGTGGTAATGGAGAATTGGCGATGTGGTGAGTGAGTCACTGTATTTTGTTTTTTTGTTGGAATGGATGATACGAAGATGCCAAAAGTTATTGCAAGTTTTGTAGGAATGGTCACGAAAAATTATAAAATTGATCCTAAATTTAGGGTATGATGGTAAAACTAGATTAGATCAAATTTAAAATTTTAATTTAATTTTATAATTATTAAAAATTCACATATTAAGGATAAAATTCACTTGAAATTAAAATTTTGGCAGGATAATATCACAGGCCTTGGACGTGATACCCAAAAATTGAGGGTTTTCGGCCAATTTTGTCAATTGGACATGATTCATCCCCGTATGTGGCGCGTCTAAATTGTAAATAATGCTAATGCTGATACGGACGTAGATAAGCCACTTAAACTTGTAAAATATCTATATACTAGTTGTATGATATATTTAGTAAAAAATAAAATATTTAAATAATAAATTTATACAAAATATATGTATATCAAATATAGTATTTATATGACCCCTAAACTTGCCAAGTGGTTGGAAAACAAAAAATCCATTTTTATATTAATAATTTGATAATGAATTAATGATTAAAAAATATTATTACATTTACTCATTAAATATAAAGCTAACCAAGTAAATAAATAAAAAATAATGTCAAACAACTTTTTTTAATTCTTAATTAATTTATCTTAATTTTTTCAAACTTAATGGATAACTTTGATTAATATAATTCAATTATAAATTATTTTTTAATTAATTAACTAATTAATTAGTTTTTAACACTTAATGAATAACTTTAGTTTATAGGGTTTAATTATAAATTGACTTTTTATTAGTTAACTAATTTTAACACTTAATGAATAAATATAATTTATGTAAGTAGGGTTCTATGTATTAGGTTGAATGAACACCAAGAATGTTTATGCACTGTTGGTATCGATTCATCCACAGGCAGGACATTAACTAGAGTCAGTCGAAAACAGATAATGAACTAGATTTAGTCCACTTGATGTTCCTTAGTCAAAATTTCTTGTTAGATTTGAGGGTCATATGATCATAGTTCACTTGTTAGTACATCAAGATTTTGGCTGATATAATTTCTAATTCAAGTTTTCTTTTTTTTTTTTGGTAGTTATTTATTTGTTATTTGCTGGCGTCAGATTTTATCCATGTAAAATGTAGTTAAGGATGTTTTAAATCAAATACATCATTATTTTTCAATTATAAGTTAATTTTAAATTAATCAGCTAAGTAAGTTTTGTTATACTTAATGAATAATTTGAATTAATATATTTAATTAATTTTTAACTAGTTAACTAATTAATTATTTTTTGTCACTTAATGAATAATTTTAATTAATATAATTCAATTACAAATTAATTTTAAAATAGTTAACTAATTTTGTTCACAACGAATAAATTTCATCAATATAACACAATTATAAATTAATTTTTAATTAATTGATTAATTAACTTAATGAATAACTTTGATTATTATAATTGAGTTCTAAATTAACATTTGAATACTAACCACTTTAAGAATATAATTATTTAAAAATAAAATAAAAAGTGATAATAAAAAAAAGTTATTTTCTTTTATTTCATCTTTTTCTTTTTTTTTTTTTTTATTTTATTTTATTTTTCTTTCTTCTTCTTCCATTATCTCCAACCACCACACACGGCCGTCCACCAACACACCCAACAGTGTTGGTGGATGGAGACTAGCCTTCTAAACCCAATGCTCTGGGTCCTTGTTCCCTCGTGAAATTCACCCCCCCCCCCCCCCTCCTCCACCTCCGCCGCCCACCAAAAAATCAGTTTTTTTCAATGTATCTACTTTCTTGTTTTCGTTTTCATTTATCTTCTATTCTTCTTCTCTATCTCTCACTCTTTTCCCTTTTTCAGAAAACATGCGCAAAAATCGAAGGTCCCATCAAACCCTATAGTTTTAATGATGGGAAAACTGCTCCTTCAATTACATGCTTGGCTGGCTCAAGAGATGCCCGATCCACCATGCATTTAATAGCATGTGTTTGCAATTCTCTGCCATTAACTCAAACCTCTAATTCTCCATCAACTGATGAACTAAACAGGAAATGTATAAATCTTCACTATTTAAGACTTTTTTTCTGACGAGTTAGGCATGGCGAATTCGGTGGTGGATGGGGTGGAACACCTGGGGAGTGGCGTGGTGGCCGACGGTGGGATGAGTGGTGGGGATGGGAATTTTAGGAAGAAGATGAAAGAAAGAAAAACATAATAAAATGGGAAAGCTGGAAAACAAAAGAAAAAGGAAAAAAAGTTTTATAAATGTTACATTTCATTTTAATCTATTCAAATATTCTATTTTTTATAAAATAAATATTTAATCTTTATTCATATTTAAAAGTGCTTCATACATTATATGAATATTATTGAAAAAAAAATGAAATGGGTGTTTTGTTGTCCTCCACTTGGCAATTTTTTCCATCAATCTAGCTGGAGGTTTTGTTTTTTTTATTTTTTATTTAGTCAGCTTTGAGCTTAATCCATCTGATCAGAAATTAAAAAATCCTCAGTTTTAGCCACTCATATGAGCCGCACATGTGAAATTCTGACCAATTTTTTAATTTTCGGTGAATTTTATCCTTAATTTTTGAGTTTTTAATAATTACAAGATTAAATTAAAATTTAAATTTAATTAAAACTATTTTTGCCACACCTCTTTAATTATAAAATTAATTTTACAATTTTTCCGAATGGTCCAAATAATTTTTTAGAGTTTTAGATATTTTTTTATATTTATATAATAATAAAATAATCAATATACAAGTATTTACGTTCTGTCAACATATAATTTAGTTTCGCTGTCACATTTAAAAATATAGTACAAATGTGGTTTTTAGATTTTGTTGTAGGAACATTAATGCCTATATTTTTGCTTGTTTCCTATTTGCCCGTGGATTAAATTCGTTAGAAGTTTGGTTAGTTCATGATTAATGTTTTGAATTTAGTTCAAAATAAAAGATGCTGTATATCTAGTACATTGTTAATGATAATATTTTAGGCTACAATCAATTAAATCTAAGGATGAAAATCTCCTAAATACTTTTTATATATTGATTTTTTTTTTTTTTTTTTTTTGAAGAATTTGATTTTGACAAGAGAAATTAAGAATTATATGGGCATTTTCATTTATGTTGGTCACCTAGAGTAAGGGCTCTTTCTTTATATGCCTACTTGTAGAGTGGTCTAATCATAGAAAAATATTTATTGTGAACGATGAAAATAATTATTATAATGTGATATGGTATAAATTAAATTTGATCATTGAGTCTAAATGTTTGTACGCTATCATTATAATGAGGTTTTATTGTTGTTATGTTCTTTATTTTCTTAGTAATTGATCCATGTAGTAAAATTAAATCAAAGACAAGCGAAAAGTGCAAAACCAGTAATGGTTCCTAAATGCGTGGAGAATTTTCATGACCAAATCGTAATATTTGAGGTGGCCATTTGTTAAATGCTCATCTTTTAGCTTGTTAAATAGGCTTTTGCTGTTCGTATCAACCACGTAATACATAACAAACCAAAATAATTATTTATCTATCTGTGATTATGTAAAATAGGACTATAATTGAATGGATGGGAAAAGTTTCCACTTAATAGTTTTTCATTTCAACTCATTGTTTAAAATTATTAAATTTATTTAATTAATTTTTTATATGGTTTAATTAGTTGTTCCACTTCCACCATGCAAAAAGACAAATTAAAATATATTTTCTGAAAAATTACATTTTTCATCTTTTAACTTAATCCTGTCCACTTTTAGTCCTTCAATATATAGGGTTGGCAAATCGCAATCATTATTTTTTTTTTAAATTTTAGAAATTAAAAGATAATTTTACAGTAAATTTAAATCTCGCTAAAACACGTGACAGTCACTACCTGTTGTTTTCATAGTTATATACCTAATACACAATTGAAAATTTCAATTTGTTTGGATAAATAAAATCCAGGAAGAGAGAAGAAATCTTTGACTTGTGAAAAATTCTTCTTTATAATAGGATCAGTGAATTCTTGCTATGGAAAGAGAGCTCACCAGAGGACATGTTGGGCAATGACAACATAGCGAGGAGGTTTCATAATTCTCAAAGATAACATGATAACAATTTCTCCCAGATTTCCTGCAAATTTGATTTTTTGTGTTTGAGTATCAAAGAACTCATTTGAATTGTGGTGAGATATTAAGATATTAGTTATACAAATCTTTCATTTCTTAGTTCTAGATGATTGCACTTGATTATAGGAGAGATTGTCTTGTTGTAATGGAGGGATTTGATTTTATAGTAGTATAGCTTGATTGATTGTAGGGTCTTGATTTTGTGTACAAAATGATGAAAATATGAATTGAGTCAGACTCCAACATCAGGCCGATAAACGAAGGGTAAATCTTCCATTGATTTGCATTTGAAAAAAAAATGAGAGGGAAAAAAAACAAGAAAAAAAAAGGAGAAAAAATGAGTGAAAACATTATTGAATCATCTGACATGAAATATATTTTTGTTCTAGTTCAGTCGGAGTTTTTAATGTAGGAATCACTCTCACTGAATCCAACGAAGACATATGGTCTCAGTTGATGAAAATGCAAATTGTCGAAAGGGCAAAATCTCTTACATATGTGGCAAGACTTTAATCCATTGAGAAAAACATACGAAGGGTATGAAAAATGATATGCTAAAAACCAAAAAGTCAGAAGACAGATATTAATGTCTATGTCTCCAGAAATTATAAAACGCTACTTACGCTTATCGACGGCCTACGAAATTTGGGATGCACTATCAGAAAGCATTTTAGGATGGCATTGATGAATTATAAATTCACACTCTAGACTAGAAAGACCTCCATTGCCAAACAAAAAGAAAGAGTACTCTCTATTTATTTTGGAGAACTAATTTAAATTTTCCAACAATTGGACTATCGTGATAAGGTGGTTATGAAGGATTTTAATAATGTCATGGCACACCGCAATCCCATTGATTGATTGCGGGGTTCACATATTTCTCTCAGGATTGGATGAGAATTTTGACCAAATTTGAATTTTGCACAGTGATCCCACTCTAAACTTGGAGGAATGTTATTCTTTGGTCCGGCGATAAGATATATGTTGTACCATCCTAAAATATCTAAAGCTTCTGCTGTGGTGGCTCAAAACTTGTCCAAACAACAAGACTGGATGCGACCCAATAATGGTAAAATAATCAATGGTGTTGACAAATTTATTGCAATCAGACTAGACATAGAAAAAATCATTGTTTCGAGCTGGTGGGATCATAATCGCTCAAAGAAAAATTAAAAAAGGAGCTCTACTACAGCAGTAGTTGAGACAAAGGAAGAAGATATTGCTGAAAAAGGTTCGACATTGATAATAGCTGCAGAAAATGGTGGTAAAATTTTAAATATTTCTATCATGTATGGATAATTGATTCTGGTGCTACCGATCATATGATATTTGATTCTAGACAGGTCTCGTTACTTAACCCCTCCATACAAAAGTTTGTTTCTACTGCCAATACATATTAGCAAGTACTAACGGCAAAAAGTATTACTATAAAGAAATTATTTTGGCCTCAAAATTATATTTTTTTATTTTTCCCACAAAAACCACTAAAATGAACCTATAAGTGGATCCTCCCAACCATTGAAGCTACATCCACTTCCTTGTAGCAATATTTCAAATCAGAAATGATGAATGATACGTATCATTTTCATTCATATTTTCATATATTCGTGATCAGAGTATATATAGAGAATATACAAAATCAAGACCCTACAATCAAGCTATACAACTATACAATCAAATTTCTTAATTACAGCAGGATAATCTCCTATAATCAAGTGCAATTACCTGGAACTAACAATTTTTTTTTATTAACTAATATTCTAATATCTCAACACTCCTCTTTTCAAATTGGTGCATAGATATCACACATGCCCAACTTGTCTAAAAATTATGAGAACACTTGATTTGAGACTACCTTAGTGAGGATGTCGACCAACTGATCCTCTATTCAAATCTCAGGCAATTTCACAATATTTCATCCAACTTATCCTTAATGAAGAATTTGTCCACCTCGACATGCTTTGTGCGATCATGTTATACTAGATTATGAGCAATGTCACATATTATTTTATTATGACAAAAGAGTCGAATTGTTGCCTAGATAAATAACCCAAATCCTTCAAGAGGAGTCTTAGCCATAGTGCCTCACAAAGTCCAGCTGTCATACCTCTTAATTCAGCTTTTACACTTTGAGCGAGCTATAATATTTTATTTTTTATTTTTTTGAATCACAAGATTACCTCCTACGAAGATAAAGTAACCAGAAGTAGATCCCCTATCATCTACGTCACCAGCCCAGTCGGCATCAATATATGCATATATGCTTTGATCATCCAAGTGTTTTCTGAACAAAATTAAATTTCCAATTCAAGCAAAAAACTCTAAAGATACAATAAAATCAATAGGACTTGCAAACATCAATTCTCAAAGTTTTCTATAGAATTCTCTATAAAATTATATATTTGGATAATGAAAGAACTTTAGAGAGAGGAAGAAGAAGAATTGGGGATCAAATTCATCTGTTTAGAAATATTTAAGAGTTGCCTAAGAATCATAATACTTGGTAACAAAGAGATGTTAATTCTATAAAAAATAGCTCTTCGTCGTAAACACATTTATTCTAAATTCTTTCTAAGTTGTTACTTAGAATTGTTTAATAACACACACAGAAACGCCAACTGCGCCATGCATGCGTCGCGAATACTGGAGCGTAGTTCTATTTTTATTTATTAAGTAAATAAGCATACCAAACTATAGTTTATAAAAGACACTTGAAAAATCCAAATTTTTTCCATGTGGAACAATTACATTTGAACTCATTACTCTTTTTCTTCTTCTTTCTTGTACCTTTCACCTTTATCATTACAATATATTGGATTTACTCTCAAATTTCAAGAGTTGAAGGTCAGAATAATAAGCCAGGGTTTAATTTATAGGTTCATTGGAATGGAGGTTGAAGTTGCTTTGCTCATCAGAACAAAAAGTGTTAGAGGTGATGACTATAAGGCACGACTGTAAATGGATCTACAAGCAGAAGCTTGAAGTAGATGGAAAGGTAATGACCTATAAGGCACGATTGGTTGCAAAAAGTTATACTCAAAAGCAAGACATTGACTATGAGGAAATATTTTCACTAGTGGCGATGCTAAAATCCATCCGGATATTGTTTACTATATCAGTATATTATGACTACGAGATATGGTAAATGGATGTAAAGACCGCCTTTTTCAATGGGGATATTAAGGAAGAGATCTATATGAAGCAGCCAGAGGGCTCCATATCCAGTAGGAGCGAGCAAAAGGTTTGCAAACTCTAGAAATCCATTTACGGACTCAAACAGGCTTTTCGAAGTTGGAATCTTCGATTTGGCTAGGCAATCAAACTATTTGGTTTCCTCAAGAATCCAGATGAACCCTGTGTGTATAAAAAAGTTAGTGGGAGCATAGTGACCTTTTGTGATCTTTTATGTTGATGGCATACTACTAATTGGAAATGACGTAGGGATGTTGCTATCAACAAAGATTTTGTTGTCTACTCAGTTCTCCGTGAAGGATTTGGGAGAATCATCCTATATTTTGGGGATTAGGATCTATAGAGATAGATCCAAAAGAATGATCGGACTATCTCAATCCACGTACATAGATAAAGTGCTAAAGAGGTTTAATATGTAAGAATCCAAAAGAGGATTCTTACCCATGAGTCATGGGGTTTCTCTTTTAAAGTCAATGTAACTAAAGACTCTAGAGGAAAGAGAAAGAATGACTCGCATACTATATGCATCCGCAATTAGAAGCATTATGTATGTAATATTATGTACAAGGCCTGATGTCGTATATGCTCTTAGTGTCACAAGCAAATATCAGTCCAATCCGAATGAGGAGTATTGGAAAGTCGTAAAGACAATCCTTAAGTACTTGCGAAAGACTAATGATGTCTTCTTAGTTTATGCAATTGAAAACTAAAGCTAGAAGGCTTTATTGATTCTAACTTTCAATCAAATGTAGACGATTCAAAGTCAAAGTCAGGATTCATTTTCATGTTAAATGGTAGAGCGGTCAGCTGGAAGAGTTCCAAGTAAGAGATGACTGTGGATTCCACCACCGAAGCTGAATACATCGCAACATATGATGCAGCAAAAGAAGGTGTTTGGATGATGAACTTCATCCAAGAGTTGGGTGTAGTCCCTTTCATTGTTGATCCAGTTTCGATCTACTGTGATAACATCGGGGCTGTTGCGCAAGCAAAGGAACCAATATCTCATCAAAGATCTGAACATATTATGAGGTGTTACCATCTGATCCACAAGATCATTGGTAGAGGAAACGTTCGAGTGGAGCGAATGTCTTCGGCAGAAAATATAGCAAATCCATGACAAAGCCTTTAGCTCAAAGAGTATTTGAAGGACATTTTGAGAAGATGGGTCTTAAATACATGGGCAATTGACTCTATGGCAAGTGAGAGATTGTTAGAGTAGTGTCCGGCGAGCCAATTAGCGACGAACTTTTATACTCTTGTAAAAACAGTCTTATTCATAATGTTTAAATAATTAAAAGTTATTTATTTATCTTTAATTATTTTTATCAATTAGATAAAGTACCTAGATTATGTTTATCTATGGGACATGGTCATACATATGATGGTGATTGTGGAATATGCCTCTATGACTTTGATCTTAAACATGTTTTGAGTCTCCTATCTGGTAGAATAAGAGAATCTCCTATGTTTTCATAGTCCTTGATCCCGGAGACCTTGGTCAAGGCAACATGAATACTATACGTAGGATTTTCTAGTGATTCATCAAATGATCAATGTAACTTAAAATGGAATCATAGTTATTAAGTCAAAATAGAGTTTCGACTAATAATTCATGCCCTAAACTTAATCGGGAGGTTAGTTGATGGAAGGATCGTATTTGCATAGTACTCGTAACAGAAAAGATTCACTTGTTATTCACCTAAGACTAGGCAGTCGAGATGCACTGCTAGGTACTTTTCTTGATTTGTGATGTTCTTGAAATTAAGGGGTTAATTCCAAGTGGATTAATTAATTAGATTAATTAATTAGAATATTAAATTTATTTATAAGTTACAAAAATTGCAAGCCCACTACTAGTTTAGTTATGAACCACACACAAATTGAGATGATCCACTTCTATATCTACTTTTATAATCCAAAATATTAGATCAAGTTGATTAATGGAGATTAATCAACTTGAGTTAGAATTAGTTTAAATAGTTAAATTAATTCATTCAAATAAATAATATGATTATTTATTTGAACCTAATAATGATTAGGGGCTCATGAGAGTGAATTAATTAATTGATGGAAATCAATTATATTAGTTTGGCCTAAAATTAATTTAAAGAGTAAAATTAATTTAACTAATTAAAAGAATAAAATTATTTTAATTGAGCCTAATATGATTAGGTGGTTTATGATGGAACCAACTAATTAATTGATTGGATCAATTAATTGTATTGAGCTTTTTTTATGAAAATCAATTAATTGAACTTTAATAAATTAATTAGAGTCTAAGTCCATAGGGCTAGAGGCCCATTAAAAAATTTTTAATTGCTAGAATTAAAGAGTTCTAATAAAGATGGAAAAAATTTATTCTAAAGTGAAATAAATAAGAGATAAGGAAGGAGAAAGTTTCCTAATTGGATTAGTTGACTAATTAGGGTAAGAATTGGAGACTTAATGAAATTAGGTCAAGACTATATTGTGCATATAAATACACAATGTAGAGGCCAAAAACTACAAGCAAGAGAGCTAGAAATTTCGGGCCTCTCCCCCCTTCTCCTTCTCATTTTTTTTTTTTGGTTCTATTTTCTTACTTCAAGAAAAATTACCCATTAAAAGGTTCCATCCCTTTTTGATTGAAAGATTAATTCTTCCACTACTTGTTGATTCAAAAATTAATCTTCACTCTAAAATAGATTTAGAA
Source organism: Paulownia fortunei (assembly GCA_019321725.1). Classification (NCBI taxonomy): domain Eukaryota; kingdom Viridiplantae; phylum Streptophyta; class Magnoliopsida; order Lamiales; family Paulowniaceae; genus Paulownia; species Paulownia fortunei. Next base: position 17,484,112 of record CM033112.1, on the reverse strand, counting down.
ATAAGAAGTTTAAATTCACTAGCAAGGGCTTGAAGTTTGTGGATCTGCTCGAAAGTATGGATACCATTGGAGGGACTACACTTGAAGTCTTTGGTGAACGTTTTGAGAGGGCATCGAAATTGTTCGAGAGGAGCTTGAGGAATTTGAATTCCTTCTTACCATTCGTCAACCGGATTGTTTGAAATGTATAATCGTGAAACTTTAGTTGTTTAATTTTATTAAAAGAATAATTAAAAATGTAAATCAAAAATCGTATCAAATTTGGGATATGCATATTTATATATGATGTATGATTTTATTTCAATTATTGAAAAAATTTAAATTTTCATTGTGCTTTTAATCCCGCGATTACGCGAACCCAACAAAAAGATTGTTGCATATTGATATGGTATCACTCATATTCTTCAAATTATGATTAGATGTCAACGGATATGTGGGTTACTGTTTGTATCATAATAAATTGTTAGAACGTTGAAATTGTCTCGACAAAAATCCTTCAATGCTCACGTCTGAACCATAATAAGATGAATAATCCGAAAATAAAGAATTAAAAGTGTAGAGAGCTAAATGAATCACGTACTTTAAAAAATAATACAAAAATTGAATATTTATAATATTGATAAAGAATTATTGTCCAATATTATTTGATGCATGACCTCTTGAATTTAGAGAGACTATAGAATCGTGCCATCATAATAGGCCTCTTGGGTTTAGAGAGACTATAGAGTCGTGTCATCATAATTGGCCTCTTGAATTTGAGCCATGTCCATCACATATAACATTAATTTTATTTTTTAATCATCACTTTGATACAAAAAGTTTTCCTTGGTTGTAACATATATATATATATATACACATATACATATAGCAATAAAATTTCTGTGTGTTTGGCTGCTTTGGACTGAATTTTTGTTATGGTGAATATATGTCTTACACTAAATTATACTATTATGCTTTAAGCTCCACTAACAAGTAACAAGACTTTGGATATTATATTGCCTTTTTCTTTTCATTCTTTTTGGAGTTTTCTACCTCCTATCTATGTTGCTTGAGATATGGTATAGGCTTTTGTGACGTGTAACAATCACATAATAATTTGTCTATCTATTATAATGATACGGATAGAAGGTTAAGTTGGGAAATATTATAGTGGATCGAATGTGTGCTAAATTGGATGTAATACATTCAATATTGATTATCGGCTCAAATTATTCTTTTTTATAATTCATTAATTAATAATGGACCAATTATATTTCACCAATTTCATTTAAAAATTTGTCGTCAAGTTGTATAATAGGTTATAATTGAAGGGATGCAAAAAGTTTTCACTTGAGATTTTCATTTCTAACTCATGTTTTATTTCCAAGCTTTTAAAGAAATACTTAGTATATTTAATTAGTTTTTGATATGTTGATGTAATTGATTATTTCACTATGCAAAATGTAAAAAACAAAAATATTTTTTTTGTGAAAAATTATATTGTTCATCTTTTTTAAATTAACCCAATTTACATTTAGTCCGGTTAATATATATGATAGTCGCATTGCATCTATAATTTTTTAAAAAAAATTTGAGGATAATTTTCACCAAAAAAATTCAAATCTCACAGAAAAAGTCATGTGTCCCACATGTGATCTTTGTTCCCCTTTGTTATGATTGTCGTTTACATTTTCATATCTGTAGTACAATTAAAAATTTTTATTTGTGTAGACACAAAATCTAAATGGAGAAATTTTTTATTATGAAAAATTTCCTACATAACCAGATATTGTTTAATAATTTTTTTGGCGACACTAATTCTTTTTTCTATTGGCTCAAGTACAATCTTGTATCTATGTAGATTGTGTAGACATTTTTATCCTTATCAACCACTTAATAATTTATGGATCTATTATGATAATATGGATAGAAACTCAAGTTGTATAATAGGACTCTAATTTTAATGAATGAGAAAAAGTTTGCACTCATAGTTTTTTACAGATTTTGTTATTTCTAAGTTTTTAAAGAATCTATTTCCGATATCTAAGTCATAAATAATATATTTATACATTAAAAAATATATTATTTTTTTTTGGAAAAATTGCACTCCATTTTTCATCTTTAAAGTTATTCCATTAGTTTTAATCCTTTAATATATGTGATAGGTACATTGCATCTATTATTTAATTTTCATCCATGGACCATGGTTTGATTTATAGTTGCTTGGGAGGAATGTTGAAGTTGCATTTTTAAAACAGAACAACAAGATTGCTGCAAATATTAGTTGTAGTGCCTAGGTTAATTTTCCTAATCACTTTATTGGCTTGAGAGTAGTTTTTACTTTTTACCAATGAAGTTACTTTTTTGTATTTTCTACTATTTAAACTATCAAAAACATTTTATTTAACTCTTTTTCAGCAAAAATAAATGGTATTTTTGTTTCCATACCTATAGCCGTTACTTTCAATCTTAACACCCCTATTTTGTTAAAGTATGACCCATATTATTAATATTTGACTTAATGTATTATTGATTTCAAAAAAATTAAATTTACTAATTAATTAAATAATAATTTTATTTTACATTTTCTCAGGATAATGAGATCCATAATAAATTAATAATAGCTTATTCATCTCAAACCAATGAGACATTTTGAAAGTAATATATTGAATAATAATTCTTTTATTCTAACGTTATTTGATTGATGTCAAATGATAAAAGTAATTGAACCCAAAAATTATCACTCTTACACTAGTATATTATTTTAAATCATTTAAAGCCAGCATTTCTACCACTAATCCAAAATATACTTTTATTTTCATACGAAAACCTAAAAAATATATTTTCGATATCTGAAAACATTCTAAATAAAAATTGATAATGAAAAAGGAACAAACATGGTCTAAGTCTCCTTTGCCCTAAGTTTTTGGACTAATAAACATATCCAATTTTATTTTTTCATTTTGGAGGGGGTTGATGGGGGTGGGGGGTAGGTTTTTCAAAACCTATTTTAATCTAACTAAGCCCACTAAGACAAATGCTTGGGATCCAAAAGTATTCTTTTTCTTGAAAATATAATTATTCTTCTTAAAAATAAACTAATTATGTGTTCATTTAGGTTTATCAGTAAACTAATATCAGAACCACAATTCTTGCTCAACAATCGGGCAAACATTCTTATTGAATTAATTGAACTCTTCAACTAATCTATTTAGTATTAAGCTTATTAGTTTTAAAAGTCCTACAAATCATAGTTAACATCATTAACACCTTGACAAGGGTGAAATGTATTAAACCTTTTTCGGTTACAATTACATGTAATAACATTCTTTTTAGCATCCTATATTCCCATTGAATATATAATATGGAATTATGTGGGAACCTTGTCATTCAATAATTATGTAACTACTCCAAATTCATGACTCAATAATAAATTTAAAAAAAAATCCTTTTCTAATCATATACCACATTAATAAAAAAAATTCCAAGCCATAGACTTTTTTAGAAGATAAGTATATTATTTTTGTCATAATTTTTATCTCATATTTCATTTTACTATCCATCATGGCATGCTTCTTTCACTATATGTTAATTTAATGTATTCATAAGTTCTATATTTTGATATATTTTTTATAAAAGAAATTCATACCATATTCATATGTACTGATTTTTTTAATTTTTAATTCCTATTTTAATAGCCAAGTTATAGTTAAAACTTATGTTGAAATGTAATAAAAAAGTAGAATTGCATTATTCTAAAACTACATATCTAGACATACAAATAAACATAATAAAACAATTATAAAAATTCTTTGTTTGAAATTTTGCATTTTTCACAAATATAAAGAAAGAAAGACACAACCAGAAAAGGGGGAAAAACTTAAAGAGGTGGAATAGAAATAGGAAGTAGGAACTAAAAATTATGGTCAAAAAATTCATTTAGCAATTTGCAAGCCTGAACTAATAATGAAGGAAACTGATATGGGCACTTCAAAAGACATTATTAGCATTGTTCTCTCTTTAAGAAACAAAATGAATACTAGAGTGCATGTAGTAATTTTTGGAGCTTAAATACCAATTTTTAATAATAAAATTAGAAAACTCCTTTTTCTAATTTATATACGAACATTATTAATCAAGAATTTCCCTAGTCATATACTTTTAGAAGAGGTAGTGTATGATGTTTGCCATACTTTTTTATTTCGTACTTAATTTTATTATCCAATCATGTACCCATATCTTTCACTTTCTATAGTTTTAAGGTATCCATATTGGATTATTTGAGATAATTCTTTGTGAAAAAATTATGTATCATATTTGTACCTATTATTTTTTTTTTACTTTTATGCTTGTTTTACAATCTGTTATAATTAATTCTTATTTTGAATTGTTAAAAAGTAGAATTTGATTATTCTAAAAACTCAAATACAACTGTATTTTAGACATACAAAAAAATAACAAAAAAATATAAATTCTTTGTTTGAAATTTTTCATTTTGAACAAATACGAAGAAAAAAAGACATGCTATGTTTGAACCTTGAACTTGAGTAAGAAAAAAGAGAGAGAAAAAAAGAAGAATTATCAAAAAAAAAATAAAGTACAAAATACTATCATTTGAAATGTAAATATTTTCTTAGTGTTTACCTTACTATAATCCAAGGATCAAACATAGCATAAATAAAAAATAAAAATACTAAAAGTGTTTACTCAATTGCTATATATGTATGTGTGTGTGTGTGCGTGTGCATGCATTTCTATACATATATAATATATTCACGTAGTTCTCTTACATAACACTTTATTTTTTATTACAAAAAAAAAAGTTTTTAATTCTCACAACTTTTGCTCACATTGAAAATTTTAAATTTTATTTAATAAATTTCTCTCTCTCCACCTCCATGTTATTCTTCTATTCTTTTAATTAAAAGTATTTTTTACAGGCATTGCAACTATAAAATATTTTTTTATCTTTGTTAATTGTAATTATATTTTAAATAAATGACACTTCACCTCTACACTTAATCGTTAAGTTACCGTCCAAAAAATATTTAATAGTACTTTAGCCCCATTTTACAACTTTCATAGCACTTTCACCCAAAATAGCATGTTACCAAATTGGGGGAAAATCTCATTTTTTATCACATAGCTTAGGCTTAATTCAAATTTGGTCCTCTAGAATTCTCACATTACATCTCGTATATTTCAAATTTTATCACCATGAGGACTTTTGCCCCCTTCCATTAGTGAACTAATGGAAAGAGTCATGAGCCATGCAAGTAGCCGTTAGTTTCTGATTTGGCCAGGGAAACCAACTCACATGATGTTGGCAATTGGCAAAACGTAGCGAAAAAACAAAATAATTAAGATCAAACAAGAACCATAATATTATCCCCTTCTCTCAATATCTCATATGCTCCCAATATCCCCTCATAACAGTGCAGGTGAACCAAAAACTGGCGTGAGAATGAAATGAGCATTTTTTAATATATTTTTAATTATATAATTGGTAAAATTTAATGTTTAGAATCCTCATTTTCATAGGAATGACTGATAAGTTTATATTTTGATATATTTTTGTATCAAATCATTTATATTTTTCTTACTTTATTTTTGTTAATATTATAATTTTATTAATATTTTGGGTTAGGAAATCAATCAATAAAAAGATATCAAAAGCATGGCTTAACTCTTTAAAACCTAGGTTAGTTGGCACTTGATAAGAAATACAAGCTGAATTTTTGAAAAAGTTCTTTCCAACTCATTAAACTAATGCTTTGAAAAGACAAATCTAAAATTTTTCTCAAAATTCTGATGAAGCTTTCTTTTAATATTGTAAAGATTTAAAGATTTGTTAAATTCATGCCCACATTATGGTTTTGAAAAATGGCGCTTAATTAGTTTTTTTTTATGAAGTTTTAAATCTTAAAACAAAATAATTTATTGAAACAATATGTAATGGTAAGTTTCTTTATAAAGAACTTGATGAAACCCTAGAATATCTAGACCATTTAGTAGAAAACTCTCAATCACATAGTATTAATTCTTCCGAAGGTTCTATTATATCTAATCTTCCTAATAGTAATAAAGAAAAATGTTACTTTAGTCAAGAAGATGATCTAATGGTAGGATTGCTAGTTTCATAAGAAAAGTTGAGGTCATGAACTTAAAAAAGTAAAGAAAATCAGATATATACAAGATGAAGAAGTTTGTAGCATTTGTGAACTTGTTTGACACTCCACCAATGAATGCCCAAATATTTCGGCACAAGCAAATGTTATGAACACAATGGAAAAATTATCCAAATTTTAGTTGGCGAGATGAAAACTATGTCCAACCACTACATTTATAAAAGCCACCAAACTTTCTTTCTTATCCAGCTCCACATACAAAATCTCTTGAGAAGACTTTACAAGAATTTATGCATGGACAAACAAACACTAATAACCAAACTTCTCAATCCATCAATGAGATCAAAAACACACTTTCAACACTGACATCTTCTTTGCGTACTTATGAAAAAGGTAAATTTTCTGCTCAATCTCAACATAATCCTCCCACTCAGTGTCATGTTTCTTCTTTAGGTAAAAATTCAATCAAGGAGGCTAATTCGGTCATAACTTCTCGGAATAGAAAAGTTATTGACAAGACTATTCATTCCAATGAGAAGGTTTCTAATCCACCTTCAGAAATGAAGAATGGAAATAGTCTTGAGGATAAAGGTAAGTTTAATGAAGGTGAGTTTGTAAAAGATGTAAAAGAAAAATATTCACATCTAGCTCATTTTCCTCAAAGATTGCAACTGAATCAAAAATTGAACTCAAATGCTGAAATTTTAAAGTTTTTAAAAAACTTAAGCTTAATATTCCATTGTTGGATGCAATCAAATAAGTTCCACCTTATGCCAAATTTTTGAAAGATTTCTATACAATCAAAAGAAAACATCATGTACAAAAGAAGGCATTTTTAACTGAAAGTGTTAGTTAAATCATTTAACAATTCACTCCACCCAAGTACAAAGATCCATGTTGTGCAACCATTCCATGTACCATAGGTAACACTAGAATAGAACGTGCTTTGCTTGATATTGGTGCTAGTGTAAATCTTCTATATTTCTCAATTTATAAACAGTTAGGTTTGTGAGAACTTAACAACTGCCATTGTACTCCAATTAGCTGACCGTTCGATTAAAATTCCAAATGGAGTAGTAGAAGATGTGTTGGTACAAATTGATGAGTTTTACTTTCCAATGGATTTCATTGTTTTGGACACAGAGCCTGTTGCCCATACACATACATACATTCCTATCATTTTAAGTTGTCATTTTCTTGCAACTTCAAATGCTCTGATTAATTGTAGGAATGACATTTTGAAGTTATCTTTTAAAAATATGACTTTGGAACTAAATGTGTTTAATATTTGTAAGCAACCTGCAAAAGAAGTCGAAGTGCATGAAGTGGATTCAATTGAAGAACTTGTTCACGAATATTTTATTTTCACTAATTTCTTTGATCCTCTGGAAACTTGTTTTGAAAGTGAAAGTATTTGTAAAAGGACACACTTTAATACTCTTTCTGAATTTTCATAGGTACAAGAAAAATATTTTTAAAAGCCAAGGTTTGAAAAACTTTCATCATCAACAGTACAATATATTCCATCAAGTATTAAAGCTCTCATGATTGATTTAAAACATTTGTCATTTGATTTGAAATACTCTTTTTAGGTGAGAATGATACTTTTCCAGTAATAATTTCTTCCAAATTTGATGCATCCCAAGAAGGTAAGTTGATCGTAACTCTTAAAATACATAAGAATACTTTAGTATGGATCATTGTTTTGCATATATAACATCTATCTAGAGGAAATGTTAAACTTTCTAGAGAGATGCAATGAAGGCTAAATCCTAATATGAAAGAAGTAGTGAGAAATAAATTCATTAAACTCTTAGTCAATGGAATCATTTATCCTATTTCTAACAGCAAATAGGTGAGTCCTACTCAAGTTGTACCTTAGAAATCAGTGTTACTGTAGTCAAGTATGAAAATGATGAATTAATTCCAACTAAGTCTGTTACTGGTTGGCAAATATGCATTGACTATAGAAAACTCAATTTAGTTACTAGAAAAGATCATTTTCCACTACCCTTCATGGATTAAATCTTAGAAAAAGTTGCAGGACATGAATTTTACTACTTTTTAGATAGATATTCTAGGTATAATCAAATTGCAATTGCACTTGAAGATTAAGAGAAACTACTTTTACATGTTATTTTAGTACTTTTTCATATCGAAAGATGCCTTTTGGATTATGCAATGCACCAGCTACATTCCAACGATGTATGCTTAGTATTTTTAGTGACAGTGTAGAATGTTTTCTTGAAGTATTCATGGATAATTTTTATTTTTGGTAATTCATATGGCGATTGTTTGTCTAATTTAGAAGAAGTATTTGATCAATTGGAAGAAATGTCATTTCATGATAACAACTAGTATTATTCTTGAACACATTATTTCATCAAAAGGTATTGAAGTAGACAAATCTAAAATCGAGTTAATTGTCAATTTGTCAATACCAAAGTCTATGAAGAAGGTAAGATCATTTTTAGGACATGCTAGTTTTTATAGAAGACTTATCAAAGATTTTAGTATAATATCTAATCTTTTGTGTAATCTTCTAACAAAAGATACTATTTTTGAATGGACAGAAATTTGTAAAAATGTTTTTATTAAGCTTAAAAGCATGCTTACGTCTGTTCCAATCATGCAGCCTCCAGATTGAACTTTATCTTTTGAAATAATGTGTGATGCCAATGACTATATTGTTGGAGTTGTCTTAGGATAAAGAAAAGATAAGAAACCATATGCCAATTACTATGCAACTAAAGCTTTGAATAATGCTCAACTGAATTATTCAACAACTAAAAAAGAATTACTTGTTGTAGTTTTTGCATTGGACAAATTTAGATTTTATCTTGTTAGCTCACCAATTGTTGTTTTCAATGATCATGCAGTTTTGAAATAATTTTTGTCAAAAAAAGATGTCAAACCTAGACTAATTAGGTGGATTCTCTTAAAAATTTAACATTACGATTCGAGATAAGAAATGAGTAGAGAATGTGGTGGCTAATCATTTGTCGAGACTCATTTGTGATGACTCACTTCAAACACACCCAATAATGACACTTTCTCTGATGAACAACTATTTAATGCTTATATTTTACCTTGGTTTGCTGACATTGTAAATTTTCTTGTAACAGAAAATGCTACAACTTTAAGGTTGCAAACCCAAGTGCAGGTTGTAGTAAGTAATAAATTTTCGTGAGTCCGAGGTCAATCCAAATGGAAGTTGTTTGAAGAATTCAAGTTTATATTTCTAAAAGATGGAGTTTATGTGAATAAAGATATATGAATAATTAATGTATGATGTAACTAAAGAAAAACCGAAGTAATAAAAGTACTAAGGATTAGGGATCCACTCTTGAGTTTTGGATAGAGAACTGGTTATTTATTCTTTTTACCTCTATTAATTGCCTCAATTGGAATCCATACATAATGAAGGTTCCAATGGGAAGATATTATCAAGTAACTCATGCAATAAGGTAATCATGATATTGTCTTACTATTGCAAATTATCTCTTAACGCCAACACTTATTTATGGGATCAAGCATTTATGTACACCTTCGTCAACAACAAATCAAGGTTCACATTAGCAGTCGGTGGGGTAAAACCGTACAATAAGCTAAATGAACCCAAGTATTTGTTGTGCTATTAGAGATACATAAATCAATAATCACCACAAAATAAGTAGGGTTTAGATAAAAAAATAAAAATAATAATTCAACATACTTAAACAATTTCTACCCTTATAACCATTTCTCTTCCTCCATAAAGAGATTCACCATTTTTCCTCAACAAAATAAAATTTAGAAAGACATAATAAAAGTAGCAAAGACTAAAAATATAAGAGAAACTAGAGAATGCATTTCTATTACTACTAGAAAACTTACAATACTAGAAAATATACAAACTAGATAACTTAGCCTAAAGAAACCCTCTACCCCCCTCCTCTTACAAGCTTAATACATGACCTATTTATAGTACTTGGAGTAAGCTAGAGGCCAAATAAATAATGGAGGGGTTAACCAAGTGGTATGCTAGTTGCCAAGAGTTAGTAAGTTGTTACATAAATTTCTCACCCATTGAATTGAATTGCATTTTTCGATCAGATACAACCAGATTTTGAATATACGTAAAGAACTAAAATTGTAGATATTTTGGCACTGATATATTTTCATATATCTTTTGTCAATTTTGGCAGTCGGATGAAGGAGATATGGTCAAATTACCGAGTCATGTCCAAGAGCCACCCTTTAACAGCAGCAGCAATTTGCAGCCAATGTTTTTACCATTTCAACACATTTTCACACTATTGTGTCTTCATCAAACTTGTATATTTACCTCTTGGGTATAACATATCCAAATTTTAGCCTAAATTAAGTTTGGGCTCAAGATATATAACTGAATTGGTAATATAAGTCAATATTGGGCTGAACTCTGATCCGAATTTTGATTATCCATTTTGTGCAACTATTTGGATGAATTTTCTGCTATCATCAAAATTGAATTGGACTGAGATTCCATCAAAAACTTGTACATCTATCTCTTTAATTTCAAATGAAATAAGTTTCAGGTCCATAGGGCTTTTGATCATGAAGTTATGCTCAAATTACAAAAACTGCATAAGTCTGGAAACATGCTTCCATTTATTCCCTAACACAAAACATTAATAAAACAATAATATTAATAAAAATAAAGCAAGAAAAGTATAAATGATTTGATACAAAAATATGTCAAAATATGCACTTATCAAATTCCCCCACACTTAACCCTTGTTTGTCCTCGAGCAAGCTTAAAACAAATATAAACTAATCCACTTTCGTAGGAAATCACAATTGTATTTAGCATATGCAACAAGCCTTTAAACCCCTAGGTGGCCCATAGAGGATGAGTTATAGTCTCGTGAAGGTTTCCAGCAGTGATACCTATAAACACCTATAATAACTATCTTCCAACTTTTATTCTCATGAAGCAACAAAGTAATATGGAAATAAAATCAAACAAGTGTTGAGTTTAACTCTTAGTCATTCAAAAATCAATACATTTCCACAATAAGCATATTCAAGTGTGTGTGTGGACAGTTAATGTCAATAGTGATGAAACTATGCATGCTTCAAATAAGTGAATTCTCATAAAACCTTACAAAAACCATCACTCAATCTCTAACATAAAAGTTAAACATCATAGGCTCTTCCTTTGGTGCAAATCTCCACTACACTAAAGGCACCACACGAAATCAAAAGGTTTTCAACAAATGTTGTAATGGGGCCAAAGAGTGGTGATGTAGCTAAGAAATAAAAGGATAGGATGCAACAAAGGTTCTAAAAACTTTATGGAATTAGAGACATAGAATTTATCGATGAAGAATTCTCAAACTCTATAAATTTCACACTGAGGTCTATTGTTATTGAATTGGACCCCTCTTATTCATCTTGCAACATCTCATTTTTAGTTGCAACTTGTAGCACTTTGCAAAAAAAAAATTCTTCTATTTTTTTTATTATTATTGTTTTTTTTTTCTTTTAAAAGAAACCCCCCCACTTATCTTCTATTACAACCTGAATTTCTTTTGTAAGTTCAAACTATCAATTAAATGTCTCTTAAACTCCAATCATTTTTAGAACAAGGGTTGGATAATAGTGTACTTAGGTTAGGTAAAAAGATATGGTTACAAAAAAAAATATTTATTTATTATAAGGCTCAAAGTGGTTTACTAGGGGAATATTTTCTTAAAACATCATATAGGGAATAAGTTGATTTGGCAATTGTGCTAGAAAGCCTAAATTTTAGAATTCTCATATACATCATTTCTCAGTTCTTGAAGTTCATTGATTTGCAATTTGCGCAATTTTGAAACTTCATCAAGGTTGAAGTTAAACATTTTGATTGTCCAATAAGATTTATGTTCAAGTTCAACAGGTAAATGACAATATTTTTCATAAACTATCCTATAAGGAGACATGTCTAATGATGTTTTGAAAACAGTAGTGTATCGGTAAGTCTAAGAGACCAATCTTTACGGTTTGGGTTAACTGTTTTCTTCAAAATTTATTTTATCTCCCTAGTTGCAAGTTCAACTTGTCCATTTGTCTGATGGTGATAAGGGATTGCAACTTTATGTATGATTCCATATTTTCTCATTAAAGTTCCAAAAACTTTGTCACAAAAATGTTTTCCCCCATCACTGATAATAGATTTAGGAATTCCAAATCGACTTAAAATATTTTCTTTAAAAAATTTATCACTATTTTGTGATCATTGTTTCAACAAGAAATTACCTCGATCTATTTTGAAACATAATCTATGGCAACCAATATGTAAAGAAAACCAAATGATAATGGAAATGGCCCATAAAATCAATACCCCAACAGTCAAGGATTTCAATCACTAGGATGGGGTGTAGGGGCATCATATTTCTATTTGAAAGGGACCCTAAATTTTGACAATTTTCATAACTTTTGCAGAAAGTGTAAGTGTCTTTGAAAAGAGTTGGCCAATAAAATCCACATTGCAAGATTTTTGCAATAGTTTTCTTTATAGAAAAATGACCACCACATGCTTCTGAATGACAAATTTTGACAATATTACCTATCTCATTGTCAGGCACGCATCTTCGAAAGATTTGATCCGGACAATATTTGAATAGGTATGGATCATCCCAATAAAAAAATTTAACCTCAGTTAAAAACTTCCTTTTGTCTTGAGAATTCCAATGCGATGGCATCTTTCCTGTCACAAGAAAATTAACAATGTCAGTAAACCAAGGTAAAATAGAAATATTAAATAGTTGTTCATCAGAGAAAGTGTCATTAATAGGTGTGGTTTGAAACGAGTCATCACAAACAAGTCTCGACAAATGATCAGCCACTACATTCTCTACTCTCTTTTATCTCGAATAGTAACATTAAATTCCTGGAGTAAGAGAATCCACCTAATCAGCTTTGACAAAAGATATTTCAAAGCTGCATGATCACTGTAAACAACAATTGGTGAGCTAACAAGATAAGATTGAAATTTGTCCAATGCAAAATTACAGCAAGTAATTCTTTTTCAGTTGTTGTATAATTCAATTGAGCACCATTTAAAGTTTTACTTGCATAGTAAATAACATATGGTTTTTTATCTTTTCTTTGTCCCAACACAGCTCCAACAGCATAATCACTAGCATCACTCGTTATTTCAAAAGGTAAAGTTCAATCTGGAGGTTGCATGATTGGAGCAGATGTAAGCATGCTTTTAAGCTTAACAAAAGCATTTTCACAGTTTTCAGTCCATTCAAAAATAATGTCTTTAGTTAGAAGATTACATAAAGGTTTAGATATTATACTAAAATATTTGATAAATCTTCTATAAAAACCAGCATGTCCTAAAAATGATCTAATCTCTTTCACAGTCTTTGGTGTTGGCAAATTGACAATTAACTCAATTTTAGATTTGTCAACCTCAATACCTTCTGATGATATAATGTGTCCAAGAACAATACCAGTTGTTACCATGAAGTGACATTTCTCTCAATTGAGCACAAGATTCTTTTCTTCACACCTAATCAAAACCTTTTCTAAATTAGATAAGAAATCATCAAATGAATTACCAAAAACAGAAAAATCATCCATGAAGACTTCAAGAAAACGTTCAACCATTTTACTAAAAATACTAAGCATGCATCGTTGGAATGTAGCTGGTGCATTACATAATCCAAAAGGTATCATTCGATATGCAAAAGTACCAAAATGACATGTGAAAGTTGTTTTCTCTTGATCTTCAAGTGTAATTGCAATTTGATTATACCCACAATATCCATCTAAAAACCAATAAAATTCGTGTCCCACAACTCTTTCTAAAATTTGATCCATGAAAAGTAATGGAAAATGATCTTTTCTAGTAACTGAGTTGAGTTTTCTATAGTCAATACACATTCGCCAACCAGTAACCGTCCTAGTTGGAATTAATTCATCATTCTCATTCTTGACTACAGTAACTCCAGATTTTTTAGGTACAACTTGAGTAGGACTTACCCATTTGCTATCAGAAATAGAATAAATGATTCTATTATCTAAGAGTTTAATGACTTCATTTCTCACTACTTCTTTCATATTAGGATTTAGCCTTCGTTGCATTTCTCTAGAAGGTTTAGCATTTTCCTCTAGATAGATGTTATGTGTGCAAATGAAAGGATTAATACCTTTAATATCAACAATGGTCCATCCTAAAGCATTCTTATGCATTTTCAGAGTTTCATTGAGATGCATCGAGTTTGGAAGAAATTATTAATGGAAAAGTCTCATTCTTACCCAAGAAACAGTATTTCAAATTAACTGGCAAACGCTTCAAATCAACCATGGGAGCTTTAATACTTAATGGAATAGATTTTACTGTTGATGATGAAAGTTCTTCGAAACAAGTATTAGTGTGTGCCTTTTTACAAATACTTTCACTTTCAAACAAGTCTCCAAAGAATCTGAAGAGTTAGTAGTAGTAAAGTATTCATAAACAAGTTTCTCAATTGAATCAACTTCATGTACTTCGACATCTTCTGCAGGTTGCATACAAACATTAAACACATTTAGTTCCAAAGTCATATTTCCAAATGATAACTTCAAAAGACCATTTCTACAATTGATCAAAGCATTTGAAGTTGCAAGAAAAGGACGACCCAAAATGATAGGAATTTATGTATGTGTTTGTGCAACAGGCTTTGTGTCCAAAATAATGAAATTAACTGGAAAGTAAAACTTATCAATTTGTACCAACACATCTTCTACTATTCCCTTTAGAACTTTAATCGAACAGTCAGCTAGTTGGAGTACAACAGAAGTTGTTTTCAGTTCTCCCAAACCTAACTGTTCATAAACTGAGAAAGGTAGAAAATTTACACTAGCACCAAGATCAAGCAAAGCACGCTCTATTCTAGTGTTTCCTATGATACATGAAATGGTTGGACAATCAGGATCTTTGTACTTGGGTGGAGTGAATTATTGAATGATTGAACTAACATTTTCAGTTAAAAATGCCTTCTTTTGTACATGATGTTTTCTTTTGATTGTACACAAATCTTTCAAAAATTTGGCATAAGGTGGAACTTGCTTGATTGCATCCAATAATGGAATATTAATCTTGACTTGTTTAAAAATTTCAAAAATTTCAGCATTTGAGTTCAATTTTTGAGTTGCTTGCAATCTTTGAGGAAATGGTGCTGGAGGTAAATATTTTTGTTTTTCATCATTTTCACACTTACCTTCTTCAAACTTACCTTCGTCGTCAAGACTATTTCCATTTTTTATTTCTGGAGGTGGATTAGAAAATTTCTCCTTGAGATGAATAGTTTTGTCAATAAATTTTCCATTCCGAAGAGTTATAACTGAATTAGCCTCATTGACTGCATTTTCATTTGAAGAAGAAACATGACACTGAGTGGAAGGATTAGGTTGAGGTTGAGGAGGAAATTTACCTTTTTCACGAGTACACAAAGAAGTTGTTAGTGTTGAAAGTGTGCTTTTGATCTCATTGATAGCTTGTGAAGTCTGATTCTTGATGTTTGTTTGTTCATGCATAAATGCTTGCAAAGTCTCCTCAATGGATTTTGTATGTGGAGTTGGATAAGAATGAAAGTTTGGCGGTTTTTGTGAATCCAGTGGTTGGGAATGGTTATCATCTCGCCAACTGAAATTGGGATGATTTCTCTATTGTGGATTGTAAGTTTCAGAATATGGAGAATGGAAAGATTTTTTGAATATGTTCATAAAATTTGCTTGTACTAGAATGTGATAAGTGAATATTTTGACATATTTTTGTATCAAATCCTTTATACTTTTCTTGCTTTATTCTTGTTAATATTATTGTTTTATTAATGTTTTGTGTTAGGGAATAAATGGAAGCATATTTCTAGACTTGTGCAATTTTTGTAATTTGAGCATAACTTCATGATCAAAAGCTCTATGGGCCTGAAGCTTATTTCATTTGAAAGCCAAGAGATAGAGGTACAACTTTTATGTTGGAGGCTCAGCCCAATTTAGTCTTGATGATAGCATAAAATTCATCCAAGTAGTTGCACAAAATGGATCACCAAAATTCGGATCAGAGTTCAGCCCAGTATTGACTTATTTTACCAATTCGGTTATATATCTTGAGCCCAAATTTATTTTGATCTAAAATTCGGATATGTTATATCCAAGAGGTAAATAAACAAGTTTTCGGAAGACAAGATGGTGTGAAAATGTGTCAAAATGGTAAAACCATAGGCTGCAAGTTGCTGCTGATGTTACAGGGCGGATCTTGGACATGACTCGGTAATTTGACCATATCTCCTTCATCTGATCACCAAATTTGACAAAAGACATATGAAAATATATCATAGTTGAAAGATATACAATTTTGATTCTTTACGTATTTTCAAAATCTGGCTGTATCTGACCGAAAAATGTAATTCAATTCAGTGGATGAGAAATTTGTGTAACAACTTACCAACTCTTGGCAACTATCATACCACTTGATTAACCCCTCCATTATTTGTTTGGCCTCTAGCTTACTCCAAGTACTATAAATAGGCCATGTATTAAGCTTGCAAGAGGAGGGGGGTAGAGGGTTTCTTTAGGCTAAGTTATCTAGTTTGTATGTTTTCTAATATTGTAAGTTTTCTAATAGTAATAGAAATGCATTCTCTAGTTTCTCTTATATTTTTAGTCTTTGTTACTTTGATTATGTCTTTCTAAACTTTATTTTGCTGAGGAAAAAGGGTGAATCTCTTAATGGAGGAAGAGATATGGTTATAAGAGTAGAAATTGTTTAAGTATGTTGTATTATTATTTTTATTTTTGATCTAAACCCTACTTGTTTTGTGGTGATTCTTGATTTATGTATCTCCAATAGCATAATAAATACTTGGGTTCATTTAACTTATTGTACGTTTTTACCCCACCGACTGCTAATGTGAAACCTTGATTTGTTATTGACGAAGGTGTACATAAATACTTGATCCCATAAATAAGTGTTGACGTTAAGAGATAATTTGCAATAGTAAGACAATATCGTGATTACCTTATTGCATGAGTTACTTGATAATATCTTCCCATTGGAACTTCATTATGTATGGATTCCAATTATGGCAATTAATAGAGGTAAAAAGAATAAATAACCATTTCTCTATCCAAAACTCAAGAGTGGATCCCTAATCCTCAGTACTTTTATTACTTTGGTTTTTCTTTAGTTACATCATACATTAATTGTTCATATATTTTGATTCACATAAACTCTATCTTTTTAGAAATATAAACTTAAATTCTTCAAACAACTTCCCTGTGGATCGACCTCGGACTCACGAGAAATTTATTACTTACTACAACCTGCACTTGGGTTTGCAACCTTAAAGTTATAGCAGAATGTTTGGACATTCATTGGTGAAGTGCCCCAAAAGTTCACAATTGCTACAAACTTCTTCCTCTTGTACATATTTGATTTCCTTTACTTTTTTAAGTTACATGGCTTCAACTTTTGTTGTTAAACTAGCAAGCCTAGCATTTAGATCATCTTCTTGCCTAAGATAATATTTTCCTTTATTACTATTAGCAAGATTAGATCTAATAGAACCTTCGGAAAAATTAACACTATGCCATGATTGACAGTTTTCTACCAAATGATCTAGATATTCTAGGCTTCATCACGTTTCTTATCAAGAAACTCACCATTACACATTGTTTCAACAAATTATTTTGTTTCAGGAGTTAAACCTTCATAAAAGAAACTAATTAAGAGCCATTTTTCAAAACCATGATGTGGGCATGAATTCAACAAATCTTTAAATCTTTCCGAATATTGAAAGAAAGCTTAATTCGAATTTTAAATTTTGAATTTGTCTTTTCAAAGCATTAGTTTTATGAGTTGGAAAGAATTTTTTCAAGAATTCAGCTTGCATTTCTTGCCAAGTGTCAATTGATATAGGTTTTAAAGAATTAAGCCAATTTTTTGCTTTATCTTTTAAAGAAAAAGAAAATAATTTGAGGATTAACAATTTCATTTGTGCAAGTTTGATCATCAAAAGTGGAACATACTTCATCAAATTCTTTTAAATGCAAGTAAGGCCTTTCAGAGTCTGAACCATGGAAATTAGGAAGTAAAGGGATCATACCTGACTTAAATCGAAAATTATTTGCATTTAGAGGGAAAATGAAACAAGAAGGAGAAGAATTTCGAGGAGGTTGCAAGTAATAACACATAGTGCGCACTTGTTGATTCTCATTTTCATCCTGGACACTTTCATTTTCAGTCATGGTGGAAGTGTGTGGAAATGATTCAAACAAATTTCCAAACAAAGTTTCGAAATTATTTCTTACTAAACGTCGAGAATTATGACTAAGATACCATATAACCATATATCCATAAAGAAAATAAACAAACTATATTTACAAAGGAAAAATATTAACAAACTTGAATACTTACCTTGCCTTCCCCGACCACGATGCCAAAAAACTTGCTACAACTTTAAGGTTGCAAACCCAAGTGCAGGTTGTAGTAAGTAATAAATTTTTCGTGAGTCCGAGGTCAATCCACAGGGAAGTTGTTTGAAGAATTCAAGTTTATATTTCTAAAAAGATGGAGTTTATGTGAATAAAAATATATGAATAATTAATGTATGATAACTAAAGAAAACCCGAAGTAATAAAAGTACTAAGGATTAGGGATCCACTCTTAAGTTTTGGATAGAGAACTGGTTATTTATTCTTTTTACCTCTATTAATTGCCGTAATTGGAATCCATACATAATGAAGGTTCCAATGGGAAGATATTATCAAGTAACTCATGCAATAAGGTAATCATGATATTGTCTTACTATTGCAAATTATTTTTTAACGCCAACACTTATTTATGGGATCAAGCATTTATGCACACCTTCGTCAACAATAAATCTAGGTTCACATTAGCAGTCGATGGGGTAAAACCGTACAATAAGCTAAATGAACCCAAGTATTTATTGTGCTATTGGAGATACATAAATCAAGAATCACCACAAAACAAGTAGGGTTTAGATCAAAAATAAAAATAATAATTCAACATACTTAAACAGTTTCTACTCTTATAACCATTTCTCTTCCTCTATCAAGAGATTCACCATTTTTTCCTCAACAAAATGAAATTTAGAAAGACATAATAAAAGTAGCAAAGACTAAAAATATAAGAGAAACTAGAGAATACATTTCTATTACTACTAGAAAACTTACAATACTAGAAAACATACAAACTAGATAACTTAGCTTAAAGAAACCCTCTACCCCCCTCCTCTTACAAGCTGAATACATGACCTATTTATAGTACTTGGAGTAAGCTAGAGGCCAAACAAATAATGGAGGGGTTAACCAAGTGGTATGCTAGTTGCCAAGAGTTAGTAAGTTGTTACATAAATTTCTCACCCATTGAATTGAATTATATTTTTCGATCAGATACAACCAGATTTTGAATATACGTAAAGAACTAAAATTGTAGATCTTTTGGCGCTGATATATTTTCATATATCTTTTGTCAATTTTAGCAGTCGGATGAAGGAGATATGGTCAAATTACCGAGTCATGTCCAAGAGCCGCCCTTTAACAGCAGTAGCAACTTGTAGCCCATGTTTTTATGATTTTAACACATTTTCACACCATCGTGTCTTCATCAAATTTGTTTATTTATCTCTTGGATATAACATATCCAAATTTTAGTCCAAAATAAGTTTGGGCTCAAGATATATAACCGAATTGGTAATATAAGTCAATATTGGGCTGAACTCTGATCTGAATTTTGGTGATCCATTTTGTGCAACTACTTGGATGAATTTTATGCTATCATCAAGACTGAATTAGGCTGATCTTCCAACAAAAAAGTTGTACCTCTATCTCTTGGCTTTCAAATGAAATATGTTTCAGGTCCATAGGGCTTTTGATCATAAAGTTATGCTCAAATTATAAAAGTTGCACAAGTCTAGAAACATGCTTCCATTTATTCACTAACACAAAATATTAATAAAACAATAATATTAATAAGAATAAAGTAAGAAAAGTATAATAGATTTGATACAAAAATATGTCAAAATATACACTTATCAGGAAATATGTCACCATATTGGAATTCCCAAGATAAAAAGAAGTTTTTGATCGAGGTGAAAAAATTTTATTGGGATGATCCATACCTATTCAAATATTGTCCTAATCAAATCTTTCGGAGATGCGTGCCTGACAATGAGAAATGTAATATTCTTAAATTTTGCCATTAAGGAGTATGTGGTGATCACTTTTGGGCAAAGAAACCCAATGTAACGATCTTGAAATGTAGATTTTATTGTCCAACTCTTTTCAAAGAAACTTACAAGTTTTGCACAAGTTGTAAAAATTGTCAAAAGTTAGTATCTATTTCAAAGCGAAATATGAGGCCCCTACACCCCATCCTAGTGATTGAAATATTTGACTGTTAGGGTATTGACTTCATGGACTATTTTCATTATCATTTGATTTTATTTACATATTGATCGCCATAGATTATGTTTCAAAATGGATCAAGAGAATTCCTTGTCGAAACAATGATCACAAAATAGAGATAAAATTTCTGAAAGAAAATATTTTCAGTCGATTTGGAATTCCTCGATCTATTATCAGTTAGAGGGGAAAATATTTTTGTTATAAAAATTTTGGAACTTTAATAAGGAAATAAGGAATTATATATAATGTTGCAACCACTTATCACCCTCAAACAAATTGACAAGTTGAACTTGCAATTAAGGAGATAAAATAAATTTTGGAAAAGACAGTTTACCCAAATCATAAAGATTGGTCTTTTAGACTTACTGATACACTTTGGGCATATAGAACTTCTTTTAAAACATCATTAGACATGTCTCCTTATAGGATAGTTTATGAAAAATTTTATCATTTACCTCTTAAATTTGAACATAAAACTTATTGGACAATCAAAATGTTTAACTTCAACTTTGATAAAGTTTTAAAATTGTGCAAATTACAAATCAATGAACTTCAAGAATTGAGAAATAATGCATATGAGAATTCTAAAATTCATAAAGGAAGAATTAAAGAATTTCATGATAATAAAATTTCAAGAAAAAACATTTGAGGTTGGTCAAAAGGTTTTGCTTTATAATTTTTAATTGCATTTATTTCCTGAAAAATTGAGATCAAGGTGGAGTGGTCCTTTTATTGTAAAAGAGGTATATCCTTATGGGGCAATTAACATTCAAGATTCTAGAAATGGTAACATATTGAAAGTAAATGGACAATGACTTAAATCATTTCTAGAGAATCAATTTTCACAAGAGGAATATTTTTTTCTTTCTAACCCTTGTTATGATTAGTATGTGTATATATATACGTATTTTCTAACTTTGTTTGTTTTGTAGGCTTCTTTATTTTATTTTATTTTCTCTTTTCTTTCCCCGGTTAAGTGGCGGATAACGGTACTCCGTGGCTATTGAATTCAAATTTATCAGTTTCCCAAACAATTAAAATCTCTGTACAAAATTTCTCTTTTATCCTCATTCTCTTTTCTTGGTCTTTTCAAAATGGATGACATTATTCTAGCTCCTAAGAAGCAATTTTCTTTTCTTCCTAAAAATACAATTTTTAAAATTTATAAAATCAGAATTGAAAAATTAAGGATGCTTATGCACAATGGCATCCTAGGGGTCATACGATGGATAATTGAAGCAAAGGTAAGCGTAGCAGGTGAGTTTTCACATGAGTTTTCAAAATTGCTTATTAGATACATGTCTGGTTTTGGTAAAATCACATATTCAAAAAATCGAAGGGCAAAAAAAATGCAAGTTTGTCACAAATGTGTTCGATGCAACACAAAGGTCGTTCTTTAGAAATGATTTTTAAAAATCAAGAAGATAAAATTCAATTCATTATGAATGGAGTGAGTAAGGAGACTTTAGATGACATTGTATTGACTCTTGAGACATATTCATATGGATTAGTATAACGTGTAATTCTTGATTTATGGAATCACTTTTGCGATGAGTATGAGTGTTATAGTATAGGGAATCGATATTAAAAGATCCTGTTTGCCAGTTTATAAGAAAATTGGATGGGAAGCATATTCTCGACGGATAGAGGGTGTTTAAGCCGTTACTGGATGTAAAACTAGATAAAGATAAGAGCCACAATCATAACTACATGTACATTCACATGTAAGTAGCAAATTTTCAAATTTTATGTCCTTATTTTCAACCTTTCTGACAAAAGAAAATGTAAAATCCCTTAACCTAACTGTAGAGCCTAAACAAGCTGATACAGTTAAGTCAAGAAATGTTAATTTTTCATCAATATTAGAGTTATGGTTTTAATAAAAGTTCTCATTTTTAGCTATAAGAGAAAGAACTTGAATCGTTTTAAACACACCATATACATATATCAAAACTGAGTACATCTGTTTACAAAACCATAACAGAGCAGCTTATTTAAAAATAAAACAGAGTTTTCAAAATAAACTACAAAATAGCTCGAAGCATGACATATGAACAAATCTCTGTCTGGCCGCTCTAGAGACTCAGTCAACCTCTAAACCTATATATTTCCACCTGCATCACATGAATCTAATGAGCTAAAGGCTCAATAAGATGAAACTGATGCAATAACAAATAACATATATGCACATCTCATAAATCATTAAATGCATTATTCTATTTAATAACTTTCATTCATAGATCATTCTTTAGGGCCCTTGAAGTATGGTACCTAACTAATAGCAATAGTCCGTGGTTTTCGGAACCTGTTCATAATAATTGACCAATAAGAGAACTAATACGGGGTTTTCATACTTGGTCTTTCAACCTCATGTATTAGCCATACGCTATCTCATTCATTGTGGCTTTCCTATACCGATTTTTCAACCTCAAGTATTTGCCACCATTTGTTGGGTCCGCCGGTCCCTCCTGCATCCCTTGTCTACCCAACCATCAATCAAGTACCATACTTTCTTTTCAAAAAACCTCATTATATTCTTAATAGTGTCATGCTTCATGAACCATAAATGCATCAAACATTACATCATATGACAAATAATAACAATTACATTAAAATATGAACAACATTATATGATTCTTGTGATACAGCAAATGAAAGCTTCAACTTACCTCAAGTCCACTTTGTGGCAAGTGAAAAGACCAATCTCTTTGGAAGATAAGATGTGTTAAAGGCCTAACATAATCAAATCATGTACCATTTAATATCCTTTTTATAAATCATTTAGTCTATTCTAGTTAAAGTTCATATACACTTTTCAATCTTTTATAAATAATTCCATATCAATTACATAACCTTAAAAAATAATGCATACTCCATATTTTACTACTAATTCAAGACATTAAATATTAGGGCAGCCATTAAATAACTAATAATTCAAACATAATTATTAGGGCAGCCCACAAAACATGAACACAATCTGAATTAAAATGACGTAAACTTGGTTCTAACTTAAATTGATTCTAACCTCCAATTAAGCAAACTAATTACTATTATTCACAATCATTTGTAGGCACCTTCAAACACTATATAAGCATTACAAAATTAATAGAAACAAGTAAATTAAATAATTTTACAAGACTATCAATTTTGCTAAAAACTAGCTTAACTAGCTTGGTTTTGGCTTCAAGTATAACTTACTTAAGTTTTCAATCATACAAAAACATACTAAAACATGTAACCATCCAACATAATACAAATTCATCATAAGAAATATTGAAAAAGAATATACCTTGATTAAGTTGGAATTAAGCTTCAAAATTAATAGTTTTCAAGCTTAAAAGGGTGTAAACTTGTTCTAGCTTGTGTTCTATGGATTCCTATGGATTGAATTCAATTTTTGTGAGTATGAGAGTGTAGAAATTTGGTAGAAACTTAGGAGAATAAGGGCTGATCATTTTTTAGGTGCTTCCACAAGAAATATGGATGAAAATGATTTCTTTGACCTTTCAAAGAGAGGTAAGTGGAGGGCTATGATTGGTTGCATCATGCTTGGTGTCTTCTCATGCCAAAAGCCACGTTCATGGGCTAAGGAGATGACAAAAATTGATGCTTTGGTGTTATAATCAAGTGCAATGCGGTTTAGAATGGTTTTATGCAACCTAGTCAACCAACCAATCAAATTGCACCATTTTGCATACTTTTAGTTTTTAGCCAAATGTAACATATTTCAAGTAAATATTTAGGCAATTAATCACTTTAGCATATAACTAGTATGGAGCAATACAAATAATTCATTTTACGGCCATTCAATACATCAATCTTCCTTAACCGAGATACCGAGCTTTTCACTGCAAAAAAAACACTTAAGGAATATGTTAAATCAAGAAATGAAAGTTTGATCTAATATTTTATGTACTAATGCATGTTAAAGCATAACTGAAGCATATAATAACAATTATTCATATTCATGCAATCATGTTATTTGTATGCCATAATTCGATAATGCACATTGATTAGATGCATATTGATGAAAAATGCTTATTATTGGCTATGTAGGAGAGAATTGAGAATTTGGCATTACAGAAAAATACATGCAATAAATGAATTTCCTATTCACACCTCAATAAATAGCACCATACATACTCTATTTTATACAACTCATTTTCAAAAAGAGAAAAAAAAATATAAGGTTCTTCCACTCACAAATTCAACTGTATTTGTGTCTTTTGTGGAACCAATCCAGGCCAAAAATGGTGAGTTGCAACCAATAACTTTGGTAGAACCTTAGCATAAAGAAAATTTCATTTAGTTTATGGGGGAGGTTGTCTGGGGTTAATGAGGAGTGTTGTTATTTATACTTATGTAGGAGGAGTCAAAGTTTTAGCAGTTATCTCAAAACCTTTAACGGTACAGAATATCACAGGTATGCCCATTGGAGATGAGCTAAAAATGTCATATATTCAGGACGTAATGCCTAACATGTTAAACAATACGGATGCATTCATCACTCTAAAAGGCGGTTTTGGCACGCTGGAAGAATTATTACAAGTTGTCTTTTGGGCACAACTCAACATTCACGAGAAACCTATAGGTATTCTTAATGTTAATGGTTTCTTTGATGATTTCCTATCTTTTGTAGATCATGCTATAGAAAAAGATTTTATTTCATCGTCTGCAAGACGAATTCTCATTTCTGCTCTAACACCTGACCAACTAATTGATCAATTTTTAGCATATGTGCTAGAACTTGATCCAGTATTGGCTCGTGTGGATTGGTCCAATAAGGACAATGGTCGAAAACGTAAAATAAATTTGATTCTCAGCCTGTAAAATTTATCCTGAATGGTTTCAACTAATAGTATATACAATTCAGGTAATATCTTCTAAACTCTACTTTTCTATCTATTTTCGACATTGGGGACAATGTCTCGATTAGGTTGGGGTAAATGATAGTTGATATCATATTTTGTGTGTTCAATATGTATTTTTCTAGTTTTTTTGAAAAAAAAATTTCAAACGTGTTTTCTTTTAGGTCCGTTCAAACTATGAAAAAATGTGGCAAAGTAAAAGGTAACTGTAACACTCTTGAGACGCACCCCTATTTTTTGCATAACATGATAAGTTTGTGAAGTTTTTAACAAAAGTTTGTGAATTGTCAATTTTTTTAGTCATAGATATTTTTCTAACTTCAATGATTAAAATGAAGCATGGATAATATGGTTTGACTGATGATGGATGTTGTTTTGAATTTTGATGTTATTCTTTCGTTAATATATTTTTGTAATAATTATACTCAAATCTTTTTACATAAATAATTATGTTATTCGATATGGAGACAAGCATGTCAAAAGAGGTAGTTTTTATGCCCTTGTTTTAATCAACACTTGGATTTTCGACATGAAGAGATTTGAGTATTAGAACTTTTCCTTTTGGTCTGTCGAGATGAACGACTGATTGAGCATCACTTGAAAAATAATTAAAACATTAGGATTTCTAGTACCATGGCCAAACCAGCTTTGTTCCTTCTGTGATGTTCCAAGAGAACATCCCCATAGTGAGCCACTTTAAGTCTTTCAATAAACAAACATTTTTTTTATAACCACATCTTCTTACATAACTTGTGTTGGAGAATCAATCAACGAAACGATATCAAAAAGAGTCAAAATAAAATCGAAGAAGACAACACGTTTCGTAAGCAAGTTAGGAGATAATATTTCATTAGATCAAAGCAGCATTACAATTAGAAAAAAAAATGGCTACTTTTACCTAAGTCCATCATGTGCAGATAAAACTATATAAAAATAAATAAATTGAACTTTGCAAGTGATTGTTGAGCTCAAAATCAACATGTTTCTAAACTTGTGTTAGTTTTGGTATTTTGAGCATAACTCCATCAAAAGCCCTACAGACATTAATCTTGCTTCATTAGAAATCCAATAGATAGGACTACAACTTTGATATTGGAAGCTCAGTCCAATTCATCCTTAATTATAGCAGCAAATTCATCCAAGTGAGAGTATTGGAAGGAATCTATCTATACCAACATATCTTCGTAAATCAAGCATAACTTTCTCCCTAGTTGTTTGAATTAGGTGATTCAAGTTGAAACATGAAGCTAACAAAAATATATACAATTTTCTATTGATCATATTTCCAAATTCAAATGATTGGATGGAAAAAAAATATGTGACAAAATTCTGATCTAAAAAGGACATGTGAACTTAGAGCACATTTGAAGATAATTTGGAGTACATTTAAAGTGAATTTGGAGATGCCAATTTAGACACTCTATAAATAGGAGTTCTTGGATGGTTTTCAAGATACACAAAAACACTTAGAGGGGAAAGAAAATTTTATTGTTGTCTTTCTTTAGGCTAAAGTTTATAGTATTAATGTAAGTTTTCTAATAATAATAGAAATATATTATCTAGTTTCTCTTCTATTTTTAGTTTTTTCTACATATATCTTTCTAAATTTCATTTAAGTTGAGGAGAAAGGGTGAAGCTCTTGATGGAGGAAGATGAATGGTTATAAAGGTGCATAATGTTCAGGTGTGTTATTTTATTATTTTATTTTATTATTGAAACCCTCCTTGTTTAGTGACGATTCTTGATTTATGTATCACCAATGGCACAATAAATATTTAGGTTCATTTAACTTATTGTACGATTTTACCCCATCGACTGTTAATATGAAACCTTGATTTTTTATAGACAAAGGTATGCATAAATACTTAATCTCATAAATAAGTATTGGCGTCAAAACCTTTTTTATTTTATGGAGATTCTTGATTTATGTATTTCCAATAGTATAATAAATACTTGAGTTCATTTAGCTTATTGTACGGTTCTACCCCACCGACTGCTAATGTAAAATCTTAATTTATTATAGATAAAGGCATGCATAAGTACTTGACCCTATAAATAAGTATTGGTATTAAGAGATAATTTATAAACAATAAGTACTCATGATTACCTTAATGCATGAGTAATTTGATAACATCTTCCCATTGGAACCTTCATTATGTATGGATTTCAATTGTGGCATTTAAAAGAGGTAAAAGAATAAATAATCGTTCTTCTATCCAAAACTCAATAGTAGATTCCTAATTTTCAGTATTTTTATTACTTTGATTTCTTAGTTATCGCATAATTTTTTTTTATATTCTAAACTATATTCAACCATATTTTAGAAAATATAAATCCAAAAACTTCAAAATAATTTTTCTGTTGATCGACCTAGGATTCCCAAAAAATTTATTACTTGACACAACATGTATTTGAGTTTACAACCTTAAAGTTGTAGTAATGACAATTCCCAAAAGTATGTATTGAGCCACTCTCTCCCCTCCCCATGGGTTTAGCTATTTTTGTCATAGATAGTCTCACTTAAAACAAGAAGAACAAGATCAAATAAATCAAATAAGCTATGAAGAGATCTCAAGTGAGAGCCCCACCATGTATCCTCTAGACGTTGTACAATCCTAATTTGATTTTTTTCCCTTCCAGTTTTAAGTTCATTAGTGGAGGCCAATTCTACAATCCGGATAGCATAAAAAATTTGTAATTGATCATGGAGTTTGGAAGAACCCACTAAATTCACAATATCAATCAAGTGTGAAAAAAAATATTCAATAGGTATAACATTTTGAGTTATTGCGACTATTGTTAATGTAGTCGATGAGCATAATACATATATGGGCACTCATTCAGAAAGAGAGCTTGAAAATAATTCCATTCTCCTCGCATAGTACTAGCACCATCATACCCCTATTCTAGAATGTTTTGTATGATAAGATTAATCTTATTGCGAGAAAGGACACTATAGATTTTTCTTTTCAAAGTACAAGCTTCAATATCTTCCACGTGAACCACATCAATCAACCTTTCTCGAATAAAACCCTCTTTGCAAACAAATTTTAAAACAATGGCCATTTGCTTTCTGACTCATCTTGAGATTCATCCACAATAAGATAATATTTTGCATCACCAATTTTTTTCCCTAATGAATCTTTGAATTCTACTCGCATAAAGTGATAAGATCTCTTTTTGAATTTGAGGAAAAGTATAAAAAGCATTTTGAGGGGCATTATCCAACACAAGTCACCTCATCATTGTAAGAAGCTATGTGTTTTATAATTTCTATAAAATTACTGCGATTATGCAAGTCTCGAATTTAACACGAGCTCTAAAGCTATACCTTAAAATGTACATAATTTTGCAATATTAAATAAAAGTTTGGATTGTCAATGATTCTTTGCAACTAACTCTAAAGATTGTTTATCTATAATATTTTAAAATGTGTTGGTTCATCAAATCATGAGAATGTTTTA
Organism: Paulownia fortunei; assembly: GCA_019321725.1. Taxonomy (NCBI): domain Eukaryota; kingdom Viridiplantae; phylum Streptophyta; class Magnoliopsida; order Lamiales; family Paulowniaceae; genus Paulownia; species Paulownia fortunei. Next base: position 17,455,243 of record CM033112.1, on the reverse strand, counting down.
CAGCCATCTTATGTGAAGTATTGGGACTATTCTCTTCAGGGATAAAAAATGAACAATTTTTACAATCATTCACTTTTTCCCAAGATAGATTGAAATCCATCAATAGTAAATGCATTTGCCCCATAATGTGTAGACAACTTGACAAAAAGAAAACATGAAAGATAATAAGTGACACTTTTTAAAGGAGAATATCCCAACCAACCGAGAAATAGCTTATACCAAGTAGGTAAAAACCTTCTTCTAGTCTTATCTACATATTTAGGGAACTTATTTGGGATGCATTGATAAGGACTGATAATTAGATAAGCACGCCTAATTTCATCTATTTTATCTACTGGATAATCCCATATGGAGTTATATAATCCAGAATCCCGTTCAATATGAGAGCCGCTAGAATCTTAAACAATCTTTCGAAACTTAGTTGGAGAAAACTCTAGAATAGAAGTTTGATCTTCTGAAAGATTAAAAACTCTAAAAATAATATTTTCTAAAGTGATTGCTGGGAATAGAAGAACTATCATTATATTGAGAACACCGTTTCTTGAAGTAAGAATTAATTTTTTTGTTACTCATAGTGAACCTATATGATTTAAACCAACAAATTTTCCATTTCAGTTTGTTCTACTTACTCGATAAAAAAAGAATTGCAAAGATAAAAACAAGATTGTAATATGCACCAAGTGGAAAAACAAACCACAAGCCGCATCATGACATGAACTGTTAATATCAGAAAAGATTGGCATTTATGGAAGCTGAAATTTTGCACAGAAATCTGGAGTTGCAAGAAATATTGCGAGAGATGTTGCAACACTAGCATAATATAATTTAATTAATTAATTATAATTATTCTATACAGGTTTTCATACTTTAAAGATTTTTGAAATATTTATTTTAAGTATTTTGTAAAATCACATGTGTGATAAATGTGCTAAAATTAAAGATATTCTTAACTTGTCTTGATAAGGTAAGAGAGGATTTGCAAAATCTCATGAATAAGACAACAAATTAAGAAATTAATTTATTTTAGCTATGCAATAATTAAGACCCAATTTTAAGGGGATTTGGACAGAAATACATGGCAACATATATACCAAGTCTCAACTATATAGTGCCACAAAAGTAATTCAAGGATGAGACGAGTTTACTCTTATACATTATTCAGAAGAAGAAGGTGAAAGGTCTTTGGGACAAGATCACATCGGCCATCTGAATGAGTTCAGAGTTAGAAGAAGTCCAATAGTGCTGATTACTCATATACATTTTTCGGGAGAAAAATGTGAAAGTTTTCAGGAAAAGATGGCATCAGCCATCTGAAGGAGTTCAGAGTTGGAGGAAGTCCAGCAGTGCTGATTAAAATTGAGGGGAGTTCGCATGAACAACTAATTAGTGGAATCATAGGACAATCTTTGTTTAAAGAGGGAGTCTTTAAATTTTTAATTCCATGAATTATATTATGTAAAATGTTATTAATTAGTGAATTGTTTCTTTCTCTGGGCGTTGCCTCATGCATGTAGAGTATATTGTACTTGAATCATGTAAAAAATCTTAGTGTTATTTTTTTTATTTATGTCGTGTATTCTATCTAAATGTTATAACACTTTTCACAACATTTAGAATTTTAAGAAAAAATTAGGCAACAGTGTATCATGAACAAATTAATGTGAAACAAAAGAGCCCAACTTAAGGAATATAACAAAGAGTTAATGTAAGATGCCAATAATTTTATAAACCATAATTATGTCTATCAATTTATAATTGCAAATTTCATATCCATCAACTAAAAATTAAAAACCTTATTTCTTTACCACATATGTACTAAATGGGAGCTAAATCACAATCTTTTAGGGGAAATAAAGAAAAAAAATAAAAAACCTAACATAAAAATGATGACAAAAAATTTAATAGAAGAAAATAATAAAATACCTTAGATTGTAGTCTCAAGTGGATAGATGATGAAATATTTTATACCAGAAAAAATATTTGAGATAATGAAAAGAATAAAAAAAGAGATGAAGCTGAAAAGAGAAAAAAAAAAAAAGAAGAGAAGAAGAGATCACGCTGGGAAGTGGGAAAGAAATATGTTTGATTTTTTGTTTGGAAATTTGGAAACTGAAGCTTAGGAGTGGCCAAGTGGGGCAGGAGTGGGCCAAGTAAGATAAGGATAAACTTTTAAGAATGTTGGGGGAACAAATTAGGAAATATTGGGGGGAGGGGTTGCAAAATTTTATATTTAAAAGAATTCATCAACCAAAATTTTCTTATTCCTAATTAATATAAATTCTCTTATTTACTACCTAGGATTCTAGCGATTCTAAAATACTAGATGTTACATGTTTAGTACCACAAATTTATTTAAGATGAACTGTATTTTTAAATAATTAGTACAACAATAATTAATGCTTAGTATCGCAGCTTCAATCAGCAAATACTGCTTGTTGAATGATTAGTACTTCATTATTCAGTGTTTAATACCACATACCTACTCAAAATTACTATGTCTTTAAAGCGGAAAAAGGGGAAATATCCTCTGAGTGAGGCAAATTATGGTCACATGCTATTCATCGACCAAAATTTTGGCTTGAAAGTCAACTTGTGGGCAAAGTTCTATGAGATGAAGTGCTAAAGTATTTTTAAGTAGCTTTCGGGGATAACATGTTGAAATGAGAAGAATTGAGGAGAAGTGTCAATTTACCCTTATATTATAAGTTGCAATTATAAATAAATTAAATTATATGAATATAAGATTTAAATTTTCTTATCCACCAATCAATCGCTAAATAAATTGAATTTAATGAATTTCAACCGTTCAATTTGTATTTGAGTTTGATTTGATTATTAAACAAATTGAATCGAATATGAATTCATTTCGAGTAATTTGATATTTTTGCATATATTTTATTATTTTTCAATATATCAAGTTGAGTTGGAGTTAAATTTCAAATCTAATTAAACAAAAAAAATATTTAAACTTAGTTGAATATGCTTAACAAAGCAAACTCAAATGAAATTTTACCGATCAATCTGAAAGTATTGAGTATTAAATTTATTTTTTTATCTCTCTCTACTTGGAATTTGTTTAGATTATCTTATTTTTTTTTTAAAATATCATATAAAATATTAAAAATTTATAAGATATTTTAAATTATTTGATAATATATTTAGAAATGAGTTAAAAGATGTGAGGTTCTTATAAGCTCTTTTATAAAAAATAAGAAGTTTTTAATTTATTGTTAACATTTTAACAAACTCTTCTAATTTGATAATTTTACTTATAAAATTATCTTTACACCATCTTATAAAATTCATGATCTTATTTTAGTTAAATTCTTCAAAAATTTATTTTAAAAATAAAAATAACATATTATAAATTTTAAAATATCTTACAAAATATAATAATATATAAAAATATTTTAAATAAGCGTAGCTTGACACCTCCTAATCGCGGGCAGGGACCCCTAATCGCGGGAGGAATAGAAATAGGAAGCAAGGATTGAATCCAAAATTTCATATTCCAACCAACCCCCAACCCACTACATTGGCGGCGCTTTTATTGTCGCCGATAAAAACGCTATAAATTCAGGAAAAAAGAAAAAAACTAGGTAAGCATTGGCAAAAGATAAAGAAACTCTCTCTACTGTTTTCCCAATTTCCACCTGCAAAATTCTTCACCAACCATGGTAAGATCCCCATTTTCCGATTCTTTTCCACCAGTTACTTTGAAATGCGATCACTTTTTCCTGTTGTTATTTTGTTAAAACCTTATGTGATTTTGAAAATTTTCTGACCGTATCTCCGTTTTGCATTTTCTTCCTTCCATTTTCCCTGTTCCAGTGTTAGATCTGCGTCTAGTTCTATCCATTTTTTATTTTTTTTCCCGGTTCGACTTGATTTTTCTTGATTGGAAATTAACGTTTCAATTAATTGGATTGATTGATCAGTAACGCATGAAACTTTTTTTTTTTTTTAATTTTGTTTTTGTTTTTGAGCTTGATGAATTTTTGTTGTCTGTGTGATCAAGAAGAAAAAAGGTAAAGTTTTTGGGAATTTTTTCATATGAACTGTTTGTGATCTGAATGATGAAAAATTAGTACTGTAATTTTCTAGAGGTGATATTGGATTATAAGCTTTTGCTGGCTTAGAATTCTGCTGTTTTATGTTTCAGTTTTGTTTGATGATAAGGAAAAAGCAAAGTATGCATGCATTGTAATGATACATTTCTATGACAAGTAATCCATATACGATATATACTTGGATAGATTATAAATTTGCAAGTGGATTCCTTTGTTAAGTAACTGATTGTTTGCTATGCCGTTTGCATCCTTTAGACAACCTCAAGGCGTTTAGCAGATAGGAAGGTGATGAAGTTTGAGAAGAACATAAAGAAGAGAGGTGCAACTGCTGAAACAAGTAAAAAGAAAGGCAGTTCTTATCCTGTGGGCCCTGTGGTGCTTGGATTCTTCATATTTGTTGTCATTGGATCTTGTGAGTTGTTGTCATCACAATTCAGTAGTTTTTCCCTTCTATTAGCACGGTAGAGCCATTCAAATTTGTAATCATATATTTTGCTGACATATAGTATAACACATCCTTTTGATATGCTGTTATTTTTTCCGGAAGCTTTTGTTTTCGACAATGATGTGCATGTGCCTTTATATGTGTCTGTTTACTGTAAATCGGGCATTTAGCTACAATATGTGGTGAATATTATTCAAATAGGTCTAGAACCTTTTGAGGAGAAGGGGGATACTCTTGTGCATCACTTCATTTTGTGCATTTTGGCTTTTGTTTCAGGAGAGATACATGGTTCTCTGAATTAAACAGACGGCTATACATGTGGCTGTTTTTGATATATTCACTGACACAATCATCCATATCTGGTGCTAGTTCATTCACTTGCAGAGTTGAAATTGTATTTGTTAAATTTGCTGGGTTTGCAGTCAGCTCACTCTTCTTTCCATGGTCTTTTTATTGTCCTTTGCATGACTGCTGATCTTCTTGAATGAGCTTTTACTGCTGTTCTGCTGACATTATTAGTCTAATAGTTTACTGATTGAGGTTTCACTTTCTCTTTTACCAGCTTTATTTCAGATTATCCGTACTGCAACAAGTGGAGGAATGACTTGACTGATACCGGCAAATTAGTAATGAGGTTGACTATAGGTGGATGATGTAATGTAGGTTTGTCATCAACAGTTGGCATGGATTTGATTATATCCTTGTGAAGTGAATGTAATATAATATATTTCACAAGTCTACCTTTGAGAAAATGCTGTTGTTTTAATCGTTTTACTTTGTACATATTTTCATTTTCTCGAATAATGCTTCTGCTTTCCATTTGTCCATGGGTTTTGCAGGGCTGGAGTTTAGTGTTTCTATACCAATATATGATTCACTTCCCCGAATTTCAGCAATAATTGCATGATCTGCTGATGGCCATAAGTGATGAGCTTCAGTGACAGCATAGTACCTCAATGGATTATGTTAAAGAATAAGAAATCCAACTGTATCCAGTTCAAGAACATTTCCTCCATGCATACTTGGTACTTGTTAAATGAATGACTTGCATTTGCTGGGAATGCAATGTTTGTTGCTTGAAAGTTTGTTTTCAAAATTTTGATTTACAGTGATACACAGAGTTATTGGCAAAATAGTGAAAATACACAAAGGTAAAACAATTCTAAATGAGGGCATTTGTGGGAGTGCCTGTGTGGGATTGGTTGTGAGATTTAAAAGAAGACCTATGTGGAAGTTGTTGACTGTAAATATACAATTATGAATCCTGAACTGCTGTCACTTTCTGTTACCAAATAATACTTTATGCATTAGATTTTATTGTTTTTCATCTCTCCAAGTACTGATTGGAGGGTTTTGTAGAAGGTAAACCTGATTGGTTGGAGATAAAGTTTATGTGTCCTCGTAACTTTTTGCAAGAGTAATAAACGTTGCCTTTAGGAGAAGGTTTTGAGCCCAAAAAACAAAAATAATTAATTCCAAGGAATCTGCTAAGAATTTTTATGAATTTAAAAAAAAAGTGAAGTTCGATTTGAAACTGAATCGTAGTAGTCAAATTCATTAACCCAATTTTTAATACTAGATTAAGTGATAAGGTTGAAATTTCACATTCATAAATCCAATTTTCAATACTAAATTAAGTGATAAGATTGAGATTTCACCACTTATAAGTTTTGATTTCGAAAGTAAATTTTTTATTAGTATTTAATATGTAATTATTTGCATTTAATGAATTTAAAAATATAGATATAATGATTAATATGTATTCAATTTTTCTTAAAAATAAAAATATAAAAAAGCACAACTCAATCTTTATTATGTTAACCCAATTTGAATCTACTAAAACTCCAAGAATCCCCGTTGATAGACAAAAGAACTTTATGAAGAATGGTTTCTAATTATAATTCTGATTTAGAAAAGAAATATGTAATATTGTAAACATTCATCATTATAACATCTAATATGTAGAAAATAATTAAGTCTGAATTCACATAATAAATAGTAATTCATAAATACTCTTTCCGTCCTAAAATTATGTAATTCACAATTAACTGACTATTTGTCTAAGTATAATTATATATAGTTATTAGTAAATATACTTTTTAATCTAATAGAATAATAAAAAATATTAAATATTAATATTGAAATTCTTATTATATTACGATTGCCAGTAAATCAATATGATATATTAGTTTAAAATTAAACAATTTAGCTATCACATAAATAGACAAACATTCAGTGGAATTCAAACTCAATACTAATAGATTAAAATCAACTACTAAGCCATTACAGAAATTGATTAATACTTAATTATTGATAAGAATTCAATTTTAAATAGTTTCATGCCACAAAATTCGATAGTACCAAATAAATGGCGTTTAATTTTCCAAATTATAATAGGATTGGATTTCAAAAAGAAACAAATTGGTACAGGGCACGGACAGTAAAATTCGTTCTGTTTAAGGGCTATTTAAGGGATTTCAGATAGCGTCATCGTTCTTTGACTTCAACCAATCTGCAATCCCCACACGTATAATTCGTTCCCTCTGATTTTTCCCTTTCCACAATATAAATTCGCCAATTCTTTACCCTCATCCCTATCAATTTCTCTATACTTCAAATTTCAGATCTAGGGCAAAAAAGAGAAATAAAATATGGATGCTTTGGATTCAGTTTTCGATCCGTTGAGAGATTTCGCCAAGGACAGCTTTCGCTTGGTCAAGCGATGCCACAAGCCTGATCGCAAAGGTACGACTCCTCTTAGCCTGATGTACAACCTGAGGGGTTTTGGTGTTTTATGTACTTTGAAGGATTTCTGATGTTGTGATTTGATACATGCATGTAGAGTTCACGAAGGTGGCGACTCGGACGGCGATCGGGTTCGTGGTGATGGGATTTGTGGGTTTTTTCGTTAAGTTGATTTTCATTCCCATCAACAATATTATTGTCGGTGCTACATGATGTTTTCATAGGTACAGACCTTTTTTCCTAATTATCCGATATTAATTTTGTTTAGATTTTTGGTCAGGTGAAGTAATGGGTTTAAATTTAACTTCTAAGAAGTGCGAGCCTAAATCTATTTTTGTTTGCTATTATATTTACTGGAGTTAAATTGTGGCTTGTTGAAATTTGGTGGCTGTTGCTGTCTGTGGGTACTTGTGTATGTTGATGTATGTATTTCTATTTATGTGCATGTATGTATATAGGGGCGGAGTGTGATAATCCACAAAAATGAAAGAAGGGGTTTTTTATGGATAGTTTTCTAAAATCTGAGTTAGAGGGAAGGAGTTCTCTGTAAATCAAATTCCTTATTTTATTTTATTTTTGAATTTATATTCGGAATTTGCGTCAAGTATATGCAGTTTGTAAAAGTTTTTCTTTAAGCTTAGCAGCATGAATGAAGCCAAAAGAAGCTATTTCCATTAGTAAATAATTTTGAGCATTTGATGAATACGGGCAAAGATTAGACAGTATACTTATGGCACAGACAAATGAGTTTGTGCAGCTCTCAGTATTTGGTTAATGGTCTATTTTGGGTGGAATCTGGTCATGTGCAAATGAGCTCCATGTGAGGAAGGATGAAAGTAACATTTTAAATATTTGTAACTCAACTATAGTTTTTTGAAACAAAAAAATCATCATTGAATGAAGTTTGGGACTTTTTGAACACATGAAGTTGTCCAAAATAATTTGCCAGGTCTACCTTTGAGGACAAAAGGGAATTGTTTTCCCTATGTCTAACGTGGGTTACTCCCTTCTTGAGATCATGTTGTAACTAGGAATATGAGAAATTTAGCATTGATTATAGGTTGACATTGTATGCATATTGCTTTCAAAGGAAAGATCATATTTTCATGGTTAAGAACAACTCCATGTATGGATGTACTTTAATATGCTGTCAGCACCAGAACCCACATATCTGCCGCAGACCTTTTACACCTTCATTACCTGGACCTTCATATGGTTTGCATGTATAAAGGCATTCTTTTGCTTTTCTAGCCATATATGTGTATTAAGAATGAAAATCAAAATCAGAATGTGGAATGCATGAAAGAAATTTGAAAGACATTAAAATGTGTCATATATAAATTCTTACACTACATTTATGTATTCATTAACATATTAAACCTTGGATGTTCATGTGAATATGAATTGGCATCAGTTTATTGCTGTGTATTTTTATACAGCACTTGTGTACTGCTTTGAAGAAAGAAAAAGTTTCCTAAAAGAAAGAAGGAACTAAATTGCAGCGAGGTGAAATATCACACATTGCTTGATTCGCAGTGGTAGTGTAATATGTGTTCAGTCTAATATTGACAATTTCAGTGAGCCAGTGAGACCTTGCAAAGCTAAGTGCAGTAGAGAGTAATTGTTGTATTTGATAGATTGAATTCATTTTTCTCTAATCTCGTTGTTTTTTCCTGATTTGCTTTGTGCTATATTTGGACCCTGGATTTAGTGAGGAAAAGGTAAATGAAAGATAAGGGATTATGAAATAAACCAGAAAATTGTATCATTTGAAATGAGGAAAGGTGTCATTTGATGTTGAAAATATTTTTGCTTACTGTTTTCTCACTAAAACTCAAGGTCCAAACATAGCCTCTACACTTTTTCTTTAGCTTGGAATATGAATGAAGATGAGCTTTGTTATTGCTGTTAAAGCATTTAAGTGACAGAATCAAATATTTTGAGACTATTTCATGTGGTTAGATGTTGAAAGCAAAGAACAGCTTCTTTGAGTAAAACTTAGTTTCAATGACTTTAGTTGGCATTGCGGTGGTAGGGGTTTTCTTTTGCGTGCGGTTTCCCTTCTCATAAATACTACACCACGATAATGTGCTTCAATGTTGTGTCACTGTGTGAGTTCATGTGACAATAATGACGCATGTCCTTCTGCTGCCCTCACCAGAAATTATTGTCAATTTTGCTCCTATGATCTTTTTGAGTTGTGGTAAGATCAGTTGGGACTAACAGAAACTATTATGTTAAATTGCAGGTTTTTGCTGATATGAGAACCTTGATAGACAATCAGAAAGCAGGGAAAATTGCCAGTCCTGATGATTAGTTAAATCTTTTTTCAAAATTCTGTAGGATTTCTCCTTGTAATAGATAGTCCAATATGATGGCTACATTTATTTCGTAATTGTGAACTACCATACATGGTTTTACAAAAACCTTGTCAACTTTTTCCCTTTATTTCATTGCTACATTCTGCTCTCACTTTGGTAAATTTTGAATTGGTTTTAGTGTGAACTAATTGGGTAGAGTTTGTTACAAATCTCCAAAGCAATCTATTATTATGCTGATACTGTAATTTAATGAAGTGGTTTCAACACAATCTTATCATTTGATTGAAAATAGTTGTATTAGCTGATCTATAAAATGATATGCCTATAACAAAGTAACTTGTCATCTCATGTAAAGAATATTACCTCGGCTTTCCCCGGCAACTAGCTTCTGACCTCCTGGTGAAATTTGATCTTGAATTCCAATAAGTTTACAAGAGCTCTCGTCTAGAAGTAGAAATGACAATGAGTCAGGTTTGAGTTGAATAAGTCTAGATTCTGAGAGCTGACTTGATAAGGTTTCTAAGGGCAAGGACCTAGATCTGACTTAGAGTCGATAATTTTATAATTTTAAAAATATTAAAAATTATATATTTTGAAATTAATACTATTAAAATTCTTAAAAATATTATTTTCAAAAAAATATCATATAAATATATATAAATTAAAAAATATTTGTAAAAAATTAAATGAGTCGGGTCTGAATTGTGTTAGGTTTGAAAATGAAAAATTTAAAATTTAGGATTCGATTCAAACTCGTTTATATTATTAAAATTTGCCTCGAATAGAACAGGTCTAAATTTGGGTTTGTCCGAACCCATTCCATTACCATCTCTACTCATGACTAAGATCAAGCTCTCATGAATGATTAAATTTCATGCTACATATTTAGGTACTAAATATCATAAAGTGAAATGTTATTTCAATACCAATTACACTTTGACAGTATTAAGATGGATACCTAACTATATAGGTATGTTTCTTCACCAATATTGGATACATTATTGTAGATAGCCTTTCATCTCAAGTTTTTTGTTCGCTCAGGGGCATCTTAGAAACTTATGATCCATGATGATCTCTTTCGTTCTCTTTCGCGCTCTCCACAGGCGTACCTCCAACACGTATGGGCATAAGTATTAGACTCTTACACTTACGATTATTGGACTTTGCTCAATTTTTTCCACAAGTAAAATCTGTATTCCCCTAAACTTGCTCTCTAAACCAATTTATTTGTGCTTGGCCTTCAATCTTTTATCATGTTTATGCTGATTGAGACCATAAATCAGCACACCCATAAATGTTTGGTCAACAACTCTATCAACACCAACCATAAATCAGCCTCTTCCTATAACATTTTCAGCTCAACTTCCAGCCAACAACCACATATCAGCCTCTCAATACTTTGTATATATATACCACAAGCCAATGCTACATTACTCAAACACATTCATATTGCAGCACACTTCTCCATCCCATTTCCATAACCAAATGGCTAGCAATAAGTCACACGAAGATGAACGTGCGCTTGCAGAGGTCGTCCATGGATCCGAGGAGTGTTACAATCACTCCCTAAAGCTCCTTGGAGAGTTGGGATTTCCTAGAGGTGTTCTCCCACTCAGGACTTAGAAGAGTGTGGATTAGTCCATGAAACGGGATACGTTTGGATGAAACAGAAGGCTCCATACGAGCATTTCTTCAAAGGGACGAATACTCTGGTGAGATACGACACTGAGGTGACTGCATATGTGGAGAAAGGTAGGATGAAGAAGATGAAAGGTGTGAAGAGCAAGCAGCTCCTTTTATGGGTGCCAGTAGTTGAAATGAGCATTCAGGAAACTAATGGAGACAAAATTTACTTCAAGACTCCAATGGGGATTGGGAAGTCTTTTCCTGTCACTGCTTTCATGGATGAAGTGGAAAAGCACCATGAGAAAGTGAATGAGTAAAGGGAAAGTTTCACTTCTATATATATTGTTATTCTATTTGAAGATAAATAAGAATTGAATATTGTATTGCCCAGACAAATGGTTATATTAGTATTAATAGATATTTTATGAGAGGTGGATTCTTCAACTTAAACCCTTAAAATGTATGAAAATTGGATTATATTTTAATAATCCAATACATTCATTATTTTAATACACAATGCTTCTCTTTTTTTCCCCTTACATTTTAACCTCTTGACTCTGCAACTCATGTTCATTGGGCTTTGAAGTTGCAAGCCTCTTCATCAAATAAATTGTAGTATTATAATTCATATATATGTTGTAGTTATTCAAAACATCACAAAATAGTAAATCCATCTCATCTTGTATTTGAGCAAGAATAAGATTCTGAAAATAGCCTCTACAAGAAAATATGCAAAAAGATGGCTTATAGTATAATGACAAGAAACATTTGTTAATTTTGCATTTGTTTGACAATATTTATAACATTTAATCACATTAAAAGAGTGTGTAAATATACATTTATTTCCTTGCACCAAATAATAATAATAATAAAAAATATAAAAATGGCTTTGTTTAACTTTCTTGTTATCACTTCCTTTTTTTAAATCTTACTTTTTTTTGAGTGTAAAGGTAAAGTATATCACTACATTGCAAAATCAATAAGTACAAGAAAATCATATACCAGAATTCACATTACATCGCCTAGAAAATACTACACTTTGTGCGAGATTCGAACACAGTACCTATTAATCTTTGTGTCTTAAAAATTGCCATTTGAATTAGGTTTAATTAATATTTAATCATAAATTCTAAAGAAGTATAAAGAAAAGGTTCTTTCCACTAATTCTCAAAATTTAAGGGAGTAGATATCAGTTACTCAAAAACTAAAGGGACTAAGTAGAAATAAACAGTTCTTTTCCCCCTCTAACACCAATAAAACCCTAGTGAGTCCTCGTCCACTTCTCTCCACTCCACAATCTACAACCAGCCGCCGCTCTCTGTAAGTCCTCCACCAGTATTCTCTCTGCATGTATGTACGTATACATATATATATGTATATATATTTCGGTGTGTTTGTCTCTGCGCGAGAGTGTGCGCTCACGTGTAGATTTGGTTGTAATTAGGATTTCATTTTTGAATTACCTTTTAATTTCTTTTTGAGGGCAGAATCGGATAGATCAGCTTCAAATCCGGTTATTATTGAGCAATGGCTGTCACTTTTTACGATCTCAGCTCAGCCGCTGGCCTCAAGAAGCTTGATGAGTACCTTTTATCCCGCAGTTACATTACTGGGTCAGTTTCAAACTTCTTTTCGTCTGTACTTCTTATGTTTGTATTGGATCGGAATGTCTTATTGGAAATAATTGATAGTTCTGCGATGTTATACAGTGAATTTTTGTTTTTTGGATAGTTCTTTTGTTGGTATACAGGCAAGCATTAACCTTTATCTGTTCAAAGAAAGTCGAATGTCAATGTTGATGATTATTAAGTAAAAGTAGAGTGGGATATAAAATGCATGATCATTTACTATTAATTAAAGAATGATTTAGGCAATGATAAATATTTACCCTTGATAACCAATGTAAATAATTGTGTTGCAAGTATGGGCCACTTGTAGTGTGGGTCTTGTAGTGTTTCTGTGGTAGGTCCAGTTTTGGCTTGGCCAGGTTCTGTCTAGAATTTTCCTAGACAGCCGGCATGTTGGGAGGGGGGGGGGGGGCGGGGGGGGGGGGGGGGGGGTGTCAATGGTTAAAGAAACTGCTGTGTAGTCGTATTGGAATCAAAAGATACCAAATGCATATTTTTATTGGGTTGAGATGATGTGTTTGCATTCTCTTCTTAAATGTGGGTTGTTGGCTGAAAACAATTTTAATTCCAAGTTCATTAATTATGTCTTCATTCGTTGTTTCAGGTATCTAGCTTCAAAGGATGATCTCACTGTGCATGCTGCCCTCTCAAAGCCTCCATCATCTGACTATGTGAATGTGTCACGTTGGTACAACCATATTGAAGCCTTGTTGAGGATTTCGTATGTCCTTCCTAATATGAATTATAAATCTCTGCATTTTAAAATATTTTGGCTTGCTTAACTTCCTGATTGTGATGGCTTGCTTATTTGTTTTGATTGGGCTTTTGCAGTGGAGTTTCTGGGGAAGGATCTGGTGTAACTATTGAGGGGTCAGCTCCAGTCACTGAGGCTATTGCTACTCCACCAGCTGCAGACAGTAAGGCAAGAAATGAGAATCCTCTGCTAATATTTCACTTTCTTATATTAGAAGATCTCTCAAATTGTCCTCCTTTTACTTTGGTTTGCTTGTTCTTCTGTCCACTTAGTTTATTTTGTTATCTTGGTTTTCTAGAGTGAATCTTCTAAAGTTGAACAACCACATTTATAATGCTATAATTGGATTGAATGGTAACTTTCAGGCCTCAGTTGCTGAGGACGACGACGACGATGATGATGTGGATTTGTTTGGTGAGGAGACTGAGGAAGAGAAGAAGGCTGCTGAAGAACGTGCAGCAGCTTTGAAGGCATCTGGAAAGAAGAAAGAGTGTAAGTTCTTTATTACATGCATGCATGCATGGAGCTAGTATCCTCTTGTCATATGAATTGTGAACATTCTATCCAGATATTCCAATAATTTAGTTGTAATTTGGTGATAATAATTACAATTTATCCTAATCACTGTGAGGGCAAGAGTGAATTTGATATGTATTTGCCCTACTCCTAGCAGCTCTATTTTAACTTTTGGGTTTTATTTTGTTCCAGCTGGGAAGTCATCAGTCCTGTTGGACATAAAACCATGGGATGATGAGACAGACATGAAAAAGCTTGAGGAAGCAGTTAGAAGTGTTGAGATGGAAGGTCTACTTTGGGGAGCATGTATGTATTTCCCTTCTCATCAGTCAATGACTGTTATGCTTTATATGGCTTAGCTGATATTTAACGATAAGATGCTTTGGTCTTCTCTTTTTAGAGTGGGCATGATATAGCACCCACTCCTGCTTCATTTGGGAAAAATCAATGGGGAGAAAATTATGGTGATACTTTATGTATGGAGGTTTCTGATAATGGAAGCTTGATTCTAACTACATGCATAATATTCAATGGGAATCACATTTCTTGAATAATACATGAACATATTCTGTTGTTTGCAGCTAAACTTGTCCCTGTTGGATATGGTATCAAGAAGCTGCAAATTATGATGACAATTGTGGATGACTTGGTGTCTGTTGATACTCTCATAGAGGAGCGTCTCACAGTTGAACCTATAAATGAACATGTCCAAAGTTGTGACATTGTGGCCTTCAATAAAATATGTAAGTTTATCCTAAGTGCTTGCATACTCCCAAGTTTTTATTTTATCGGACTGCTATATCACAAAACTCTACTATCATATACAACTCCCTGACTAGTGACTTGCATGGCAATACATAGATGCGAGGACTTGTTGCTATGGATCCCATGCACACCTGCTCGATTGTTTGTATCTATGTGTTCTATTTGTATGTGCATACCCACTTATTTTGGTGTGTATAGGAAAACTAAATTTATCAAGCATAAGAGAAATCACATTTACTGCTCAACTAGATATCACTAGGAGACTTGCACACAATGAATGCAATTGATTGTACTTATTGAGTTTTGCTCTATACTGACATTTATCGATTATTATTACTAATTTCCTGAATTTTACATTTCTTATTGGGGACCTCTTTTCTTGCAGAATATTCCTGGTTCGTTCATTGGCTGAGCAGTGGAAATTTTTGCAATGAAGTTCCTCTATTATTTATCATGCTATGTTTTGTGATAGTTTAATTTCCTTTCTACGGCTATTAAAAGAGCTTGTCATTTCAATTTACGGTTGTTGCATCAAATGTAATAATTTATGAATCTTATCAATGGTACAATCTTATTTCATGAGAAATTCGACTCAGAATTCCCAGATCGATGCTCTACTGTTACTATTCATTTTTCGTAGAATTTATTTCTGATCTTAGGTCTCATTAATTTTGTGCTATCTTATCTTTTGAACAGAATGATTAAACTAAACGTACATGCCTGGATTTTTTTTCGCATGTATGTTGGATTTTTTCGTACGTACGTATGTTGGCTTTTGTTGGCTCGCGTACTGTATTGAATTGGTTCTACCAGGTCCATTCTGGAAGTGGGTTGGGCTTGGCTGAATAATTTTTACAATGCCCAGGCCAGCTTAGAGCACTAGCCCAATACTATTGAGTCGATCCTTGACCAAGGCCCAGTCTAATGGACCCGATGTTTTCTCTCTCTGGTAAATGAATAATCTATCTTGAGATTGGGTCTACTTTTATTTTTTATTTTTTATTTTATTTTAAGCTTATTATCTTAGGTTTTAATCTTAATTTTTATAAGTTATCTTAAGTTTGATTTTGATTTTTCATTTATTCTAAGTGTATCATACTAAGTTTTGGTATTGATATTTATTTAATTATTTTAAAGTTAAGATTGTAAGTTTATATTTTTATTTTTATGAATTATCTTAAGTTTGATTTTGATTTTTATTATTTTAAGTTTATTATCCTAACTTCCTAAGTTGTTTTATTTTGAATTTTCATTTCATTTTATGAGGCAATCGAAAATTCAAAAAAAAAATAAATATCAAACTCATTAAGCTGAAGTCATCTAAATGTATGTGATTATATTAGAATGCCAAAAAAACAAAAAAATGGAAGAAAAAATCTATATTCGATTTTTATATTACATCGAGAAATAATATTACATGTAGCGTTTTCATAATTGGATTGATTTGACCGGTCAAAATCGATCTAATCGAAACTTTGATTTTATACTCTTAATCGGATTGAACCGACCTTTGGTTCTCAATTGAACCGATCGATTCGATTCGATTTTCAAAATTATGGTTACATGTTTAATCAGCAATCAAATATCAATGTCGAGCCTTGTCCATATTAATATTCTCCATATTATGTATAATATACACCTTCAAAATCATAGTCTTCTCCAAAAGTTGATGAGTCCTCAATTGTTGTTATTTCATGTGCTAACTTGTCGCTATTTGTGGGTGGTTTTGATTTGTTTCCTGGATGCAATTTGCCTTTTTTTATTGTTTACCTAACAAATCCTTCAAAAAATACAAAATTTTATGAATTTTTGGCTTAAGCAGGTTCTTTTGTTAGTGGTAGTCCTTTCACTTGCACTAAAAGTATTGTCAGAGCTACAGTAAACATCTAAGGGATAATTGGTATGCAACAATGAAATTAAGTAGAAAAATTTAGAAATGAAAAATATGATAGAAAATGAATGGTATTGGTATAGCAATTCCTATACTTGACATGTAAAATGAATGAGATAGTAATGAAATAACCATTTCTTATTTGATTTTAATATCATGATTGGTAGTTTGAAATGAATGATAGGAATGCAACGCAATATTTAAAGACCAAATTATCTTTTAGTAAAAAAATTTTAAAATAAAATTATATTCAACATGTTGTATATAAATGAATCTGTTATTATTTTAATTGATGTTAAATATATATATATATATATATATATATATAGAATACAAACAAAGCTTTACACGAATATATTTTTTTTATAAAAAAATACAAAAAATCGACAAATGGATCTTGGAGCAAGTCTCGGAATTTAATTTTTATACTCGGTTGTGATCTAAATACGACCCGTTAAAATAATGCACATATATATTTTATTTATACAATGTATATATATATATATATATATATATTTTTGCATGTTACATACATACAAATATATAAATAAAATACTCTTATAATAACATAAATTTAATAAGTAGTTTATGCTAAATATATAAAAGTAATAAATAAGTTTGAAATTTTTAATTTTTTTAAAATCTAAATATAAATAACTAAAATTTTATTAATAACATTATTTTCTAATATATAGAAAGTTATAGTGATATTATTTCTAAAAAATATTTTTTAACATTTTTTAAAATATAAAACAGGTTTAACAAGTTCATTGTCGATCTCAAATTCAGAACGAGTTCGTATGTTATGTTCATAAAAATCTTGATGGGTCGTATCTTGAGTTTTATCAACGCTTTTGTTATGTTTAGAAGGATAATTTTGTCAAATACAAATATAATTGTATTCATGACTTATTGGGAATATTTAAATCCATGAGGTAGGAATTAAGAAGGGAATTACTAATCCATACTTTTAGCAATAGAGATTTCAATGGAAATGGATATTCATACCACTAAATTATACCAATCATATGAATAGAAGTTCATTCCATTCCCACATATCAACCGTGTCATAATATTTTAAATGGCACAACTCATACTAAATTGTAAACCAAGCAGCACAAACAAACATTGAAAAAAAGGGAAGAAAAAACCAATATCCTATTTTTATATTACATCAAGAAATAATATTGCATGTTAAATCAAAATCATTTGTCAATCAAACATCAGCATCGGCCTTATAAATATTGATATTCTCCATATTACGCCTTCAAAATCATAGTCTTCTCCAAAAATTGATGAGTCGGCAACTATTGTTGTTTCATATGTTGAC
Source organism: Paulownia fortunei (assembly GCA_019321725.1). Lineage (NCBI taxonomy): Eukaryota > Viridiplantae > Streptophyta > Magnoliopsida > Lamiales > Paulowniaceae > Paulownia > Paulownia fortunei. The sequence continues at coordinate 17,437,152 of CM033112.1, read as the reverse complement.
TCATTATTTGAGTCATTATTCACTGATTTCTATTTGTTTCTTATGATGCAACTCGTCTTTTATTCAACCTAATCAATCCTTCCCAAAAATGCAAAGTTTTATGAATTTTGGCTTAAGCAGTTCTTTTATTAGTAATAGTGCTTTCCCTTGCACTAAAAATAAGTTTCAAAGCTACAATAGACATCTACGATGTTAATAGATCACGTGCATAAAAAAATAATGAGAATTTTTTTTTAAGATTTTCACCATCCTAAAATATCAAAATTATTGATGTTATTTTCTAATAAAAGTTGTAAGTAATGTGTTGTGTTGCCAGAGAGTTGTGTTAGGATATCAAAGCAAAAGTTTCATGATCTGCTTGGACATATTTGTGGACTGTGCTTGGAGAAATAAGTTTCTGGCACCAATTAGACATTGTGATCCTTGAACAAAACCATGTAAACAAGGAAAAGAAGAGAAAAATGCAATTGGATTAACATATTAAATTTATTAATTCAATCTTGTTTTATCTATTAAAATTAATTACACTTTATTGCGGGCCCTAAATTTTACTACTTACGGCACATCCCACTGTATGAACTCTTCTCGTAAAGTTAACTCACCTAAAATAGATTCATTTTTCCCATTCATCATAGTATTAAACATCTGAGTTGAACTAAATAAATAAAATTGAACCCAGTGAAAAAATTTACAAAAAAATAAATTTAGATTATTATTAAATTAATTAAAAGCATCTAATATAATTGATATAATTAATAAAGTAGTAGACTTATAATGAACATGAAACTCTTGTGAAGTAAATAGTTAATTTTCAGATTCCCTTGTAAACCAAGCATCTGCTACTTCTATCAATATAATTGTCATATGATATTAGAAATAGAGTTGAACCGAGTAATTTTTCTACATTTAGTTTGTTAATTAAATTAATTATAACCGAGTAAAACTAGTATTAGACTTATATGAACATTAAACTCTTCTGAATTACAGTTTTCACTTACTATTCCTCATAGTACTAAAATATCACAACCTCGTTCTAAATCAAGAAACACCAACATTTTTAATTACACGGAATCCAAAATTTGTTTGGATGCATGGATACTTCTAAGGATTAATACTAGATTTCGTTATTAGGTACAATACGCCAATACTCTCATATACATATCTGATACTTCAAAAAGTGTACGAAAAATTAAAAAAAAAAAAGTACTTGTTATTAAACGTATCTAATGCTATAAAACGCAAATTATGTGGTACAAAAACATAAAAAACATATATAAAGATATCAAGAATTTGGTTAGACATAATTTATATCACAATATATTCATAATTATTTTTTTTATTTATTAGAATTTATGAATCAATTAGTACGATTTTAATGAATGAGCATCCTAATTATTTGTCAAACAACTATAATTTTGAAAAAGTTGCCACAAATTATGGTTATAGTTCACGTAATAGCTATGTCCACACAATACATTTGATAGCTGTTCACACATTAGTTTCATATTTTTTTTAATATTAAACAGCCTTTCCCGTCAACTTTAATTTTAGTTTGAAAATCATATTTAACATTTTCTGCCTTAACAACTAGAAATCTTCTACATATTTGAAATCATATAAGTGTCAAATAAACAAATCATGACATATTTGGGACCATTTCTCAACCAATAGTTTTGACATTGTTGTGTCTTGATATGTAAGAGTAGTTAGTTTTTAAAACCTACTAAAACGGAATGCAGAGAAGGTTAGCTCGAGCTCGCTCGAAGGATTGAGAATTGGTCCTATTCCATTTATAATTAAAAAAGAAAATGAAGAGATGACGATATTGATTTTATAAGTATGAAGATCGTTTTTTTTTTTTTTTTAGCTACAGGGGAATCATCTATCTAAATTCAATTGGAAAACTAGGTTAATGTTTAACCAAAAATAATGCTTTGCTTAAGTGGTTGGACACCACAAAAATTTCAAATGGCCATCCTTGTTTATTTTTACCTATAAGTGGCATCAAAGCACACGACATCTCCAAAATGTACATAACCATCACTTACCCACTTGTCTTTATCAAAATTTGTATACAGAAACCAGATGAGAACAAGGAAAAGAAGAGAAAATCGCAGTTGAAATAACATATATATATAAATGAGATAAACCTAAATATTAAAAACATAAAAGGCTGATCTATGGCATTTCCACAGCATAAAATCAAATAAACAAAACTATCAGAACAAGACTATTTATTTTCTGTCGTCAGGAACTCAATTCTTTTTGATTTGGGACAAGGATTTCCTTGAACCAACCATGATTCAGAGCAGCTGGTTTTATTCTATTGGCTGGATCATAAGCCAAAAGCTTATTGAGAGGATCAAATCCAAGTTCTGTCCTTCAGCAGCAGGAAACTTGTTTCGAAGAAGATTATAAGACTGTTTAACAAAGTTAACTCTGCTTCCCGGCAAACTGGAAAATCCTGGCCAAACAGCCTCATCTGGTGTGCCAAGAATCCTATACATCGTGTCAACCAGCTGAAATTCGGAATCCCATGTGAAAAGGGCTTCTTTCAACAACCACCATTAGAGAAGAAGCTAAGCATTGAGGAAGCATTAACTTAATTGGAAAGTACAACCAATCAATTCATGTTGCGAACTGAATCTAGTAATCCATCACAAGAGAAGAAGTTGATTCTTGATGAAGCAATGGTTCATTTGGCAAGGACTCAAAGCCCAGTCAAGTTGGAAACTGAATCCTTTTACCCACGACTGGAGAAGAAGATAAATCTTGAAAAAATAATGTCCAAAATCCATCGACACAATTTCAAATCTTGGAGGTCAAAATTTGTGAGTTGGATAATATGTTTTAGAGAGACAATAAAATAAATTGCCTTGCACACCTGAGGCAAAAAGAGTGGGAGAACTTTGTGATGCTATTATTTTGAAAAGCAGTGAAGAGTTATAAACTTTCTTGTTGGTTGAAAAAGTTATCAAGGATGAACAAGAGGTATCAACACAAATATCTTTAGTGGAGAATGAAGAAGACCAAAAAAATATTCAACCAAGCCCATCTCAAGAGCTATCATTGAGAGTTTCTTATCCTCAACTTCTATAGAAAAACAAGCTTATGCCAAGTGTTGTGGTGGATAATACGAACATCTAATTGCACAAGCATAAATTAGAGGATCACGAGGCTAGTGTACTCACTAAAGAGTGCATTGCGGTTTTACAAAGGGAGCTACATCTGAAGTTTAATGATCTAGGGATTTTCTCATTGCAATTGATAGATTGCTCATTAAAGCATTCTATGGTGGAAAATGAATATGTACTTGAGGATGTTGACAAGTTTATTCTTCCTATAAATTTCATCATCCCTGACATTAAAAAAAATAGAGACATCTCTCTCACACATGGAAAATTATTTTTAATTATCAGGCATGCACTCACTAATATACAAAAGACCCTAGATACCATGCCGAATCATGCTCACTATGCTTATCTTTGAGGACCACCTACACTTCTGGAGTACATAATGGCATGACATAAGAAACACTTATTTTTGGACCCCAGTTGAACAAAGAAGAAGTCAGACTGAAAACTATAAAATAAGCTCTTTTTGAGAGGCAATCCAAGTTATTTTATAATTTTTTATGTTTTTAGTCGTATTGGTTTTTCTTGTACTTATTTCTTTTATATAGTTAGGAGTCAATTTTTAGGTTGCATCATGCCCTATTTTCCATATCTTTGATCCCCTTTTTTTTGTTTTGGTTGAAGGTTCTAACTCGGAAGCTGATGATTTACAAGGCACCAATTATACAAGTCGCAACTCAAGTTGATACCTCTCAGACATTTCCAAAGCCTCTTGAGTTTGTTCCTTTCTCCCCCGCCCTGAGGAAGATGATGATGCTGGCAACCCTCACTGATACTCTTGCCCTTTAGAGAAGTCCTCTATTTTCATTTCTTTACTTGACATTGAGGGCAATGTTCGTTCTAAGTTTGGGGGTACTTTTTGTCTTGGTCTTTTTGTGATTGTTTTGGTTTTTATTTTATTTCTTTTAGGTTTTTGTTTATTGGTATATTTAGTGTTGTTAGTCTGTTTACTTTGGTTGCTTTTCATATGTAAAACAAATATATTGAAAACTGAGTTGTACTGTTGTGAATCATATGTGCCAATGATAAGAACTAGATTGTTGGGGTGATAATTTATGAGAATGCTGAAGCGTATTGTGTCAAGTTATTGATTTTATGTGTTGATTTTGCCTTGCTTTAAGATTCTTGTCTACCTTGAGCACATAGCCAGTTGTCGAATTTTGTTTGGAGTACTTAGAGATAATTTATGAGATAAATATTTTTTGTAAAGATCCACCAACTTTGATCATTAGTCGAGATAAAATCCTAGATGACACAGCATGAAGGAAATGATTTAGGCGATCTTTGGATTGCTAGAGCCTATATAGCCTACCAAATTCTAATGGTTTATTCCTAGTGTCCCCTTTGAGTTTAAATGAGCCTTATTCTTTGGCACATTTAAAATTGTCCTTAGCCTCACAATATTTTTATTCACATTTATACCCTTTACTCCATGCACATTCATTTCGAGATCATGATTAGAAGTGGAAGAAATGTACATGGACTATGTAGTATTGACAAATGCTTCTTATGATCTCTCTGAAAAAAAAATATTTTTTTTTAAAATAGGAGACACAAAAAAGGATTTTGAAGAAAAGAAATTACCCCATTGTTATTAAAGCAAAACAACATAAGTTTAGGGGTGTACAAAGTCCTGAAAAAAATTGAAGAAAGGCGGGATATGAAGATAAAAGAAAAAAAATTGTCAAATGAGTTAACAAAAGAAGAAAAAAAGGGAGCAAAGTGTGGCATGATTGAGAGGCTTGTGTAATCCATCATGATTCTCTAATGTTTGTGTTTTAGGTTATATTAGGCTATTTTATTATCCAAATCATCTATCCTAACCTAAGCCATACATTATAAGTTTTGAAAGTCCTTTTGATCCTTATTGCTATGTTTATCTACATTAATGGAGATTATTGTGGAAAACGAGCTTATGGAGTTTGAGCATGCAGGGGTGGAGCCAGGATTTTAATAAGGGGGGGGGGGTAAATTATTATTTTTTTATATATAAAATTATTTTTTTATTAAATTCTTTTAAACTAATTATTAGAGACAAAAATATAAATATAAATATAATTATATTTACACATAAATATTTTATATATATTATATTTGCATAAGTATTTGAACAAAAACTAACTTCTAAATGAAAATGTTAATCAATTTTAATTCAATCCAACACAAAATAAAAGCTAATTTAGAAGAGTTTGAGCATTATTTTATAGCCATTAATCAAAATAAATAATTTTTTTATTATGAAAAACCTACACTTATGCTTTTTTGTGAAATAAAAATTAATATAATTTCAAATAATAAGCAATAAAAAGTGGAATCAAATAAGTTAAAAACTAAAAAATAAAATTAAAAATCACAATAAGGAGTATTTTTTGACTAAAATATTCATATTTTTAGAAATGAAATCATAATAAATTTTGAAGGTTAGTACAAATACCTTTTAAAATTTTATATCAATAATAAATTCCATTAGCTATTTTTTTTTAAAAAATAAAGTTTAAAAATAATTTTAGAATATTTCTGAATTTAATAAATTTACATATATTTGATATAGGATTATGAAAATTTGAGGGAATGGTTAGAATAATTTAATTATTTTAGGGGGATAAATTTTTAAATTTATTAAAATTTATATACTAAAATTACAAATTTAAAAAATTAAGGAGGGGGGGGGGGGGGGCAGCCTCACCCAGCCGGCCCCTGCCTCCGCCTATGGTGGTATGACTTAAACTTTTGTTAGGATATTTTTGTTTTTGTTTGTTTTGTTTTATTTTTGTAATTTTAGTTCTGTGTTTTTGCTTGAGAATAAGCAAATGTTTAAGTTTAGGGGTATTCGATAAGTTAGTTTTATATCAATAATTTGATATGCTTTTACTTAATAATTTATTTATTTGGAAGCATTTTATTTCGATTTTATGCGTTTTGAATTAATTGTTTGGGAATCATGGAAAGGAGAAGGACAATTGGAAAAGAAAATAAAAATTCATAAAAAATGAAAGTCGTGCCACAATTAAAGAAATTGGAACAACGGCTTCGAAGTTGATGATAATCCAATTTATTTGCTGTCGTAGTCTCAAATACTCAAGCCCCAATGCTAAAAATGATCATTTTTTAAATGAGTCTAGACTACTTTGAGTCGTGGCCTGAATTTTTTAGGCTGCGGCACAAATTTGCAAGGCATCTCCAGATTGTTTGGAGTCGCGGCACCAAAAAGCCAGGTTGCAGCGCTAATTCGTAGGCAGCTTTCCAGACTACTTTGAGCTGCGGTGTCTAAGTTTTGAGTCAGCGGCTCCAATTTGGGAAAAAATTAAAACACAATTTTTAAGTCAGATTTTAGGACCTTTTTTTAGAGGAATATAAAAGGCAATATCCAAGACGAATTGGGGACTTCTTGGAGCTGAAAAACATAAGGAAAAGTAAGAGAAAAAGAGAGAAGGGCTTGAAGATTCAAGATTTGGGTTTTCTTTTTCAAGATTTCATAGTTCTTCTTTTATTTTTCTTTTCACTTACCTTTTGTCATGAATTCAAATTTGTCTATGAATTTAATAAATATGATTAGGGGCTAAGTTTCTTATCTAGAATTTTGATGTAATCTAATTAGAATGATTTGAATTCCTTTTTCAATCAACATTTAGTTGGGTTTTCTACATGGTTTTTAATGTTTTCAATTACTTGCCTACTAATTGAATGATTTGCTAATCATATTGACTCGGAAGGTGGTATATGTGTCTGTTTCATATGTAAAAAACTATAAATTGCATGTAAGATAGGAATATACTTGCATAGTTTATATAGTCTTAATTGAGATTCACAGAACCCAATGATTTATGATTGTTTAATTCACATGAAAATATAGTGGGTTAGCACTTAGTAAAATTTTCATTAGACCTTGGGAGAGGCTATTGAATTATTGAGGAATTCTCGATTATCAACTAGAAAAATAATTTGAGATTAATACAATTGACTGTTCAAATCTGATTAATTATGGTAAAATCATAAACCTTAAGTTTTCAAGTTATAGAAGTTAATTTCAATTCGCTTTTGGTGATTAGTTTATTGTTAAGTTTTCTTAGTTTGCATTAATCACCACTCCATTACGATTGTTTAAATAAAATTAGAGTTAATAACTAATTTTGGTATTTATAAATTCATAGTTCTCATATAAACGATATCCTACTAATTCACTTTATTAATTGTCCACGATAACATGAACTTGCATTCACAAATTTCATAATACTGCACTCTATTTATTTAAAAGTTTATTATCATGGCAGCGATCAACAATAGAAAAAAGTTATATTTCAGAGGTTTGCCAACCAAATTAGGCTATTTAATGGACCTGGATTTATCATAATACTATTTAGAATAGGAAGGTTGTAATATTATTCAAAAGAGTTACCTTGTATGGTTTTCATTGGAATTTTTTCTATTATTTATTTTTTCATTCATAAATCATGTTTGTTTCATCAAATTTCATTAGAAATGCCTCATTTTATTTTCTCATTTTCCCAACAAAAATACTTTACAACTCTATATTTTCATTTTTCAACCCTATATATTACGAGGGCCAACCATTATCACCTATATCTATATTATTATATTTAAACAACATCATTACAATATGATCTATTTTAGATAATTCATCCTAATAAAATATTATATTTAAACTAAATATTCAAAGTGGAACATATCACTACCGATTTTATTTAATTAATATACTACTATTTTCAAACATCATTTCAATGGGATCCACCACATACAAATTATCCTATTAAATTATCATATCCAAAATTAAGTATTCAAAGTAGACCCCACCGTACCAATTTTATTTATTGAAACTCATCACTTACATATCATCCCAATAAAATAATTTTATCAAAAATAACTCATAGAAAAACATCCAAAAACACATTTTCCTTTTACATGTGAATTTCAATAAAAAGTTGAAAATCCATCTCCACAAAATGGAAATGAGAAAACCCATTCATATTAAAACTTTGCAAGGCTTACTAATTTAAATAGTGGGGATATTAATATGGGAACGTGAATAAGTGTAATGTTTATTAACAGAAACTGTTTATATTAGGTTGATTAATATTGGAACAAGATTAAGCTAATGGAATTTAAATTGAGTTTTAAACTTTGATTGTTTGGTTTACTGGATGTTTTTTAATTAATTTAATTGACAACTTTAAATTTTTTACATTGTTAAAATGATTTAAGTTCGACTTAGCTTCTTCTTTAGGTCAAATTTTTGTGAATTGTAAAGAGGTTTAATTACGAAAAATTAATCTAACACTATAGTAGAACTTATATATGACTGAATATATAATACTTGTAATATTTTAAACATATACATATATATATATATATATATATATATATATTAGTCTCTCTCTCTCTATATATATTAGTGTCAATTCAATTACTTTAACGAGTTTAAGGGTGTCATTAAGCCTAGCAAAGGTGAGGTCACTTAGATTCGCAGAGTTTTTTTAGATATTTATTAAATTAAAATTTTAAAATTGATTAACTGCAATTAATAATTTCAAACTCAAGAATGCATGTAATCAGTTTCATCATCTTTATTTGGGTTTGGATTCAATCTTACATGTCAAGTGAGGGTCAAACTCGTATCCAATTAAATATAATTATTTACTTATCATAATTATCTTATTTTGAAAATGCGAATAATGTAATGCTTAAGAAAATACTGCTTAAAAAGTAAACATATTAATATCGGGATAACAATTTGTCCAAGATACACAAAACTCTCCAGATGTCTATTGTTTTATATTTATCATAGAATTTTAGAACTTATAATTTGCTATATAACCATGTCCTGAAGTATGTTATTTTAACTTAAAATTTATTAAAAGAATATTAAAGAACTCGCGTGATTTTGACTAAATATAGGTAGAAATATTTTTTAAAATTTATATTGTTTAAAAGAAGCACCAATGTTACATATATTTCATTTTTTTCTTCAATTTTATCTCCCTGTTTTTTTAGTAAAGCTATTAGTTACATCATTACATTAAAATACCATTAACTTTTAACATACAATCATTAATAATTAGTTGATTACAATTATAATATAATAAAAACAACACATATACATAGTCTGGTGAGACTAAATCCAATACTTTATACTTGTGGAGTCTTGAGGTCTTCTACTTCTAAGTGTAGCTTCTTATTTTTTAAAATACATATTAAATGTTTAGATATCAAAATAAATAAAGAAAATGCATATTATATTTATATAATTCAATCTTGTGTTAGATATCAATGAACATAGTTTTAACGTTATAATATGATAATTAATTTCACTTTATCAAGTCGTAAATTTTCCCAATAAGACAGATTCCCACTCTATGAACTATTCTAATAAAGTTAAATTTTCTAAATTACATTCACTTTTCCTATTCGTCATGGTATTAGGCGTTTATTTGAGGTGAACCAATTAAATAAAAATTGAACCGAGTAAAATTTAAATTTAGTTTGTTATTAAATTAATTAAAAGCATCCAGAACAATTGGTATAATAAAGTATTAGACTTCTAATGAACATTAAACTCTTATGAAGTATGGTAAACTTTCCCATTGCTCGTGGCATTACGCGTTTACTAAATAGCACAACCAACCTCGTTACAACTCTGAAAACCAAGCAACAAAAACAAAACTGAGTTGAACCTGAGTAAAAGTTTTACATTTTGTTAATTAAATTAATTAATAAGCTATTGCCGTGCAATTTTCTTTCACATCACTCGTTAAAAATGATGTAATTAAAGTAGTACTAGACTTCTTATGAACAGTAGACTCTTCTGAAATACAGTTAACACTTTCCTATTCCTCGTGAAGATAACCCAACCAGCTCGTTATAAACCTGGAAACCAAGAAACACAAACCATTGTTATCGATCTTTTATTCTGGCTTAGGCTGCGTAGTGTCTCCTCTGAAAGAATTTTTTGTTGCTGTTGTTGATCACTGCCATGGCCGCAGCGGGCCTTGATTCTTGCAAGAAGAATGATCATCCTTCTACTTTCACGAAGTGAATCATTCTCAATATGGGTCGTCCTTCTTGGGGAGGAATATGGGTCAGTACGAGCGTCTCAATGTGATCAGTCAGGGATCTTACGGCATTGTGTACAGAGCTCGGGATAAGAAAACGGGTCAAATCGTGGCGATGAAGCAGGAGTTTCATGGATTCTCTCTATCAACCTTGAGAGAAATCGACATTCTCAAGTCCCTTCCTCGTCATCCATCGATCGTGGAATTAAAAGAAGTCGTCGTGGATGATTGTGGTCGCGTTTTCGTCGTGATGGACTACTTGCAAAACGATCTGAAAAGATTCATGGACGTAAGGAAAAAGCCCTTGACTCTAAGTGAAGTTAAATGCCTGATGAAACAGTTATTGGAGGGTGTCAAGTTTCTTCATGAGAATGGGGTGATGCATAGGGACCTAAAGCCTTCAAACATTCTCATGAACGACAAGGGTCAATTGAAAATCTGCGACTTTGGTTTGTCGCGCCATTTTGGGAGCCTGTCAGGATCGTATACTCCTGGTGTTGTCACTCTATGGTACAGAGCCCCGGAGCTGCTTCTTGGAGCAAATGAGTATTCTTGTGCAATCGACATGTGGTCAGTGGGTTGTATAATGGCAGAATTGATGTTGAAGGAAGTGTTTTTCAAAGGGAGGTCTGAACTTCACCAACTTGGCAGTATATACTGGTTCTTGGCACACCAGATGATGCTGCTTGGCCTGGATTTTCAAGTTTGATTGGAAGCAGACTTCAGTTTGTTAAGCAACCATATAATCTGCTTCGACTCAGTTTCTTGCTGCTGCCGCTTTTTCAGGAGCTCCGATTCTTACAGAACGTGGATTTGATCTGCTCGGAAAGCTTTTGACTTATGATCCACACAAGAGAATAACAGCAGAAGCTGCTCTTAATCACGATTGGTTCAGGGAATATTACGGATTTTCATGTTCATAGAATGGAATAATTCAGATTATTATTATTTCTAGCAATTGAATTAGGATCATATTGCATTGTATAAGACAGGACTGTCGGTAGGAAGCCTCGCTTTGCATATGATTTCAAGTTTTACATGTAAATCATTTATATGATTGTTTATTGTAGATAAGTTTTATATTTATTTATCATGGAGATAGGATGAAAAAATAAATGAATTTTTAAAAGTAAATTGAAGTTTAAAAGAACATTTTTGTCACTACAAAAAGATTTTGAATGGAGAATTATGCAGAATTCATCCAATGTGTATGAATTCATTATTTATAGAAAAAATCGGATATCAATTAATGAATTTATAAAAAAAACTCATATTATTTTAACATAAATACAAAAACTCAAGTATGAAAAAGAGTTCTACTCTAAATTAAGCAATGAAAATTCAAATGTCACAAGATGTTATGTTTTGATTATTTTCCTCTGAATTTTCAGTTGGAAGACTGAAGATTGGGTGTTTATGTGACATATGCATAAAATAGATGTAATCATTTTTATTTTGAATATAATAACGTAAATTTCTCAATATTTGATATACATCTATTATATAAAATGCACATAATTCTGACCTCTAGTGATGACATATTTCAAATTAGACCCAAAAAATATTCTATTTCTACCTAAAAAAATATTCAAACCCAAAAGGCATAAGTCACGTGAGATGTCCATGCAACCCAGAGACATCAGATATTAAACTAACAAGAAATACAGACCTATGAGGTTTAAGTGGAAGTTGAGATCTCTAACACAAAATATTAATAAACCTATAATATTAACACAAAATAATGTAAGGAAAATATAAAGAATTTGCTATAAAAATATATCAAAATATGTATTTATCATCCTCCATAACTAAACCTTTATTTCTTACAGAAATGCTTCCCCAAAACTAACAGAATCTCTTAAATGTTAATGTGTAACAGAGTTAACTCAATAGGCACTATCCCTTTTACATGTGTAATTTGGATACTAAGAAGACAGTTCTTGTAGTTTGTGTTATTTGGACTAACATTTGAGCTATCAAACTTTTAGTTTATTGAGGATTAAGTAATTGGCAGTTGTTATTTTCATGCGAGTAGGACTAATATGGATTCAAGATTTTACAAAAGAATAAATTTTATTAGCTATATAATTAGCAAACAGTTTAAATAAGAGTTGAAAAAGTGAAAGTTTTATTATCTGCGTATTTGTTAGTAATTAGTGATATCACATCATTGTTTTAAACAATTTTTTGAAAACTGGACTAGACCGGCTGGTTCATCCTGTTCAACTGGTTCCAACCAGTAACCAGAGGTCGATTAGACCTATATAATCGAAGTTTTGATTTGAGACTAGCCAAACCGGCCAAAACTGCTTTGACCAGTTTTTATTTTATTTATATAATTTTAATTTTATTATTTTTTTAATTTTTATTATTTCTTTAAAGAAGTTTAAATTTGATATTTTGTTATATCTATGTAGTTATTTGAATTGTGTTTTGTTAGATATTTTTTAGTTAATTATTTATCTTTTTTGACATTTAAAATGTATCATATAAAAATTAATTTATTGTATTATTATTTTACATAGTATAATAAGAAAATATAATCGATTTTTATTAGATCGGTTTGACTGACGGTGGAACCGGTCCGATCGGTTGAATCGTTAACCAATAGCAAGACCGGTTTAATCACCGGTCCGATTATGAAAATACTGACTTTAAGTGACATATCACTTTTAGAAAGAAGATTTTAACGTTTGGAAATGAGACATTTTTTATACATATTAAAGCACTCAAATTGGAAGAAAAGAAGTATACATATGACCTCAACCCTATTTTTCCTATTAAATTGAAAATTAACCATTAACTGCTTCATGAACTAAATTTGTTTGTGTTTAAATGTTCATGTAAAAACCAACACTCATTAGAAGTGGTGGTACCTTATCTTACCTCTTATAAATATGGTTAATAATTCGAATCATGCCCCTTATGTTTTAGGATTTGAATTTAAATAAAAAAATATTTATGTAAAACAACTAAGCTAGTTGATTCCATTTATTGAACTATTAAAAATTACATGCATTGCACGTAAAAGAATATGATTTATAATAGAAAATTTTAACTAAGAATGTTACGACTAATTTAATAATAATTACCGTGTAATTAGATGTTGTTAACAAATTGCGTGAAAGTGCAAATGAGGGTTGTAATTTCAATTGAAAGCGCAACCTTCAATTGCAATTTATGATGTATATTCCCTAATGTTCCCCGTTAGTCTATTGAACTATTTTCTTTGTCACCCTACAAATCAAACTCAACCAATGAATTAATTTTTTTTTTATCTTATATATTACCCCACACTCAGTTCATTGCTATTTTAGTAATATTATTTTGAGCATTGAAAGTGGTTTGAAAAAAAATGGTTAAAAAGAGGTGGCAATTTGTACAAAACTCCCCAAAAAAGAGAGTAAATAAATATGAAAGAAGAGTGCAATACCCATTGTTCATAAAAATAAATAAGTTTGGGGGTGTAGCATTTAAAAAAAAAAGAATATGTGAAAAAGGGGAGTTTAATGAATAAAGTGGTATGACAAATCAAAAGAAGAAAAAATCGTGAAGGTGTGAGACGAAAATATGGTGGTGCTCATCAACAAGGTTCTAGAATAGTTGTGAGCTATGAGTAATTTGAGCCACTATATTATCTTTTATCCTACCATTACCTTAGTCACACGGTACAAGCTTTTAAGGACAACAAGCCTATGAAATTCAAAAATACATAAATAAGGATTAATAATTTTATTGAGTTTGCATAAACCAATTTGAGTGGTGTAAGATGCTAAACATACACAAACACACTCTCGAAGGATTTAAAGATTAGTGAATTTGGAACTTAAGTTGAAATCATACATTTTGATGATATTTTGAGTTTCCCTTAAGCTATAAACTCATAATAATTTTTTAAGCCCATTTGGTTAGTAGTTTGATTATCACTTGTTATTTTACTTGTTTTAATTCTTTCTTTTGCTCGAGGACTAGCAAAATGTTATGTTTGGGGTATTTACTGAGTGAGTTTTATACCCATTAATTGAGTATTGTTTGCTTAACTTTCTGAATAGTTTTTAAGATTTTTGTGAGTTTTATAGTTGTTTTTAGTATTTGTTTTGTAATTTGAAGATAAAAGAAGAATGTCATTTAGATGTACTAAAATCTAAATTTATCTAACATTTTTCAAAATAAATAAATAATAATAATAACGGGTACAGTAGCTACAGCGCCTATGCGCTGCGGCTATTGAAAAATGGTATCTTTCCAGTGAAGGCAGCGCTAGGCAGACTAGTAAGGGTAAAATGGGCATTTTCCCTCTTTAGCGCATCTCCCATCTGATTTCTAACATCCCAAGAGCCTCCAAATTAGATTTTTAGAGAGGAAGAGAGGAGAAGAGTGAAAACAAGCCAAGAAACAAGAAGGAGAGTAGAAGAAGGGAAGAAGAAAATGAGAGATTTCTTCCATGATTTGAAAAGAAGACATCTACAAGTGAAGAAACTCATCCTACTTTCAAGTTCCATTTTATTGTCCTTTTTCTTTCTTTAGTTATGTTCATAAATATTGTTAATTTTCTTTTCATTTTCATCATGAACTAATTCCTCTTTCTAGGATTGTGATATAATCTAATCAGGATGTTTTGAATATTTGTATCCATTCAATTCTTGATTGATTTTCAAGTTGAGTTTTCTACATTGTTGTTAATGTTTTCAATTAGTTGGCCACTAATTGAATGATTTGCTAATATATTGACCCGGGAGGTGATATATGTGTTTAGTTCTAAGTGTAGAAAACCATAAATTGCATGTGAGATAGAATATATTTATATGGTTTGTGTAATCATGTTTGAGACTCCATAGAACCAAATGAATTGTTGATTGGTGTAATTCACATAAGAATATAGTGGGTTAGCAATTGATGATATTTTTATTAGACCTAGGGAGAGGCTAGTGGATATTTAGGATTCTCGACTATCACTTGGGAAGTAAATTGAAGTTGATAAGATAAATTATTCAATTCGAATAAATATGGTGAAATCATAACCATGGATTTTTAAGTTAGTGAATTTCATCTTTAAATGATTTCTATATTAGTTTAGTTTAGTTTAGTTAGATTTAATTTGTAATTATAAATATATTTTTGCATTTATTCACATAAAATTAGAGTTAATATAATTTTAGTACTTAATAATTCAACAGTCCTCGAGAAAATAATACTTATTCATCACTATATTACTTGTTAACGATAACATGCACTTGCGTTCACAAAATTCACAACAAGTTTTTGGCGTCATTGCTGGGGATTATTTTGTTTTGTTAATATCGATACCAAGTAACTCTTATTTTAATTTGAATTTTCTTTGTGTATATATATATATATTTTTTTTTTCTTTTCTCTTATTTTTCTTTTTCTTTCATTGTTTGAGTGTGTCCTTGTTTATAATTTCAGGTGTTTTCTTATGTGTGTGGGATGAGCGAAGGTGGTAGACGAGATGACATATAATTCATATTATTGGCCAACTGAATATGACATGACAAATGAAGCTGCAACTCAAGCATTTAGAATGAATCGAGAAGATGCCATTAATGCGTTGGCTAATCAAGTAGAAATCCTTTCTAAAGAGATGGAGAAATATTTTGCAGCAAATGTTAATCATTCACCATTCAAGGTACATAAGTCATATGGTGGTTTTCGTGGAAGAACACAATACCAAGAGAGCAACCGATTTACATTACCATACATCGAGCATGTTGAATATGAGTTGAATTACAACCAGTTGTAAAATTATCCTTTCCCCAACTCTTATCATGGATGGTCAAATCATTCTAATACTTTATGGAGAAATAATGAGAATATGATATGACACACACCTAGTTACCCACCATTAGAGAAGAAGCGAAGCCTTGAAAAAGCATTAGCTTAATTCGAACGTACTACTGACTGAATCTTATTGCGAACTGAACCTAGTAATCCATCACAAGAGAGGATTTTTCTTGATGAAGCAATGGCTCGATTAGCAAACACTAAAGCCAATTCATGTTGGAAGCTACTACTGATGTCCAAAATCTATCATCACAACTTCAAAACTTGCAGATCCAAATTAGTGAGATGGATAACATATTTCCAATAGGACATCAAGACAATTTACCTAACACACCTGAGGCAAATGGAGTAGGAGAAGAACATTGTGATGTTATTTTGCTAAACGATGAAGAGATTGAAACTATCTTGTAGGTTGAAAAATTGATCAAGAGTAAACAAAAGGTACCAACACAAATACCTCTCATGGAGAATGGAGAAGATCAAGAAAATGTTCAACCAAGCACATCTCAAGAGCCATCACTCAGAGTTTCTTATTCTCATCTTCTACAAAATAACAAGTTTTATTAAATGTTGTGGAAGGTAATACGGTATCTCACCGCACAAGCATGAATTGGAGGAACAATAGTTGGGAGATTGCTCATTAAAGCATTCTATGGTGGAAAATAAAGGTGTACTTGAGGATGATGACAAATCTATATTATCCATATAGATTTCATCATCCCTGACATTGAAAATGATAGAAACATCTCTCTCACATAAACAGAACTATTTTTGGTCATCGGGTATACACTCAACAATATAAAAAATTCACTTGATCCTGTCGAATTATGCTCACTATGCTTATTTTTGGGGATCAACTACACTACTTGAGCATACAAAGGCATGGCATGAAAAATACTTATTTTTGGACCCCGATTGAGTAAGGAAGAATTTCAGCTGAAGATAATAAATTATGCGTTTCTTGGGAGGCAACCCAATTATTTTATATTTTTTTATTATTTAGTTGTTTAATATTTATTTTTTATTTTAGTTTGATGATTTTTTTTAAGATCCAACTCAAGTTTAGGTGAGGATTCATAAAATAAGGAGTGATATGCCACCAACTAATGAATAATGTTCATCAATGTTCTTGAAGAGGATGATGATAAAGTTGATGAGAATTAACACCACCCTCATTCAGGAAAGTCTTCTATGTCTTATCTTGTATTATTTAAGATTGAGGGAAATGTTAGTTCTATGTTTGGGGGTAGATGTATGTGCTTCATTTGATTTTGTTTATTTATAACTTTTGAAAATTGATGAATGTTATATTTATGTATGACATTGCCTCCTGTGGCAATTTTGCCTTTCTTGGAATCCTTTGAGATATTGAGCACATAGCCTTGAACATTTGAATTTCTACATGCTTAGAAAAAGTTATTCTAGAACTTGTTTGATTGTCACTCGAGGTGAATTCCTAGGCTACATAACATTAGGGAAGTGATTTAGGCCATTTTTGGATCATTTGACCCTTTCAATCCATCATATTTATGATGTATAATCCCTAATGTCCCCCTTGAGCCTATTGAACCATTTTCTTTGTCACCCTACAAATCAATCTCAACCAATGATTTTTTTTTATCTTACATATTACCCCACACTCTGCCCATTGTTATTGTAGTAACATCATTTTGAACATTGAAAGTAGTTTGAAAAAAAAATAGCAAAAGAGAGGTGGCGATTTGTACAAAACTCCCAAAAAAAATATAAATAAATATGAGAAAAGAGTGCAACAACCATTGTTTCTTTCCCTTGTAGGATGAGTTTCTTCCCCTTGTAGATGTCTTCTTCTCAACTTTTGAAAAAATCTCTCATCTTCCTCTTCTCTTCTCTCTTCTTTTTTCTTGGCTTGGCTTGTCTTGTCTCTTCTCCCTCTCTCTCCCTCTCTAGAATCTGAATTAGAGGCTCTTGGGATGTTAAAAATCAGATGCTAGATGCCCTAAAGAGGGAAAAATGCCCATTTTACCCTTACTAGTCCGCCTAGCAGTGGCCTAGGCGCTGATTGGCAGCGCCTTTATTAGAAAAACACCATTTTCCAGTAGCTGCAGTGCCTAGGTTCTGTAGCTACTATTCACGGGTCGAATTTTTTTTAAAGTGTAAGATAAATGTAGATTTTAGTACATTCAAGTGACATTCTTTTTTCACCTTCAAATCTATAAAATAAATACTAAACATATTAATAAAACCCACAAAAATCTCAAAAATTAATAAAAAAGTTAAGCAACTGGTACTCAATTAATGGGTATAAAATTTACTCATCAATTATACTTGCATGGTTTGTGTAGTCTTAATAGAGATCTATAGAATTTGATGATTTATTGATTATTTAATTCACATATGAATATAATAGGGTAGCACTTTGTAAAAATTTTATTAGTCCTAGGGAGAGTATTGAAAAATTGAGGGCTTGTCGACTATCAACTAGGATAATAAATCAAGATTGTTGCAATTTAGTGTTCAAATCTAACTAATTATGGTGAAATCATAAACCCTAGGTCTTAAGTTAATTTCAATTTGATTTTGTTGATTAGTTTATTGTTAAATTTTCTTAGTTTTCATTAATCACCACTCCATTATGATTGTTCAAATAAAGTTAGAGTTAACTAATTTTGGTATTTAATAATTCATAGTACTCGTTGGTACGATATCCTACTCATCTATTTTATTACTTGTCTACGATAATGTGCACTTGTATCCACAAATTTTGCAATAAGTTTTTGGTGTCGTTATCGGGGATTGTTTGATTTTATTAATATCAATACCATGTAACTCCGATTTTAATTTGAAATTTTCTGGTATTTTGAATTTTATTTATTTATTTATTTTGTTTAAGTGATTGTCCTCTCAGGTGTTTTCTTGGGTATGTTAGATGAGTAGAAGATGATGAATGAGATGGCATTTGATGCATATTGTTGGCCAATAGAATATGGCATGCCAAATCTGGCTTCAACTCATGTTTTTAGAATTAATCGAGTAGATGCCATTAATGTGTTCACTGCCCAAGTAGAAGCCCTTTCTAAATAGTTTGAGAAATTTACAGCAAATGCTATTCATACACCCTTTAAGGTGCGTGAGTCATATGACGGTTTTTATATAAGAATAGAACACTAAGAGAGTAATCAATTTGCACCATCATATGTTGAACATTCTGAATATGAGTAGATTTATGATCAGTTGCAAAATTGTCCTTTTTCTAATACAAACAAATAGAGGTGGCCAAATCATTTGAATGCTTCATGGAGAAATGATCAGAATGTGATATGGCATGAATCTAGTTACTAGCCATTAGAGAAAAAGCTAAGCCTTGAAGAAGCATTAGCTCAATTGGAAAGTAAAACCAACTAATTCATGTTGTGAACTGAACCTAGTAATCGATCACAAAAGAAGAAGTTGATTTTTGATGAAGCAATTGCGCATTTGACAAGGACTCAAAGCCAGTCAAGTGGAAATTGAATCCATTTACCCACTATTGGAGAAGAAGATAAGTCTTACAAAAGCAATGACTCAATTAGCAAACACTCAGAGCCAATTTATGTTGGAAACTAGAACTAATGTCCAAAATCCGTCGATGTAATTTCAAAACTTGGAGGTCAAAATTTGTGAGTTGGATAATATGTTTCTAAAGAGACAACAAGACAAATTACCTTGCACACCTGAGGCAAAAATAGTGGGTAAAGAACATTGTGATGCTATTTGAGAAGCATAATTAGAGGATCACGAGGCTAGTGCACTCACTGAATAGTGCAGTGCAATTTTGTAAATGGAGCTACATTCAAAGTTTAATGATTTAGGAATTTTCTCAATGCAGATTGCTCATTAAAGCATTCTAAGATGGAAAATGAATATGTCTTAAGGATGTTGACAAGTTTATTTTCCTATAAATTTCATCATCCTTAACATTGAAAAGAATAGAGATATTTCTTTCACACATGCAAAATTATTTTTGATTATCAGGCATGCACTCACTAATGTACAAAAGACCCATGATTCCATGCCGGATCATGCTCACTATGCTTATCTTTGGGGTTCACTTGCGCTCCTGGGCAAACAAAGGCACGACATGAGGAACACTTATTTTTGGACCCCAGGTTGCATCATGCCTTATTTTTTATATCTCTGGTCCCCTTTTTTGTTTTGGTTGAAGGTTCTAACTCGGAAGCTAATGATTTACAAGGCACCAATTATACGAGTCCCAACTCAAGTTTGATGCCTTGTAGACATTTCCAAAGCCCCTTGAGTTTCTTCATTTCTCTCCTGTCCCCAAGGAAGATGATGATGCTGACAACCCTCATTGATACTCTTGCCCTTTAAAGAAGTCCTCCATTTTCATTTATTTACTTGACATTGAGGACAATGTCCATTCTAAGTTTGGGGGTACCTTTTGTCTTTTTTGTCTTGGTCTTTTTGTTTCTTTTTGTGATTATATTGGTTTTCAATTTATTTCTTTTAGATTTTTGTTTAATGGTATATTTAGTGGTGTTAGGCTGTTCACTTTGGTTGCTTTTCATAGGTAAATTTTTTTTTTTTGAAAACTGTGTTGTACTGCTGTGAATCATCTGTGCCGATGATAAGAACTAAATTGCTGGGGTGATAATTTATGAGAATGTTGAAGCGTATTATGCCAAGTTGTTGGTTTTATCTGTTGATTTCACCTTGCTTTAAGATTCTTGTCTACCTTGAGCACATAACTAGTTGTAGAATTTTGTTTGGAGTACTTAGAGACTATTTATGAGATAAATATTTTTGTAAAGATCCCACCAACTCTAAAACTCGTTGGTCATTAGTCGAGGCAAAATCCTAGATGATATAGCATGAAGGAAATTATTTAGGCTATCTTTGGATCGCTAGAGCCTATACAGCCTACCAAATTCTCATGGTTTTTCCCTAGTGTCCCCTTTGAGCTTGAATGAGCCTTATTCTTTGTCACCTTTAAAATCATCCTTAGCCTCACAATATTTTTATTCACATTTCTACCATTCACTTTGACACATTCATTTCGAGATCATGATCAGAAGTGGAAGAAATGTACATGGATTAGGTAGCATTGACAAATGCTTCTTATGATCTCCTGAGAAAAAAAACTAATTTAAAAAAAAAAATTGGATACACAAAAAAGGATTTTGAAGAAAAGAAATTACCCCTTGTTATCAAAGCAAAACAAAATAAGTTTGGGGTATACAAAGTCCTGAAAAATTTGAAGAAAGGCGGAATATGAAGATAAAAGAAAAACAATTGTCAAATAAGTTAACAAAAGAAGAAAAAAAGGAGCAAAGTGTGGGACGATTGAGAGGTTTGTGTAATCCAACATTATTCTCTAATGTTTGTGTTTTGGGCAATTTTAGGCAATTTTATTATCCAAATCATCTACCATAACCCAAGCCATACGTTATAAATTTTGAAAGTCCTTCTGATCCTTATTGCTATATTTATCTACATTAATGGAGATTATTGTAAAAAATGACTTATGGAGTTGGAAAGAATTATCAAATCATAATTAAAGTGGACCTTTTAAAAAATGCTTTACTTTATAAATCTATTTGGGTGAAAAACTTGATTTAATGCATTCGATACACACACACACACACTCGAAATCATGAGGTTAGGTCAAAATTGGCATTTACATCAGCATTTTAGAAATAATCACCTTTTTGCTATTCTTTTTGAATTTTACCCTTAGTAATTTTTTAGGCTGAATGATGATCCAATGGTGGTATGACTTATACTTTTTTTAGGTTATTTTTGTTTTTGTTTGTTTTGTTTCATTTTTGTAATTTTGGTTCTATGTTTTTGCTTGACAATAAGCAAAAGTTTAAGTTTAGAGGTATTTGATACGTTGGTTTTATACCAATAATTTGATATGCTTTTACTTAACAATTTATTTGAAAGTATTTTATTTCGATTTTATACATTTTGCGTTAATTGTTTGGGAATCATGGAAATGAGAAGGAAAATTGGAAAAGAAAATAAAAATTCATAAAAAAATAGAAGTCATGCCACAATTAAAGAAATTGGAACAACACCTTTGAAGCTGATGATAATCCGATTTATTTGGTGCTTTAGTCTCAAATACTCAAGCCCCAACGCTAAAAATAATCATTTTTACAAATGAGTTCATACTACTTTGAGCCGTGGCCTGAATTTTTCCGGCCGCGGTGCTAATTCCCAATGCATCTCCAGATTGTTTGGAGCCGCGACATCAGAAAGCCAGGCTATAATGCCAATTCGTAGGCAGCATTCCAGACTACTTTGTGCCGTGGTGCCTATGTTTTGAGTCAGCGGCTCCAATTCAGGAAAAAAATTAAAATATAATTTTCAAATTTTAGGACCTTTTTTTAGAGGGATATAAAAGGCAATATACAAGATGAATTAGGAGACTTCTTGGAGCTGAAAAACATAAGGAAAAGTAAGAGGAAGAGAGAGAAGGGCTTGAAGATTCAATATTTGGGTTTTCATTTTTCAAGATTTCAGAGTTCTTCTTTTATTTTCCTTTTGACTTACCTTTTATCATGAATTCAAATTTGTCTATGAATTTGATAAACATGATTAGGGGCTAAGTTTCTTATCTAAAATTTTGATGTAACCTAATTACGATGATTTGAATTCCTTTTTCAATCAGTATTTAGTTGAGTTTTCTACATAATTCTTAATGCTTTGCCATGACAATAAGGATCAAAGGACTTTCAAAGTCTATTCATTTAAAAGTTTATTTTCATGGCAACGATCAATAGTAGAAAAAGTTATATTTCAGAGCTTTGCCAACTAGATTGGGTTATTTAATGGACATGGATTTATCATAATACTATTTAGAATAGGAAGGTCGTAATATTATTCAAAAGAGTTACCTTGTATGGTTTTCATTGGAATTGTTTTTTATTTTTTACTATTTTTTATTAATTAATCATGTTCGTTTCATCCAATTTCATTAGAAATGTCTCATTTTATTTTCTCATTTTCTCAACAAAAATACTTTACAACTCCATATTTTTATTTTTCAACCCTATATATTACAAGGGCCAACCATTATCACCCATATCTATATTATTATATTTAAGCAATATCATTACAATGGGATCTATTACATATAAATCATTCTAATAAAATATCATATTTAAACTAAATATTCAAGGTGGAACACACCACTATAAATTTTATTTATTTAATATACTATTATTTTCAAACATCATTTCAATAGGACCCACCACCTACAAATTATCATACTAAATTATCATATCCAAAACTAAGTATTCAAAGTAGGCCCCCACCCTACCAATTTTATTTAGTGGAACTCATCACTTACATATCATCCCAATAAAATAATTTTATCAAAAAACATTCATAGAAAAACATCCAAAAACACATTTTCGTTTCACATGTAAATTTCAATAAAAAGTTGAAAAATCATCTCCACAAAATGGAAATGAGAAATCCCATTGAGATGAAAACTTTACAAGGCTTACTAATTTAAACAGTGGGGATATTAATATGGGAACGTGAATAAGTGCAATGTTTATTAACAGAAACTGTTTATATTAGGTTGATTAATATTTGGAACAAGATTAAGTTAATGGAATTTAAATTGAGTTTTAAACTTTGATTATTTTGATTTACTGGATGTTTTTTAATTACTTTAATTGACAACTTTCATTTTTTTACATTGTTAAAATGATTTAAGTTCGACTTAGCTTCTTCTTTAGGTCAAATTTTTGTGAATTCTAAAGAGGTTTAATTACGAAAAATTAATCTAACACTATAGTTGAACTTATATATGACTGAATAGATAATACTTGCAATATTTTAAACATATATATATATATATATATATATATATATGCATATATTAGTGTCAATTCAATTACGTTAACGAGTTTAAGGGTGTCATTAAGCCTAGCAAAGGTGAGGTCACTTAGATTTGCAGATTTTTTTAGATATTTATTAAATTAAAATTTTAAAATTGATTAACAGCAATTAATAATTTCAAACTCAAGAATGCATGTAATCAGTTTCATCATCTTTATTAGGGTTCGGATACAATCATACATGTCAAGTGAGGGTCAAACTCGTATCCAATTAAATATTATTATTTACTTATCATAGTTATCTTATTTTGAAAATGCGAATAATGTAATGCTTAAGAAAATACTGCATAAAAAGTAAGCATATTAATATCAGGATAACAATTTGTCCAAGATACACAAACCTCTCTAGATGTCTATTATTTTATATTTATCATAGAATTTTAGAACTTATAATTTGGTATATAACCATGTCCTGAAGTATTTTATTTTAACTTAAAATTTATTAAAAGTGTATTAAAGAACTAGCGTGATTTTGACTAAATATAGGTAGAAATATTTTTTAAAATTTATATTGTTTAAAAGAAGCACCAGTGTTACATATATTTCATTTTTCTTTTCTATTTTATCTCCCTGTTTTTTTAGTAAAGCTATTAGTTACATCATTACATTAAAATACCATTAACTTTTTACATACAACCATTAATAATTAGTTGATTACAATTATAATATAATAAAAATAACACATATACATAGTCTGGTGAGACTAAATCCAATACTTTATACTTGTGGAGTCTTGAGGTCTTCTACTTCTAAGTGTAGCTTCTTATTTTTTAAAACAGATATTAAATATTTAGATATCAAAATAAACAAAGAAAATGCATATTACATTTATATAATTCAATCTTGTGTTAGATATCAATGAACATAGTTTTAACGTTATAATATGATAATTAATTTCACTTTATCAAGTTGTAAATTTTTTAGTAAGACAGATTCCCACTCTATGAACTATTCTAGTAAAATTAAATTTTCTAAATTACATTCACTTTTCCATTCGTCATGGTATTAGGCGTTTATTTGAGGTGAACCAATTAAATAAAAATTTGAACCGAGTAAAATTTAAATTCAGTTTGTTATTAAATTAATTAAAAAGTATCCAGAACAATTGGTATAATAAAGTATTAGACTTCTAATGGACATTAAACTCTCATGAAGTATGACAAACTTTCCCATTCCTAGTGGCATTATGTGTTTTCTAAATAGCACAACCAACCTCATTACAAACCTGAAAACCAAGCAACAAAAACAAAACTAAGTTGAACCGAGTAAAAGTTTTACATTTTGTTAATTAAATTAATTAATAAGCTATTGCCGTGCAATTTTCACATCACTCGTTAAAAATGATGCAATTAAAGTAGTAATAGACTTCTTATGAACAGTAGACTCTTCCGAAATACAGTTAACACTTTTCTATTCCTCGTGAAGATAACCCAACCAGCTCGTTATAAAACTGGAAACCAAGAAACACAAACCATTGTTATCCATCTTTTATTCTGGCTTAGGCTGCGTAGTGTCTCCTCTGAAAGAATTTTTTGTTGCTGTTGTTGATCACTGCCATGGCCGCAGCGGGCCTTGATTCTTGCAAGAAGAATGATCATCCCTTCTACTTTCACGAAGTGAATCATTCTCAATATGGGTCGTCCTTCTTGGGGAGGAATATGGGTCAGTACGAGCATCTCAATGTGATCAGTCAGGGATCTTACGGCATTGTGTACAGAGCTCGGGATAAGAAAACGGGTCAAATGTGGCGATGAAGCACGAGTTTCGTGGATTCTCTGTATCAACCTTGAGAGAAATCGACATTCTCGAGTTCCTTCCTCGTCATCCATCGATCGTGGAATTAAAAGAAGTCGTTGTGGATGATTGTGGTCGCGTTTTCGTCGTGATGGACTACTTGCAAAACGATCTGAAAAGATTCATGGACGTCAGGAAAAAGCCCTTGACTCTAAGTGAAGTTAAATGCCTGATGAAACAGTTATTGGAGGGTGTCAAGTTTCTTCATGAGAATGGGGTGATGCATAGGGACCTAAAGCCTTCAAACATTCTCATGAACGACAAGGGTCAATTGAAAATCTGCGACTTTGGTTTGTCGCGCCATTTTGGGAGCCTGTCAGGATCGTATACTCCTGGTGTTGTCACTCTATGGTACAGAGCCCCGGAGCTGCTTCTTGGAGCAAATGAGTATTCTTGTGCAATCGACATGTGGTCAGTGGGTTGTATAATGGCAGAATTGATGTTGAAGGAAGTGTTTTTCAAAGGGAGGTCTGAACTTCACCAACTTGGCAGTATATACATGGTTCTTGGCACACCAGATGATGCTGCTTGGCCTGGATTTTCAAGTTTGATTGGAAGCAGACTTCAGTTTGTTAAGCAACCGTATAATCTGCTTCGACTCAAGTTTCTTGCTGCTGCCGCTTTTTCAGGAGCTCCGATTCTTACAGAACGTGGATTTGATCTGCTCGGAAAGCTTTTGACTTATGATCCACACAAGAGAATAACAGCAGAAGCTGCTCTTAATCACGATTGGTTCAGGGAATATTACGGATTTTCATGTTCATAGAATGGAATAATTCATATTATTATTATTTCTAGCAATTGAATGAGGATCATATTGCATTGTATAAGACAGGACTGAGTCCCTAGGAAGCCTCGCTTTGTATATGATTTCAAGTTTTACATGTAAATCTCTTATATGATTGTTTATTGTAGATAGTTTTATATTTATTTATCATGGAGATAGGATGAAAAAATAAATGAATTTTTAAAAGTAGATTGAAGTTTAAAAGAACATTTTTGTCACTACAAAAAGATTTTGAATGGAGAATTATGCAGAATTCATCCAATGTGTATGAATTCATTATTTATAGAAAAAATCGGATATCAATTAATGAATTTATAAAAAAAACTCATATTATTTTAACATAAATAAAAAACTCAAGTATGAAAAAGAGTTCTACTCTAAATTAAGCAATGAAAATTCAAATGTCACAAGATGTTATGTTTTGATTATTTTCCTCTGAATTTTCAGTTGGAAGACTGAAGATTGGGTGTTTATGTGACATATGCATAAAATAGATGTAATCATTTTTATTTTGTATATAATAATGTAAATTTCTCAATATTTGATATACATCTATTATATAAAATGCACATAATTCTGACCTCTAGTGATGGCATATTTCAAATTAGACACAAAAAATATTCTATTTCTACCTAAAAAAACATTCAAACTCGAAAGGCATAAGTCACGTGAGAGGTTCATGTAACCCAGAGACATCAGATATTAAACTAACAAGAAATACAGACCTATGAGGCTTAAGTGGAAGTTGAGATCCCTAACACAAAATATTAATAAGCCTATAATATTAACACAAAATAATGTAAGGAAAATATAAAGAATTTGATATAAAAATATATAAAAATATGCATTTATCATACTCCATAACTAAGCCTTTATTTCTTACAGAAATGCTTCCCCAAAACTAACAGATTGTCTTAAATGTTAATGTGTAACAACGTTAACTCAATAGGCACTATCCTTTTTACATGTGTAATTTGGATACTTAGAAGAGCAGTTCTTGTAGTTTGTGTTATTTGGACTAACATTTGAGCTATCAAACTTTTAGTTTATTGAGGATTAAGTAATTGGCAGTAGTTATTTTCATGCGAGTAGGACTAATATGGATTTAAGATTTTACAAAAGAATAAATTTTATTAGCTATATAATTAGTAATAAGTTTAAATAAGAGTTGAAAAAGTGAAAGTTTTATTATCTGCGTATTTGTTAGTAATTAGTGATATCACATCATTGTTTTAAATAACTTTTTGAAAACTACACTAGACCGGCCGGTTCAGCCGGTTCAACTGGTTCCAACTAGGAACCAGAGGTCGATCTAGTTCGATTAGACCTATATAATCGAAGTTTTGATTTGAGACTAGTCAAACCGGCCAAAACTGATTTGACCAGTTTTTATTTTATTTATATAATTTTAATTTTATTAATATTTTTTTATTTTTATTATTTCTTTAAAGAAGTTTAAATTTGATATTTTGTTATATTTATGTAGTTATTTGAATTGTGTTTTGTTAGATATTTTTAAGTTAATTTTTATCTTTTTTGACATTTAAAATGTATTATATAAAAATTAATTTATTGTATTATCATTTTGCATAATATAACAAGAAAATATAATCAATTTTTATTAGATCGGTTTGACTGACGGTGGAACCGGTCCGATCGGTTGAATCGTTAACCAATAGCAAGACCGGTTTGATCACCGGTCCGATTATGAAAATACTGACTTTAAGTGACATATCACTTTTAGAAAGAAGATTTTTACGTTTGGAAATGAGACATTTTTTATACATATTAAAGCATTCAAATTGGAAGAAAAGAAGTATACATATGACCTCAACCCTATTTTTCCTATTAAATTAAAAATTAACCATTAACTGCTTCATGAACTAAATTTGTTTGTGTTTAAATGTTCATGTAAAAACCAACACTCATTAAAAGTGGTGGTACCTTATCTTACCTCTTATAAATGTGGTTCATAATTCAAATCATGCCCCTTATGTTTTAGGATTCGAATTTAAATAAAAAAAATATTTATGTAAAACAACTAAGCTAGTTGATTCCTTTTATTGAACTATTAAAAATTACATGCATTGCACGTAAAAGAATATGATTTATAATAGAAAATTTTAACTAAGAATGTTACGACTAATTTAATAATTTATAGTAAATATAATTAGTAATTAATTAATTACCGTGTAATTAGATGTTGTTAACAAATTGCGTGAAAGTGCAAATGAGGGTTGTGATTTCAATTGAAAGTGCAACCTTCAATTGCAATTTTATTTTATTTTTATTTTATTTTAATAGTAGCGCAACTCTAAGTTGCACTTTCTTTTATAATTACGTCTTTAGTAATAATCACAGAGTTAATAATCACGCGATTAATTTTTTGGATAACAATTATTATACATTATAAGAGAAAGCCGTGTGATTATTAACTGCATGATTAATACTAAAATCATAATTATAAGAGAAAAAGCAACACTAAGTTGCGGTTTCATTAAATAAAAAAAAAAATAAAAGCGCAATCCTCACTTGTGCTTTCACGTAATTTGTTAAGAACCTCTAATTATATGGTAATTAATTAATTACTAATTATATTTACTATAATCTATTAAATTAGTCGAATGTTCATTTTTTAACTTGATTCTTGTTGCAATCGTACTTTGACTTTTAGTTTCAAATACTTTTTAACAAATATCTATCCATATTTCAAATAAATGTCTTTCTACTAGGGATGATTTACTTAGAAAAATACAAATAATAAAAGATATGACATGACCCAAAATCATGGCATGACTTATATATTTGATTTAGTGACGTCTAGAATAATTTGTTTGAATGAAACGAATGAGAAAACAAATCGATAACACAGATGACTGAATAAAGTATTAAAAATAATAAAATTATTGAATATTGATGAGTAAATTTTATACCCATTAATTGAGTACCGTTTGCTTAGCTTTTTGAGATTTTTGTGAGTTTTATTGTTGTTTTTAATATATGTTTTGTAGATTTGAAGATGAAGGGAGAATGTCACTTAAATGTACTAAAATCTACATTCATCTAATATTTTACAAAAGAACAAAAAAATGGGTACAACAGCTGCAACGTCTGGGCGCTGCAGCTACTGAAAAATGGTATCTTTCCAGTGAAGGCATCGCCTAATCAAAATTTATGATGTATATTCCCTAATGTTCCCCGTTAGTCTATTGAACTATTTTCTTTGTCACCCTACAAATCAAACTCAACCAATGAATTAATTTTTTTTTATCTTATATATTACCCCACACTCAGTTCATTGCTATTTTAGTAATATTATTTTGAGCATTGAAAGTGGTTTGAAAAAAATGGTTAAAAAGAGGTGGCAATTTGTACAAAACTCCCCAAAAAAAGAGTAAATAAATATAAAAAAAGAGTGCAATACCCATTGTTCATAAAAATAAATAAGTTTGGGGGTGTAGCATTTAAAAAAAAAGAATATGTGAAAAAGGGGAGTTTAATGAATAAAGTGGTATGACAAATCAAAAGAAGAAAAAATCGTTAAGGTGTGAGACGAAAATGTGGTGGTGCTCATCAACAAGGTTCTAGAATAGTTGTGAGCTATGAGTAATTTGAGCCACTATATTATCTTTTATCCTACCATTACCTTAGTCACACGGTACAAGCTTTTAAGGACAACAAGCCTATGAAATTCAAAAATACATAAATAAGAGATTAATAATTTTATTGAGTTTGCATAAACCAATTTGAGTGGTGTAAGATGCTAAACACACACAAACACACTCTCGAAGGATTTAAAGATTAGTGAATTTGGAACTTAAGTTGAAATCATACATTTTGATGATATTTTGAGATTCCCTTAAGCTATAAACTCATAATAATTTTTTAAGCCCATTTGGTTAGTAAGTTTGATTATCACTTGTTATTTTACTTGTTTTAATTCTTTCTTTTGCTCGAGGACTAGCAAAATGTTATGTTTGGGGTATTTACTGAGTGAGTTTTATACCCATTAATTGAGTATTGTTTGCTTAACTTTCTGAATAGTTTTTAAGATTTTTGTGAGTTTTATAGTTTTTTTAGTATTTGTTTTGTAGATTTGAAGATAAAAGAAGAATGTCATTTAGATGTACTAAAATCTAAATTTATCTAACATTTTTCAAAATAAATAAATAATAATAATAACGGGTACAGTAGCTACAGCGCCTATGCGTTGCGGCTACTGAAAAATGGTATCTTTCCAGTGAAGGCAGCGCTAGGCAGACTAGTAAGGGTAAAATGGGCATTTTCCCTCTTTAGCGCATCTCCTATCTGATTTCTAACATCCCAAGAGCCTCCAAATCAGATTTTTAGCGAACGAAGAGAGGAGAAGAGTGAAAACAAGCCAAGAAACAAGAAGGAGAGTAGAAGAAGGGAAGAAGAAAATGAGAGATTTCTTCCATGATTTGAAAAGAAGACATCTACAAGTGAAGAAATTCATCCTACTTTCAAGTTCCATTTTATTGTCCTTTTTCTTTCTTTAGTTATGTTCATAAATATTGTTAATTTTCTTTTCATTTTCATCATGAACTAATTCCTCTTTCTAGGATTGTGATATAATCTAATCAGGATGTTTTGAATATTTGTATCCATTCAATTCTTGATTGATTTTCAAGTTGAGTTTTCTACATTGTTGTTAATGTTTTCAATTAGTTGGCCACTAATTGAATGATTTGCTAATCATATTGACCCGGGAGGTGATATATGTGTTTAGTTCTAAGTGTAGAAAACCATAAATTGCATGTGAGATAAGAATATATTTATATGGTTTGTGTAATCATGTTTGAGACTCCATAGAACCAAATGAATTGTTGATTGGTGTAATTCACATAAGAATATAGTGGGTTAGCAATTGATGATATTTTTATTAGACCTAGGGAGAGGCTAGTGGATAATTTAGGATTCTCGACTATCACTTGGGAAGTAAATTGAAGTTGATAAGATAAATTATTCAATTCGGAATAAATATGGTGAAATCATAACCATGGATTTTTAAGTTAGTGAATTTCATCTTTAAATGATTTCTATCATTAGTTTAGTTTAGTTTAGTTAGATTTAATTTGTAATTATAAATATATTTTTGCATTTATTCACATAAAATTAGAGTTAATATAATTTTGGTACTTAATAATTCAACAGTCCTCGAGAAAACAATACTTATTCATCACTATATTACTTGTTAACGATAACATGCACTTGCGTTCACAAAATTCACAACAAGTTTTTGGCGTCATTGCTGGGGATTATTTTATTTTGTTAATATCGATACCAAGTAACTCTTTTAATTTGAATTTTCTTTGTGTATATATATATATATTTTTTTTTCTTTTCTCTTATTTTTCTTTTTCTTTCATTGTTTGAGTGTGTCCTTGTTTATAATTTCAGGTGTTTTCTTATGTGTGTGGGATGAGCGAAAGGTGGTAGACGAGATGACATATAATTCATATTATTGGCCAACTGAATATGACATGACAAATGAAGCTGCAACTCAAGCATTTAGAATGAATCGAGAAGATGCCATTAATGCGTTGGCTAATCAAGTAGAAATCCTTTCTAAAGAGATGGGGAAATATTTTGCAGCAAATGTTAATCATTCACCATTCAAGGTACATAAGTCATATGGTGGTTTTCGTGCAAGAACACAATACCAAGAGAGTAACCGATTTGCATTACCATACATCGAGCATGTTGAATATGAGTTGAATTACAACCAGTTGTAAAATTATCCTTTCCCCAACTCTTATCATGGATGGTCAAATCATTCTAATACTTTATGGAGAAATAATGAGAATATGATATGACACACACCTAGTTACCCACCATTATAGAAGAAGCGAAGCCTTGAAAAAGCATTAGCTTAATTCGAACGTACTACTGACTGAATCTTATTGCGAACTGAACCTAGTAATCCATCACAAGAGAGGATTTTTCTTGATGAAGCAATGGCTCGATTAGCAAACACTCAAAGCCAATTCATGTTGGAAGCTACTACTGATGTCCAAAATCTATCATCACAACTTCAAAACTTGGAGATCCAAATTAGTGAGATGGATAACATATTTCCAACAGGACATCAAGACAATTTACCTTACACACCTGAGGCAAATAGAGTAGGAGAAGAACATTGTGATGTTATTTTGCTAAACGATGAAGAGATTGAAACTATCTTGTAGGTTGAAAAATTGATCAAGAGTAAACAAGAGGTACCAACACAAATACCTCTCATGGAGAATGGAGAAGATCAAGAAAATGTTCAACCAAGCACATCTCAAGAGCCATCACTCAGAGTTTCTTATTCTCATCTTCTACAAAATAACAAGCATGAATTGGAGGAACAATAGTTGGGAGATTGCTCATTAAAGCATTCTATGGTGGAAAATAAAGGTGTACTTGAGGATGATGACAAATCTATATTATCCATATAGATTTCATCATCCCTGACATTGAAAATGATAGAAACATCTCTCTCACATAAACAGAACTATTTTTGGTCATCGGGTATACACTCAACAATAAAA
This sequence comes from Paulownia fortunei, assembly GCA_019321725.1. Classification (NCBI taxonomy): domain Eukaryota; kingdom Viridiplantae; phylum Streptophyta; class Magnoliopsida; order Lamiales; family Paulowniaceae; genus Paulownia; species Paulownia fortunei. The sequence continues at coordinate 17,404,119 of CM033112.1, read as the reverse complement.
AAATTCACTTGATCCTGTCGAATTATGCTCACTATGCTTATTTTTGGGGATCAACTACACTACTTGAGCATACAAAGGCATGGCATGAAAAATACTTATTTTTGGACCCCGATTGAGCAAGGAAGAATTTCAGCTGAAGACAATAAATTATGCATTTCTTGGGAGGCAACCCAAGTATTATATATTTTTTTTATTATTCAGTTGTTTAATATTTATTTTTTATTTTAGTTTGATGATTTTTTTTAAGATCCAACTCAAGTTTAGGGAGGATTCATAAAATAAGGAGTGATATGCCACCAACTAATGAATACATGTTCATCAATGTTCTTGAAGAGGATGATGATAAAGTTGATGAGAATTAACACCACCCTCATTCAGGAAAGTCTTCTATGTGTTATCTTGTATTATTTAAGATTGAGGGCAATGTTAGTTCTATGTTTGGGGGTAGATGTATGTGCTTCATTTGATTTTGTTTATTTATAACTTTTGAAAATTGATGAATGTTATATTTATGTATGACATTGCCTCCTGTGGCAATTTTGCCTTTCTTGGAATTCTTTGACATATTGAGCACATAGCCTTGAACATTTGAATTTGCTACATGCTTAGAAAAAGTTATTCTAGAACTTGTTTGATTGTCACTCGAGGTGAATTCGTAGGCTACATAACATTAGGGAAGTGATTTAGGCCATTTTTGGATTGTTTGACCCTTTCAAGCCATCATATTTATGATGTATAATCCCTAATGTCCCCCGTTGAGCCTATTGAACCATTTTCTTTGTCACCCTACAAATCAACCTCAACCAATGATTTTTTTTTATCTTACATATTACCCCACACTCAGCCCATTATTATTCTAGTAACATCATTTTGAGCATTGAAAGTAGTTTGAAAAAAAAATAGCAAAAGAAAGGTGACAATTTGTACAAAACTCCCAAAAAAAATGTAAATAAATATGAGAAAAGAGTGCAACAACCATTGTTTCTTTCCCTTGTAGGATGAGTTTCTTCCCCTTGTAGATGTCTTCTTCTCAACTTTTGGAAAAAATCTCTCTTCTTCCTCTTCTCTTCTCTCTTCTTTTTTCTTGGCTTGGCTTGTCTTGTCTTTTCTCCCTCTCTCTCCCTCTCTAGAATCTGAATTAGAGGCTCTTGGGATGTTAAAAATCAGATGCTAGATGCCCTAAAGAGGGCAAAATACCCATTTTACCCTTATTAGTCCGCCTAGCAGTGGCCTAGGCGCTGATTGGCATCGCCTTTATTAGAAAAACACCATTTTCCAGTAGCTGCAGTGCCTAGGCTCTATAGCTACTGTTCACGGGTCGAATTTTGTAAGATAAATGTAGATTTTAGTATATTCAAGTGATATTCTTTTTTCACCTTCAAATCTATAAAATAAATACTAAAAATATTAATGAAACCCACAAAAATCTCAAAAATTAATAAAAAAGTTAAGAAACTGGTACTCAATTAATGGGTATAAAATTCACTCATCAATTATACTTGCATGATTTGTGTAGTCTTAATAGAGATCTATAGAATTTGATGATTTATTGATTATTTAATTCACATATGAATATAATAGGGTAGCACTTTGTAAAAATTTTATTAGTCCTAGGGAGAGTATTGAAAAATTGAGGGCTTGTCGACTATCAACTAGGATAATAAATCGAGATTGTTGCAATTGAGTGTTCAAATCTAATTAATTATGGTGAAATCATAAACCCTAGGTCTTAAGTTAATTTCAATTTGATTTTGTTGATTAGTTTATTGTTAAATTTTCTTAGTTTTCATTAATCACCACTCCATTATGATTGTTCAAATAAAATTAGAGTTAACTAATTTTGGTATTTAATAATTCATAGTACTCGTTGGTACGATATCCTACTCATCTATTTTATTACCTGTCTACGATAATGTGCACTTGTATCCACAAATTTTGCAATAAGTTTTTGGTGTCATTGTCGGGGATTGTTTGATTTTATTAATATCAATACCATGTAGCTCCGATTTTAATTTGAATTTTTCTGGTATTTTGAATTTTATTTATTTATTTATTTTGTTTAAGTGATTGTCCTCTCAGGTGTTTTCTTGGGTATGTTAGATGAGTAGAAGATGATGAATGAGATGGCATTTGATGCATATTGTTGGCCAATAGAATATGGCATGCCAAATCTGGCTTCAACTCATGTTTTAGAATTAATCGAGTAGATGCCATTAATGTGTTCACTGCCCAAGTAGAAGCCCTTTCTAAATAGTTTGAGAAATTTACAGCAAATGCTATTCATACACCCTTTAAGGTGCGTGAGTCATATGACGGTTTTTATATAAGAATAGAACACTAAGAGAGTAATCAATTTGCACCATCATATGTTGAACATTCTGAATATGAGTAGATTTACGATCAGTTGCAAAATTGTCCTTTTTCTAACACAAACAAATAGAGGTGGCTAAATCATTTGAATGCTTCATGGAGAAATGATCAGAATGTGATATGGCATGAATCTAGTTACTAGCCATTAGAGAAAAAGCTAAGCCTTGAAGAAGCATTAGCTCAATTGGAAAGTAAAACCAACTAATTCATGTTGTGAACTGAACCTAGTAATCGATCACAAAAGAAGAAGTTGATTTTTGATGAAGCAATTGCTCATTTGACAAGGACTCAAAGCCAGTCAAGATGGAAATTGAATCCATTTACCCACTATTGGAGAAGAAGATAAGTCTTACAAAAGCAATGACTCAATTAGCAAACACTCAGAGCCAATTTATGTTGGAAACTAGAACTAATGTCCAAAATCCGTCGATGTAATTTCAAAACTTGGAGGTCAAAATTTGTGAGTTGGATAATATGTTTCTAAAGAGACAACAAGACAAATTACCTTGCACACCTGAGGCAAAAAGAGTGGGTAAAGAACATTGTGATGCTATTTGAGAAGCATAAATTAGAGGATCACGAGGCTAGTGCACTCACTGAATAGTGCAGTGCAATTTTGTAAATGGAGCTACATTCAAAGTTTAATGATTTAGGAATTTTCTCAATGCAGATTGCTCATTAAAGCATTCTAAGATGGAAAATGAATATGTCTTAAGGATGTTGACAAGTTTATTTTCCTATAAATTTCATCATCCTTAACATTGAAAAGAATAGAGATATTTCTTTCACACATTTAAAATTATTTTTGATTATCAGGCATGCACTCACTAATGTATAAAAGACCCATGATTCCATGCCGGATCATGCTCACTATGCTTATCTTTGGGGTTCACTTGCGCTCCTGGAGCAAACAAAGGCACGGCATTAGGAACACTTATTTTTGGACCCCAGGTTGCATCATGCCTTATTTTTCATATCTCTGGTCCCCTTTTTTGTTTTGGTTGAAGGTTCTAACTCGGAAGCTAATGATTTACAAGGCACCAATTATACGAGTCGCAACTCAAGTTTGATGCCTTGCAGACATTTCCAAAGCCCCTTGAGTTTCTTCATTTCTCTCCTGTCCCCAAGGAAGATGATGATGCTGACAACCCTCATTGATACTCTTGCCCTTTAAAGAAGTCCTCCATTTTCATTTCTTTACTTGACATTGAGGACAATGTCCATTCTAAGTTTGGGGGTACCTTTTGTCTTTTTTGTCTTGGTCTTTTTGTTTCTTTTTGTGATTATATTGGTTTTCAATTTATTTCTTTTAGATTTTTGTTTAATGGTATATTTAGTGGTGTTAGGCTGTTCACTTTGGTTGCTTTTCATAGGTAAAAATAAATAAATTTTGAAAACTGTGTTGTACTGCTGTGAATCATCTGTGCCGATGATAAGAACTAAATTGCTGGGGTGATAATTTATGAGAATGTTGAAGCATATTATGCCAAGTTGTTGGTTTTATCTGTTGATTTCACCTTGCTTTAAGATTCTTGTCTACCTTGAGCACATAGCTAGTTGTAGAATTTTGTTTGGAGTACTTAGAGACTATTTATGAGATAAATATTTTTGTAAAGATCCCACCAACTCTAAAACTCGTTGGTCATTAGTCGAGGCAAAATTCTAGATGATATAGCATGAAGGAAATTATTTAGGCTATCTTTGGATCGCTAGAGCCTATACAGCCTACCAAATTCTCATGGTTTTTCCCTAGTGTCCCTTTGAGCTTGAATGAGCCTTATTCTTTGTCACCTTTAAAATCATCCTTAGCCTCACAATATTTTTATTCACATTTCTACCATTCACTTTGACACATTCATTTCGAGATCATGATCAGAAGTGGAAGAAATGTACATGGATTAGGTAGCATTGACAAATGCTTCTTATGATCTCCCTGAGAAAAAAAACTAATTTAAAAAAAAAAATTGGATACACAAAAAAGGATTTTGAAGAAAAGAAATTACCCCTTGTTATCAAAGCAAAACAAAATAAGTTTGGGGTATACAAAGTCCTGAAAAAATTTGAAGAAAGGAGGAATATGAAGATAAAAGAAAAACAATTGTCAAATAAGTTAACAAAAGAAGAAAAAAAGGGAGCAAAGTGTGGGACGATTGAGAGGTTTGTGTAATCCAACATTATTCTCTAATGTTTGTGTTTTGGGCAATTTTAGGCAATTTTAGGCAATTTTATTATCCAAATCATCTACCATAACCCAAGCCATACGTTATAAATTTTGAAAGTCCTTCTGATCCTTATTGCTATATTTATCTATATTAATGGAGATTATTGTAAAAAATGACTTATGGAGTTGGAAAGAATTATCAAATCATAATTAAAGTGGACCTTTTAAAAAATGCTTTACTTTATAAATCTATTTGGGTGAAAAACTTGATTTAATGCATTCGATACACACACACACACACTCGAAATCATGAGGTTAGGTCAAAATTGGCATTTACATCAGCATTTTAGAAATAATAACCTTTTTGCTATTCTTTTTGAATTTTACCCTTAGTAATTTTTTAGGCTGAATGATGATCCAATGGTGGTATGACTTATACTTTTTTTAGGTTATTTTTGTTTTTGTTTGTTTTGTTTCATTTTTGTAATTTTGGTTCTATGTTTTTGCTTGACAATAAGCAAAAGTTTAAGTTTAGAGGTATTTGATACGTTGGTTTTATACCAATAATTTGATATGCTTTTACTTAACAATTTATTTGAAAGTATTTTATTTCGATTTTATACATTTTGCGTTAATTGTTTGGGAATCATGGAAATGAGAAGGAAAATTGGAAAAGAAAATAAAAATTCATAAAAAAATAGAAGTCATGCCACAATTAAAGAAATTGGAACAACACCTTTGAAGCTGATGATAATCCGATTTATTTGGTGCTTTAGTCTCAAATACTCAAGCCCCAACGCTAAAAATAATCATTTTTACAAATGAGTTCATACTACTTTGAGCCGTGGCCTGAATTTTTCCGGCCGCGGTGCTAATTCCCAATGCATCTCCAGATTGTTTGGAGCCGCGACATCAGAAAGCCAGGCTACAATGCCAATTCGTAGGCAGCATTCCAGACTACTTTGTGCCGTGGTGCCTATGTTTTGAGTCAGCGGCTCCAATTCAGGAAAAAAATTAAAATATAATTTTCAAATTTTAGGACCTTTTTTTAGAGGGATATAAAAGGCAATATACAAGATGAATTAGGAGACTTCTTGGAGCTGAAAAACATAAGGAAAAGTAAGAGGAAGAGAGAGAAGGGCTTGAAGATTCAATATTTGGGTTTTCATTTTTCAAGATTTCAGAGTTCTTCTTTTATTTTCCTTTTGACTTACCTTTTATCATGAATTCAAATTTGTCTATGAATTTGATAAACATGATTAGGGGCTAAGTTTCTTATCTAAAATTTTGATGTAACCTAATTACGATGATTTGAATTCCTTTTTCAATCAGTATTTAGTTGAGTTTTCTACATAATTCTTAATGCTTTGCCATGACAATAAGGATCAAAGGACTTTCAAAGTCTATTCATTTAAAAGTTTATTTTCATGGCAACGATCAATAGTAGAAAAAGTTATATTTCAGAGCTTTGCGAACTAGATTGGGTTATTTAATGGACATGGATTTATCATAATACTATTTAGAATAGGAAGGTCGTAATATTATTCAAAAGAGTTACCTTGTATGGTTTTCATTGGAATTGTTTTTTATTTTTTACTATTTTTTATTAATTAATCATGTTCGTTTCATCCAATTTCATTAGAAATGTCTCATTTTATTTTCTCATTTTCTCAACAAAAATACTTTACAACTCCATATTTTTATTTTTCAACCCTATATATTACAAGGGCCAACCATTATCACCCATATCTATATTATTATATTTAAGCAATATCATTACAATGGGATCTATTACATATAAATCATTCTAATAAAATATCATATTTAAACTAAATATTCAAGGTGGAACACACCACTATAAATTTTATTTATTTAATATACTATTATTTTCAAACATCATTTCAATAGGACCCACCACCTACAAATTATCATACTAAATTATCATATCCAAAACTAAGTATTCAAAGTAGGCCCCCACCCTACCAATTTTATTTAGTGGAACTCATCACTTACATATCATCCCAATAAAATAATTTTATCAAAAAACATTCATAGAAAAACATCCAAAAACACATTTTCGTTTCACATGTAAATTTCAATAAAAAGTTGAAAAATCATCTCCACAAAATGGAAATGAGAAATCCCATTGAGATGAAAACTTTACAAGGCTTACTAATTTAAACAGTGGGGATATTAATATGGGAACGTGAATAAGTGCAATGTTTATTAACAGAAACTGTTTATATTAGGTTGATTAATATTTGGAACAAGATTAAGTTAATGGAATTTAAATTGAGTTTTAAACTTTGATTATTTTGATTTACTGGATGTTTTTTAATTACTTTAATTGACAACTTTCATTTTTTTACATTGTTAAAATGATTTAAGTTCGACTTAGCTTCTTCTTTAGGTCAAATTTTTGTGAATTCTAAAGAGGTTTAATTACGAAAAATTAATCTAACACTATAGTTGAACTTATATATGACTGAATAGATAATACTTGCAATATTTTAAACATATATATATATATATATATATATATATATGCATATATTAGTGTCAATTCAATTACGTTAACGAGTTTAAGGGTGTCATTAAGCCTAGCAAAGGTGAGGTCACTTAGATTTGCAGATTTTTTTAGATATTTATTAAATTAAAATTTTAAAATTGATTAACAGCAATTAATAATTTCAAACTCAAGAATGCATGTAATCAGTTTCATCATCTTTATTAGGGTTCGGATACAATCATACATGTCAAGTGAGGGTCAAACTCGTATCCAATTAAATATTATTATTTACTTATCATAGTTATCTTATTTTGAAAATGCGAATAATGTAATGCTTAAGAAAATACTGCATAAAAAGTAAGCATATTAATATCAGGATAACAATTTGTCCAAGATACACAAACCTCTCTAGATGTCTATTATTTTATATTTATCATAGAATTTTAGAACTTATAATTTGGTATATAACCATGTCCTGAAGTATTTTATTTTAACTTAAAATTTATTAAAAGTGTATTAAAGAACTAGCGTGATTTTGACTAAATATAGGTAGAAATATTTTTTAAAATTTATATTGTTTAAAAGAAGCACCAGTGTTACATATATTTCATTTTTCTTTTCTATTTTATCTCCCTGTTTTTTTAGTAAAGCTATTAGTTACATCATTACATTAAAATACCATTAACTTTTTACATACAACCATTAATAATTAGTTGATTACAATTATAATATAATAAAAATAACACATATACATAGTCTGGTGAGACTAAATCCAATACTTTATACTTGTGGAGTCTTGAGGTCTTCTACTTCTAAGTGTAGCTTCTTATTTTTTAAAACAGATATTAAATATTTAGATATCAAAATAAACAAAGAAAATGCATATTACATTTATATAATTCAATCTTGTGTTAGATATCAATGAACATAGTTTTAACGTTATAATATGATAATTAATTTCACTTTATCAAGTTGTAAATTTTTTAGTAAGACAGATTCCCACTCTATGAACTATTCTAGTAAAATTAAATTTTCTAAATTACATTCACTTTTCCCATTCGTCATGGTATTAGGCGTTTATTTGAGGTGAACCAATTAAATAAAAATTTGAACCGAGTAAAATTTAAATTCAGTTTGTTATTAAATTAATTAAAAAGTATCCAGAACAATTGGTATAATAAAGTATTAGACTTCTAATGGACATTAAACTCTCATGAAGTATGACAAACTTTCCCATTCCTAGTGGCATTATGTGTTTTCTAAATAGCACAACCAACCTCATTACAAACCTGAAAACCAAGCAACAAAAACAAAACTAAGTTGAACCGAGTAAAAGTTTTACATTTTGTTAATTAAATTAATTAATAAGCTATTGCCGTGCAATTTTCACATCACTCGTTAAAAATGATGCAATTAAAGTAGTAATAGACTTCTTATGAACAGTAGACTCTTCCGAAATACAGTTAACACTTTTCTATTCCTCGTGAAGATAACCCAACCAGCTCGTTATAAAACTGGAAACCAAGAAACACAAACCATTGTTATCCATCTTTTATTCTGGCTTAGGCTGCGTAGTGTCTCCTCTGAAAGAATTTTTTGTTGCTGTTGTTGATCACTGCCATGGCCGCAGCGGGCCTTGATTCTTGCAAGAAGAATGATCATCCCTTCTACTTTCACGAAGTGAATCATTCTCAATATGGGTCGTCCTTCTTGGGGAGGAATATGGGTCAGTACGAGCATCTCAATGTGATCAGTCAGGGATCTTACGGCATTGTGTACAGAGCTCGGGATAAGAAAACGGGTCAAATTGTGGCGATGAAGCACGAGTTTCGTGGATTCTCTGTATCAACCTTGAGAGAAATCGACATTCTCGAGTTCCTTCCTCGTCATCCATCGATCGTGGAATTAAAAGAAGTCGTTGTGGATGATTGTGGTCGCGTTTTCGTCGTGATGGACTACTTGCAAAACGATCTGAAAAGATTCATGGACGTCAGGAAAAAGCCCTTGACTCTAAGTGAAGTTAAATGCCTGATGAAACAGTTATTGGAGGGTGTCAAGTTTCTTCATGAGAATGGGGTGATGCATAGGGACCTAAAGCCTTCAAACATTCTCATGAACGACAAGGGTCAATTGAAAATCTGCGACTTTGGTTTGTCGCGCCATTTTGGGAGCCTGTCAGGATCGTATACTCCTGGTGTTGTCACTCTATGGTACAGAGCCCCGGAGCTGCTTCTTGGAGCAAATGAGTATTCTTGTGCAATCGACATGTGGTCAGTGGGTTGTATAATGGCAGAATTGATGTTGAAGGAAGTGTTTTTCGAAGGGAGGTCTGAACTTCACCAACTTGGCAGTATATACATGGTTCTTGGCACACCAGATGATGCTGCTTGGCCTGGATTTTCAAGTTTGATTGGAAGCAGACTTCAGTTTGTTAAGCAACCGTATAATCTGCTTCGACTCAAGTTTCTTGCTGCTGCCGCTTTTTCAGGAGCTCCGATTCTTACAGAACGTGGATTTGATCTGCTCGGAAAGCTTTTGACTTATGATCCACACAAGAGAATAACAGCAGAAGCTGCTCTTAATCACGATTGGTTCAGGGAATATTACGGATTTTCATGTTCATAGAATGGAATAATTCATATTATTATTATTTCTAGCAATTGAATGAGGATCATATTGCATTGTATAAGACAGGACTGAGTCCCTAGGAAGCCTCGCTTTGTATATGATTTCAAGTTTTACATGTAAATCTCTTATATGATTGTTTATTGTAGATAGGTTTTATATTTATTTATCATGGAGATAGGATGAAAAAATAAATGAATTTTTAAAAGTAGATTGAAGTTTAAAAGAACATTTTTGTCACTACAAAAAGATTTTGAATGGAGAATTATGCAGAATTCATCCAATGTGTATGAATTCATTATTTATAGAAAAAATCGGATATCAATTAATGAATTTATAAAAAAAACTCATATTATTTTAACATAAATACAAAAACTCAAGTATGAAAAAGAGTTCTACTCTAAATTAAGCAACGAAAATTCAAATGTCACAAGATGTTATGTTTTGATTATTTTCCTCTGAATTTTCAGTTGGAAGACTAAAGATTGGGTGTTTATGTGACATATGCATAAAATAGATGTAATCATTTTTATTTTGAATATAATAACGTAAATTTCTCAATATTTGATATACATCTATTATATAAAATGCACATAATTCTGACCTCTAGTGATGGCATATTTCAAATTAGACCCAAAAAATATTCTATTTCTACCTAAAAAAACATTCAAACCCAAAAGGCATAAGTCATGTGAGAGGTTCATGCAACCCAGAGACATCAGATATTAAACTAACAAGAAATACAGACCTATGAGGCTTAAGTGGAAGTTGAGATCCCTAACACAAAATATTAATAAGCCTATAATATTAACACAAAATAATGTATGGAAAATATAAAGAATTTGATATAAAAATATATCAAAATATGACATGACCCAAAATCATGGCATGACTTATTTATTTTATTTAGTGACGTCTAGAATAATTTGTTTGAATGCAACGAATGAGAAAACAAATCGATAACACAGATGACTCAATAAAGTATTCAAAATAATAAAATTATTGAATATTGATAAGTGAATTTTATACCCATTAATTGAGTACCGTTTGCTTAACTTTTTGATTAGTTTTTGAGATTTTTGTGAGTTTTATTGTTGTTTTTAATATATATTTCGTAGATTTGAAGATGAAGGAAGAATGTCACTTAAATGTACTAAAATTTATATTTATCTAATATTTTGCAAAAAAAAAAAAAAACAAAAAAAAAACGGGTACAGTAGCTACAGTGCCTAAGCGCTGCAGCTACTGAAAAATGGTATCTTTCCAGTGAAGGCATCGCCTAATCAAAATTTATGATGTATAATCCCTAATGATCCCCGTTAGTCTATTGAATTATTTTCTTTGTCACCCTACAAATCAACCTCAACTAATGAATTAATTTTTTTTTATCTTATATATTATACCACATTTAACTCATTACTATTTTAGTAATATCATTTTGAGCATTGAAAGTAGTTTGAAAAAAATGGTTAAAAAGAGGTGGCAATTTGTACAAACTCCAAAAAAAAAGAGTAAATAAATATGAGAAAAGAGTGTCATACCCATTGTTCATAAAAATAAATAAGTTTCGGGGTGTAGCATTAAAAAAAAAAAAGAATATGTGATAAAAGGGGAGTTTAATGAATAAAGTGGTATGACAAATCAAAAGAAGAAAAATTCGTGAAGGTGTGAGACGAAAATGTGGTGGTGCTCATCAACAAGGTTCTAAAATAGTTGTGAGCTATGAGTAATTTGAGCCAGTATATTATCTTTTATCCTACTATTGCCTTAGCCACACGGTACAAGCTTTTAAGGACAACAAGCCTATGGAATTCAAGAACACATAAATAAGAGATCAATAATTTTATTGAGTTTGCATAAACCAATTTGAGTGGTAAAAAGTTAGATGTAAGATGCTAAACACACACAAACACACTCTCGAAGGATTTAAAAATTAGTGAATTTGGAACTTAAGTTAAAATCATACATTTTGATGATATTTTGAGATTCCCTTATGTTATAAACTTACAACGATTTTTGAAGCCCATTTGGTTAGTAGGTTTGATTATCACTTGTTATTTTACTTGTTTTAATTCTTTTTTTTGCTCGAGGACTAGCAAAATGTTAAGTTTGAGGTATTTGATCAGTGGATTTTATACCCATTAATTGAGTATTGTTTGCTTAACTTTTTTATTAGTTTTCAAGATTTTTGTGAGTTTATTGTCATTTTTAGTATTTGTACTGTAGCTACGGGTATAGTAGCTACAGTGCCTAGGCACTGTAGCTACTGGAAAATGGTCCCCAAAATCATTAGTTTTGAAGAAAATAATCAGAGGATCAATGAGAGATTGTATCTACATTCATTCATCAAATTTAATAAAATTTTATTTGTATGAATTTTCTTGAACGTAATTTTTGTGTGCAGATAACAAAATTTGTGTTACAAATTTCTGGCACACCATTGGGGCAATCTCAACCTCTCATCTCTTTTCTTCAAATTAAGTTCAAAGTTCAAATAGAAATCAAGAACAATCACTCCAACTTCACAAGTGTCAATTTGTTTTTATCGAGTCATGAAGCCACTACTCCAAAATACAAGTATAAAGGGGCAAAAAAAGATAGTATTTTACCGAGCCAAGAAGCCACCACTCCAAGATAAGATGGTGTTTTGTTGAGGCATGAAGTTACCACTCCAAAATACAAGCATGAGGGTGTAAGGGAATATAATGTTTTGACATTCCCAATCAAATTTCACTAAAGTTAAGGGTAAAGCAAGAAACATAAGTTGTGGAGAAAGAGTTGTTGAATCCAACTACAATGCACTAATATTCTACAAGCTCAAGTTTTGAAACTACAGTAGTCATGGTGGTCCAAACTACTTCATTGGAAGAGCAAATTGTAAATTAATGAAGGCTATTAAGGGACTCACGAAGCATATTCAAGAGCAAGACTCTCAAATCACGAAGTTAATGAATAAAGTGGATAATGTTGATGCTAGTTGCATAATAAGTACATATTTTTATATGAATTTGTATCAATTATTCTATGTCTTCTTTGATTTGTTCTTGTTAATAATAGGTTTTTATTAATGTTTTGTGTGTGATAGGAGTTTGATAATGAAAAGATAAAAAATGAGCCAAAACGAAGTTGAAAGAAACATTCTTAGGCTAAATTGACACAGTTCTAATGTGGCAGTGTTTGTATTTTGGGTATAAATGTCTGATCCAAAGCTTTATTGACCTGATTTTTAGATTATTGGAAAGATAATAGATGTATCTACAACTTTCATGTTGGCAACTTGTCCCAATTCAATTGATTTTAAAGAGTACAATTTGGTTAAGAGTCAAACATGAACTGAAACTTTTAGATATGACAGTCTTTGTATATTTGGCATACCTCTCTCCAAAAATGTTATATTGATCTAATTTAAGTGGCTATAGAAATCTAACAGATAGGGCTATAATTGTTATGAAGATACCAAAGGCCAATTCAGCTTAGACAGAGGTCAAAAATCAGTTGAAAGGGGATAAATAGTGTCAGACAGCCAGTAAATAGTAGCAACGGCACCTAGGTGCCCTGTTTCAGTGCCTAAGCACCGTTCTTACTGCCCTCTTGGACAAATATGGTGCCTAGGTGCCATATTATAGTGCCTAGGCGCTATCCATGTGACAAAATTGATGTTTTTTGGTTGGAGTGGTGGCAAGTGGCAATCCTTTACACCTTTTGGCATATGTTTGTGATATGTGTATACTAGATACATATATCATACCATACACATTACTCACTTTACACCAAATGCACAACACACCTTACACACTTTATACCAAATGCACAACATACTTACACACTTTTCACCAAATCACATCACCATCTCACACTTTATAAAAGGAGACTATCATCTCAACACAAATATCAATTTTCAGATTCACTCACTCTCTACATTCATTCACATTTTGAAGCACTCTTGGAGTTTTGGAACTTCAAGGAAGAAAAAGTAAAAGAGGCTTGAAGGAGGAGACATCCATAATCTACCATCAACCTCAATTATCTTCTTCAACTAATAAGTTTCTTTGATTCCCAATGTTGCTAATTTTTATTCTCTTGTCATTTCTTGGTTGAGGTTGATTTCAAAGCTCTAGACATGAGTTTTTGTAATTGAATGTTTGATATTATTGATCAATTTTTCAATTGAGGTTGTTTATGTTTTTCTATGCTTAATGTCTTATGTGTATTTTCTTGCTTTATTTGAGTGTGCAACCAAATTGGATTTGAAAATTTCCTACAACTAGATTAGAGATTTTAGATCCGTAATTGTCTTGAATTTCTAATCATGTGTAGTAAATTATGATTAATGATTATGGGATATTTTTGTTAATTGAAATAGAAAACATAACCTAAGTTAAATGACCCGAGCTTGTGTGGTTGTTTCTTAGATCAATCTATCTTTCTTATTTTAATGCATCCATTTGATTAAATCTACAGAACTTGTTCTAGGTTGTTTGGTGGGTAGAGAATTAGATAGAGATCTTGTTTTATCTAACGAGAAACTAAGAAAAGATCGGGGTAGTAGAGCTTGTTATTACCTACGGTTGATAATTTCATTGGCAAATTGTTCATAATATGATATAAAATTAGAACTCATTATCTAGTGGCGGCGAATGAAACCTCAACCTACTTTAATTACTTGTTGCTTATTGATTTAATTTTTATTGCTTTGAATTTTAATTTCTGCAACTTAATTAATCAACTCAATCCCCCCCCAAACATTTTTTGTTTATTTATAAAGTTTGCTTGTTGAAGTCTTAATTTTAGGTTAGTAATTTTGAAGTTAAAATTCTTAGTTAGTTGAGTCGATAGTCAATCAATTAGCCTTGATCCTCGTGGGATCGACTTGTACTCGCACTATACTCATTAAAAATTTATTGAAGAGTAAGGTTTAAATTTGGTAGGCCTACGACAACCGACCATTACATAATGGGAAAATAACTTGAAACTCATGAAGAAATTGAGATATCCACAAAATAATAAAAAAATGAAACAGAGAAGTCTTCAACTAAAGAGCTATAGGTTTTATCTGATGGCTATCAAAGACAAGTTTGATGAAAGCTCCAAATTAACTTTGACTTATGCCAAGCCATACACTCCAAGAATTGATCATTTGAAGATGTCGATGGCTACCAACCACCAAAATTTTGACAATTTGATAGCAAAGGCAACTCAAAGCAATACGTGGCTCATTTTATTGAGACACGCAACAATGCTGGAACATATAGGGATTGTCTAGTTAAGCAATTTGTCTGCTCATTGATGGAAAATGCATTTGACTATCTATAAATTTAAGTCAATATCTCCTTAATATGATGATAAACTATCTACAATTTCAAATCAAGCCAAGAATTTTTTGATATAAAGATAAACTATTTATAAATTCAAATCAACTCAATTGGAAAACTCCTTGATATGAGGATAAACTGTTTATAAGTTCAAATCAATTCAACAGAAAAACTCATCGATATGAGTTTAAACTATCTCTATGTTCTAATAAATTCAAGTAAACTGTTGTGACTTGATCCTCTTGATGAACGAGTTCGAGACTCATTCACTTTTTGCATTCATCAAAATAAATGCACGTGAACAAGTTTTGAGGGGCCATTTGTAGATATATAAATTTTATAGATAAATATACATTGATATGTGTAATATAATTTTTACTTATCAATTTATATTTTATAAATTTTTAAAATTATTATTGAATTCCAATATTAGATATTTAATTGATAGAAAATTTAAATATTATCATGTATCAAATTATCATATTTTGGTAATGAAGATCATATATTGCAAATTATGAAAGTGAATACCAATATTTTGGTAATTCAAATCTTATCTTGTAACTAAGATAGTAATATCTATCAAATCATGAAAAATCAATCAAATACCTTCCATATCATCAAATAAAAATGGCAAGAGCCCTCGTCCTAAAAGTAAAAACAGAGGTCATATCCAAGAAGAAAGAAGAAAAAGTCCAAGCAAGAAAAGTGTGGAGAAAGTTCACTCAATCCAAGTCCAATAAATTCAAAAAGATCTATAATGTTCAAGGAGAAAATTAAGAAGCTCGCTACAAAGCTCATCAAATCATGGTGTTTCTGGAGTGACGAAGAATCTGAGGGAAGTCAGGAAAAAGATGAAGAAGTACATTTAAGAAATCATGTGGCACTCAACTCTAAGATGATCAACAATCATCATGAACATGTTGCAACAAGTCACAGGTATGTTCTAACAGTTCAATATAATGCAACATGTCTGACCTCGTCTACTATTACAGGTGAAAATTATCTACATAATTCAGATTCAAAAATTGATAGTGATAAGGATGAGCCCAGCTTTGAGAATATTCAGCAAATGTATAATAAAATATTTCAAAATTGGTTTGTGATATGCAAAATCAATAAGTCACTTGAGGAACAAATGACAGGACTAACCAAGGAACATGAGTTGATGAAGGTAGAAATACTTCAACTTACAAACCTTGTTGCTAAAAAGGACAGAAAAATTCAAGAGACTGAGCAGGAATTGTTTCACACTCAAAGGATAATGAAGCTTGACTTTGGTAAGAAAAAATTTGATAAAGTACTTTCCATTAGTAAACCATGCAGTGATCATCACGGGTTAGGATACACTGATGAGTCTTCATTTTCAAAAACTACTTTTGTAAAGGAAACAAAACCTGTTCAGTCCATCTTTGATAAAAGCAACAAACCTATTTTTCAAAAGCTAAAGCCAAAAAGGTTTATTCCTATATGTCATTTCTATAATCTTCCTAGACATATCCGACCAAGATATTTTAGATTTAAAAAGGCTTTGAGAAATGGTATGCATTTTGGTTCACCTGCTTCCGCAATGTTGCAACAGAAATCTAAATTGTTGCAACAAAATCCTAAGATAAAAATTAACTTCAAAAATGAATTTAAAAGAAGAATCTAGATTAAAAAGTCAAATCTTAGAGCATTTGTTGCAGATATTTCTCTAAAAGCTTGTACTAATGACTTTTGGTATTTTGATAGTAGATGTTCCAGACATATGACAAGTCACAAGGAAAAATTAAAAGGCTATCAAAGTGTGAATGAAGGACATGTTACCTTTGGTGATGGTCAAAAGGGACGTATTCTTGCAAAAGGAGTACTCAATATTAAAGGACTGCCAAAACTCAAAAAAGTACTTCATGTAGAAGGTCTAAAGGCAAATCTGATTAGCATTAGCCAACTTTGTGATCAGAATCTCTTTGTCATGTTCAATTAGGACAAATGCCAGGTATTTGATGAAACTGACAGGTGCGTATCTAAAGGCAAACTTCAACCATTACCATCCACTTGTCTTTTTCCTTGTGGCTTCATACCTTGTGCTAAGTTGAGTAGTTATACATGGTTCAACAGATTCTAGTAGTCTGTTTGTCTGTCAGCTGATAACATGCAGGGAGAGAGAGAGTCCTGATTCAATTAAAAGAATCTCCATTTCACAACTCATTCAACTGATAACTGTTATATGTTGCAATAACCTCAGGTATGTCACAACATAAAAATTGATGAGATTGATTTATGGCACTAAAAATTAGGACATATGAATTTCAAAAATCTGACTAAGATTGTTAATACAGAAATTGTGCTAGGAGTGCCAAAGATGAACAAAAAGAATCCAGGAGTGTGTGAAGCACGTCAGCTTGGTTAAAAAAAGAAAGGTATACACAAGATATTGCAACACATTAATACATCATACACTTTAGAACTTCTTCACATAGACCTTATGAGACCCATGTAGGTTGAAGGTTTAGGAGGAAAAAAGTATGTGTTTGTGTGTGTTGATGATTTTTCTAGATTTACTTGGGTAAATTTTATTAGAAAAAAATTAGATACCTTTCAAGTGTTCAAAAATTTGTGCAAAAAATTGATAAATGAAAGGGATAACAATATTCGTAAGATAGTTAGAATTGAAATGATCATGGTAAAGAATTTGAAAATGTTGTCTTCACCAATTTTTGTGAAAAATTTGGAATTGCACATGAGTTTTTGGCTGCAAAAACTCCACAACAAAATGGTGTTATGGAACAAAAGAACAGAACACTTCAAGAAATGGCCAGGATAATGCTAAATTCCAAAGGAGTAGCCATCCATTTTTGGGCAGAAGTAATCAGTATTGCATGCTACACCATCAATAGGGTGTATTTGAGACTAGGTACTAAGAAAACCCCATATGAGATTTAGAAAGGTAAGAAGCCTAATCTTAGCTACTTTCATGTTTTTGGTTGTTTATGCTATGTGCTAAATGATCGTGAACAGTTAAGAAAATTTGATGTTAAGAGTGATAGAGGGATGTTTTTATGTTATTCCTTGAACAGTAGGGCATATCGTGTCTTTAACATGAGAACCCACACTGTCATGAAATCCTCAAATGTAGTTATTGATGATTTTAATGCTTCTATAAGATTTACAGCTGAAGAAGGAATTTTTAGATTCAGTGAAGAAATAGAAATTGAACAACTGAATCCATTGAAGTTGTTGCAACAACTGAGAACAATGTTGCAACAAATAAAACCCAACTGGGGATAGAAAAAAATGACAATACTATAGCAATTCAGAAGGAGCCCTCAATCAGAGTTCAGAAGAATCACCCTACTGATCAAATCATAGGGTCCCTCACTAAAGATAGGTAAACAAGGGAAAAGCCTAAAGTAAGCTACCAAAATATGGTAAAATTTGTGTGTTTCACCTCTTCGATAGAACCCAAGAATGTAAAAGAAGCTTTTCTTGATGAATTTTGGGTTATTGCTATGCAAGAACAGCTAGAACAATTTGATAGGAATGATGTGTGAAAACTTATACCTAGACCATAACATGTTAATATAATAGGAACCAAATGGATTTTTAAGAATAAAACTGATGAATTTGGTAATATTACAAGAAATAAGGCTAGGTTGGTAGCTCAAGGTTATACTCAAGTAGAAGGTATTGATTTTGATGAAATATTTGCACCAGTTGCTAGGCTAGAATCAATTCGGTTACTTTTAGCAATAACATGTTTGTTGGGTTTCAAATTGTTTCAAATGGATATAAAAAGTGCTTTTCTAAATGAAATTCTAAATGAAGAAGTTTTTATTGAGCAACCAAAAAGTTTTGAGGATCTGCATTTTCTTAACTATGTTTTCAAGTTGAAAAAGGCTCTTTATGGTTTGAAACAAGCTCCAAGAGCTTGGTATGAAAGACTAACTAATTTTTTGGTTGAAAAGGAATACAAAAGAGGGGAAGTAGATAAAACCTTGTTTATCAAAAGATTTAACCATGATTTAATCATTGCACAAATCTATATTGATGATATTATTTTTGGGTCTACTTCCAGCTAAGCGCTGCCAGGCGAACTAGTAAGAGTAAAATGGACATTTTGCCCTATTTAGGGCATCTACCATCTGATTTTTAACATTTAAAGAGCCTCCAAATCAGATTTTGAGAGGAGAAGAGTGAAAACAAGCCAAGAAATAAGGAGTAGAAGAAGGAAAGAAGAAAATGAGAGATTTCTTCCATGATAAGGGAAGGAAATCATCGTACTTTCAAGTTCCATTTTATTTTCCTCTTTCTTTCTTTAGTTATGTTCCTGAATATTGTTAATTTTCTTTTTATTTTCATCATGGACTAATTCTCCTTCTAGGGTTGTGATATAATCTAATCAGAATATTTTGAATATTTGTATCCATTCAATTCTTGATTGATTATCAAGTTGAATTTTCTACATTGTTGTTAATGCTTTCAATTATTTGGCCACTAATTGAATGATTTGCTAATTATATTGATCCGAGAGATGATATATGAGTCTAGTTCTATATATAGAAAATCATAAATTATATGTGAGATAGGAATATACTTATATGGTTTGTATATTCATGTTTGAGACTCCATAGAACCTAATGAATTGTTAATTGTAGTAATTCACATAGGAATATAGTGGGTTAGCAATTGATAATATTTTTATTAGATCTTGGGAGAGGTTAGTAGATAATTTAGGGATTCTCGACTATCACATAAAAAATAAATTGAAGTTGATAAGATAAATTATTTAATTCAGAATAATTACGGTGAAATCATGACCCTAGGTTTTAAAGTTAGTGAATTTCATGTTTAAATACATAAATACAAAAACTCAAGTATGAAAAAGAGTTCTACTCTAAATTAAGCAACGAAAATTCAAATGTCACAAGATGTTATGTTTTGATTATTTTCCTCTGAATTTTTAGTTGGAAGACTGAAAATTGGGTGTTTATGTGATATATGCATAAAATAGATGTAATCATTTTTATTTTGAATATAATAATGTATATTTCTCAACATTTGATATACAGTACTTTCATCTATTATATAAAATGCACATATTCTCATCTCTAGTGATGATATATTTCAAATTAGACCTAAAAGATATTCAACTTCTACCTAAAAGGCAGTCAAACCCAAAAGACACAAGTCATGTAAGAGGTCCATGCGACCCATAGGCATCAAATATTAGACTAATAAGAAATATAGGCCCACGAGACCCAAATTATATTAAAACCCTATGCAACCTATGCCCTACGTAAACAACCATAAATGCCCATCTCCTTTTCATTTATTAGGTAAATAATTCAGTTTTTCAATTATTGCACTAAGTTCATTTTTGTTCTCCTGGACACTTGCTAACTTAAGTATCGGAGGAATTTCGCGAGACAACTAAGGGACCTTCTAATGGTCTGTTCCTTTTGTAGGCAGGTACCGCTTGAAGAAAGAGCTGCTCATAAAAGATTCATTCCTAAAGATAATTATACCTCATAAGGAGTATTTTATAGAGCCATTTGTGCAAAACCTTTCCCTTAATGCTAAGAAAACAGGCTCAATCATGAGCTAAAGAGACCAACATTCATGATGTCTGCCTAGAATTAGGGACTAGTAGATCTGGAGCAGAATAACAGCCCTTTGAGGGCTCGTTCTAGGAACTTCAAGAGTTTCAGCGCCAGCAAACTCCCACAATACCAAAAGAAAAGGTCCTAGCTAAGGCACCTTCAACAACGTCAGTCTTAACACAACTCATGCAAGAAGCATCATAGGCCTTATTGGAGGATGTTTCTGCCTAAAGTGTGGTAAGAGCAATGACCCAATATGTAGCAAGTCACCCAAGCAATCATCCTCATCAATCCTCATGCTGGATTTGGGATACTACCAGACAATGCAGAGTCTAAGAGGGAGAAGGCAAAAAAAGTCAAACAAACATTTGCCCTAAAGGAACCAGGTACATCCATTCCAATAAAAACCTCAAGCGTTTCCACCCTCATGGTCCCAAATATGTCCAACCGAGGAATGTCTACCATAGGCATTCCCAACCTAGGAGCTCTAGGCATTTCCACCCTTGTGGCCTCAGAAGTTTTGTCTACATCATTCCTAGACCTGTTTCAGCGGTCCTAGGAATATCTATTGCCAAAGCAAAAGATCTCAGATGAAGTGGTTTTATTATAGAGTGTGTAGAAGACTTAGTAGACCTTGCTAAGAGTTATTTCCACCAGAGCGACTGTGAGAGTTGTAGCCCAGAATATGCAGACTCACCAAGCCAATCATCATCCTTCATCCTCATATTAGAGCTGAGACTTGGCCCAACCTCGAGAAAAAATGGATCCAAAAGGAGGCAAGGAGAAAGAAAGAAGAGTCGACCCTTACCAACCTCAAAAGTTCAACCTCAACGGTCTCCAAACATAATTTAAGTAGGATCTACATTTTTGGAGCTCCAGATGAAGGACCACCAGCTGGAACATTGATATTATAAAGAGCCCCCAATGGAAGGCACCCTAGAAAGAGCAGCAACAAAGGCTATAGCCTATGCATGTAGAGAGTCACCATGAAGATCATCTCCTAAAGTGACCTAGATAGAGCCAGGGATCATCTTCTTCTCTGACAAGAGGAAAATTTCAGCGATGACTATCTCCCCACAATAACAGTGATAGGTGATGAGTAGATTTTATACCCATTAATTAAGTACTATTTGTTTAACTTTTTGATTAGTTTTTAAAATTTTTGTGCATTTTATTATCGTTTTTGGTTTTTATTTTACAGATCTGAAGATGAAGGAAGAATGTCATATGGATGTACTCAAATCTACATTCTTACTTTTTTTTCAAATTTTTTTTTTGACTATTCTAGTAGCTACAGTACCTAGGCACTACAATTACTAGAAAATGAACATTTTCCAGTTAAGGCAGTGCCAATTAGCGCCTAGGCACTTCCAAGCGGACAAGTAAGGGCAAATATACTAAAAATAGTATTTTTGCGCTCTTTAGGGCATCTTACATCAATTTTAAGTATCTCAGGAGCCTCCAAATCAATTTAGAGAGGGGAAGCGAAGAGAAGACAAGCCAAGAAAGATGACAGAAGAAGAGAAGAAGAAGAGAAAATTCTTCCATGATTTGAGAAAAAAGACATCTACAAGGGAAGAAACTCATCCTCTTCCACATTCCATTTTATTTTCCTCTTTTTTTCTTTCTTTAATTATTTTTATGAATATTGTTAAGTTGTACTTCATTTTCATCATGAACTAATTTCTTTTTTGGAGTTATGATGTAATCTAATTATGATGTTTTGAATATTTTTATCCATTCAATTCTTGATTTATTTTTCAAGTTGAGTTTTCTACATGATTTTTAATGCTTTCAATTATTTGGCTAATAATTGAATAATTTACTAATCATATTGACCCGAAAGGTGATCTATGTATCTAGTTCTATGTGTAGAAAATCATAAATTGCATGTGAGATAGGAGTATACTTGCATAATTTGTATACTTTTATTTGAGAGTTCATAGAACTTAATGAATTGTTGACTATTGTAATTCATATAGGAATATAGTAGGTTAACAATTGATGATAGTGGATAATTTAGGGATTCTCGATTATCACTTGTGAAATAAATAAAGATTGATAAGATAAATTATTCAATTCGAACTAATTATAGTAAAATCATAACCCTAGGTCTTTAAATTATTGAATTCCATCATTTATTATTTTGATTATTAGTTTAGTTTAGTTAGATTTAATTTGTAATCATAAACACGTTCTTGAGTTTATTCAAATAAAACTAGAGTTAACAAAATTTCGATAATTAACAATTCAACAATTCTCGTGGAATGATACTTACTCATTACTTTATTACTTGTTAACGATAACATGCACTTGCGTTCACAAAATTCGCAATAAGTTTTTGGCACCATTGTCGGGGACTATTTTGTTTTATTAATATCGATAGCAAGTAACTCTGATTTTAATTTGAATTTTTCTTGTATTTTTTCTCTTATTTTTATTTTTATTTTATTGTTTGAGTGTGTCCTTGTTTATCATCGCATATGTTTTCTTGTATGTGTAAGATGAGTAGAAAGTAGTTGACGAGATAACATATAATGCATACTATTGGCTAATGGAATATGACATGACAAATCAAGTTTCAACTCAGGCCTTTGGAATGAATCAAGTAAATGTCATTAATGCGTTGACTGCTCAAGTAGAAATCATTTCTAAACAGATGGAGATTTTTTTTGCAACAAATACTATTCATTCACCATTCAAGGTACGTGAGTCATATGGCGATTTTTCATACAAGAACACAAGAGACCAACCAATTTGCATCACCATATGTTGAGCATGCTGAATATGAGTAGAATTACAACCAACTGCAAAATTATCCTTTTTCCAATACTTATCAGGGATGGCCAAATCATTATAGTGCTTCATGGAGAAATGATGAGAATATGATATATCATGCACCTAGTTACCCACCATTAGAGAGGAAGCTAAGCCTTGAAGAAGCATTAGCTCAATTCAAAGGACTACTGACCAAATTTTGTTGCGAACTGAACCTAAAAATCCATCACAAAAGAAGAATTTAATCTTGAAGAAGCAACGACGCAATTAGCTAACACTCAAAGCCAATTCATGTTGGAAACTACAACTAATGTCCAAAATCTATTATCACAATTTCAAAATTTGGAGATCTAAATTAGTGAGATGGATAACATGTTTTCCAACAAGACAACAAGATAATTTGCCTTACGCACTTGAGGTAAATGGAGTGGGGGAAGAACACTGTGATGTTATTTTGATAAGCGGTGAATAGTTTGAAACTCTCTTGTGGGTTGAAAAACTCATCAAGGATGAACAAGAGGTATCAACACACATACCTCTAGCAGAGAATAGAGAAGATCAAGAAAATATTCAACCAAACACATCCCAAGAGCCATCCATCACCTTGAGTTTCTTATCCTCATCTTCTACAAAATAACAAGTTTATATCAAATGTTGTGGAGGATAATAAGGGCATCTTATCGCACAAGCATGAATTGGAGAATCAAGAGTTGGGAGATTGCTCATTAAAGTATTCTATGGTGGAAAATGAAGATGTACTTGAGGATGTTGACAAATCTATTATCTATATAGATTTCATCATCCCTGATATTGAAAATGATTGAGACATTCCCTTCACACAATGACAACTATTTTTGGTCATCAGGCACGCACTCACAAAAGGCACTTGATCCCATGTTGGATTATGCTCACTATGATTATCTTTGGGGATCACCTACACTTTTGGAGCATACAAAGACATGACATGAGAAACACTTATTTTTAGAGCCCAGTTGAGCAAAGAAGAAGTCCAGCTGAAACTATAAAATAAGCGCTTCTTGGAGGCAACCCAAGTATTTTAAACTTTCTTTTATTTTATTATGTAGTTTTTTTAGTTTTTAATATTCATTTTTCCTTTTAGTTTGATGAAATTTTTTGTTTCTCATTTTAGGACCAACTCAAGTTTAGGGAAGGATTTGTAAAATAAGGAGTGACATGCCACCAACTAATAAATACACTTTCATCATTGTTCTAGAAGAGGATGATGATGAAGTTGATGAGAACTAACACCATTCAGGGAAGTCTTTTATGCCTTATCATGCATTACTTAACATTGAGGACATGTTAGTTCTAAGTTTGGGGTGGATGTATGTGCTTCGTTTGATCTTGTTTGTTTATAACTTTTGAAAATTGATGAATGTTGTGTTTACGTATGTACTTGACTCTTGTGGAAAGTTTTACCTTTCTTGTAATCCTTTGACATATTGAGCACATAGCCTTGAACATTTAGATTTTTGCTTGCTTAGAGAAAGTTTATGTGAACTCGATATTATTTTTTTGCGATCTCATATAATTTTAGAACTTGTTTGATTGTCACTCGAGGTGAAATCCTAGACTGCATAATATTAGGAAAGTGATTTAGGCCATTTTTGGACCGTTTGAGCCTTTCAATCCATCATATTTATGATGTATAATCCTTAGTCTCCCCTGTTGAGTCTATTGAGTCATTTTCTTTGTCACCCTACAAATCAACCTCAACCAAAAAATTGAAATAAACTATATATCCTACATATTATCCATACTCAGCTCATAACTATTCTAGTAACATAATTTTGAGTATTGAAAATTTGAAAGAAAAAAGAAAGTTATTAAGTTTGGGGTATTTGACAAGTGGTTTTATACCCATTAATTGAGTACTATTTGCTTAACTTTTTAATTAGTTTTCATGATTTTTGTGCTTTTTACTATGCTTTTAGTATTTATTTTGTAGATTTGAAGATGAAGAGAGAATGTCACTTGATATACTAAAATCTACATTGATTTACATTTTTTCAAAATAAAAAAAACTGGACTATTCTAGTAGCTATAGTGCCTAGGCACTGCAACTACTAGAAAATAAACATTTTCCAAGCGCTTCCAGGTGGACAAGTAAGGGCAATTTTTGTCCTTTTAGAGCATCTCCATCAATTTTAAGTATCCCAAGAGCTTCCAAATTAGTTTAGAGATGGAGGAGAAAAGAAAACAAGCCAAGAAAAGGAAGGAAGCAGAGAAAAAGAGAAGAAGAAGATAAGAGAATTCTTCCATGATTTGAGAAGAAAACATCTATAAGGGAAGAAACTCATCCTCTTTCAAGTTCCATTTTATTTTTCTCTTTTTTCGTTAATTATTATATTTTGAATATTTTTATCAATTCAATTCTTGATTTTTTTTTAAGTTGTGTTTTCTACATAGTTTTTAATGCTTCAATTACTTGGCCACTTGAATGATTTGCTAATCATATTGACTCGAGAGGTGATATATGTGTCTAGTTGTATGTCTAGAAAATTATAAATTGCATGTGAGATAGGAATGTACTTGCGTGATTTGTGTAGTTTTGTTTGATATTAGATAACTTAATGAATTGTTGATTGTTGTAATTCATATAGGAATATAGTGGGTTAGCAATTGATGATATTTTCGTTAGACCTCGTGAGAGGCTAGTGGATAATTTAGGGATTCTCGACATTACTTGGAAATAAATTGAGATTGATAAGATAAATTATTCAATTTGAACTAATTATGTGAAATCATAACCCTATGTCTTTAAATTATTGAATTCCATCATTTATTGCTTTTGATTATTAGTTTAGTTTAGTTAGATTTAATTTGTAATCATAAACACATTCTTGAGTTTATTCAAATAAAATTAGAGCTAACAAAATTTTGGTAATTAACAATTCAACAGTTCTTGTGGGAATGATACTTACTCATCACTTTATTACTTATTAACGATAATGTGTACTTGCGTTCACAAAAATCCGCAACATTAGGAATCATCCTAGGAGACTTGGGCAGCAGAATCCTGTATAATGCCAAGGGCGCATCCCTCCAAGTGATGGGAAGAACGCGCTCATGGGAATGAATCCTATATAAGCTAGACAACTAGCCAGAAGCGGCAAAAGAAGATCATATTTGAGCCCACATTTGGAAACCAGATTATACAATCGGAATGCTATGCTAATATACTGAGGAGAGCTAGAGAAGCGAATATATGCACAATCCCACTAAATCAAGCCTAGACCAAGGCAAAACAACGACTCTCCACTCTAATCCTCTCAAAGCATAAGGAATCTCATCTAGAGTGTTGGGACCAAGGAGATGAAGATACAATTAGATTTGTCTCTACGAATGCGGCTAGGTGACCTACTCGCCTCGATCGCCATGGCTTCGACCATGACTCCATGGATCTTACTACATTGTATAAGACAGGGATTGAGTCAGTAGGAAGCCGCGCTTTGTCTATGATTTCAAAATTTACAAGTAAATCATTTATGTATATGATTTTTTATTGTAGATTAATTTTATATTTTTTTATCTTAGTGATAACATGAAAAAATTGATGAAATATTGAAAGTACATTAAAGTTTCAAAGAATAATTTTTTCACTAAAAAAGATTTTGAATGGAGAATTATGTAGAATTTATCCAATACGTATGAGTTCAATATTTATAGAAAAGTTTAGATATCAATTAAAGAATTTAAAAAAAAACTCATATATTATTTTAACATAAATACCAAAACTCATGTACGAAAATGAGTTTTACTCTAATATAAGAAATCAAAATTAAAATGTCACATGATGTGATTGATATTCTGATTCTTTTCTTCTACATTTCTAGATTAAAAATTTTGAAGACTGAAATTTGGGTGTTTATGTAAACATACACATAAAATAGATATATTCATTTATATTTCTCAACATAGTATTTAATTTATTATATAAAATGCACATACTAGTGATGTGATATCACTCCTCCTATCAAAACTCCTAGTTGGAAGTCAACTATAACATGAGTCACTGTCTGCATTACAAAAAGTCGTTCGGAGTGCCAGGAGTTGACCCAACGAAAATCCTTCGATGCTTGTCAGTTCCAGAGCTAGTAGATATAAGCCAGAAAATTTGAGAGTAGTTAATCGCGTACCTTTTAATAATAAAGATTGAGGGTATATATAGTGTTGATTTGAAGGTCTTCATATATTCAGCCCTTAGTCCTCCGTGGGCTTAGCCAGAACATTATAGCCCAACTTTGTGTATTGTCTTGTGGACCCTATGAACTTAGTTATTGGGTCTTATCTTTGTTCTGACCCATAATCCGAATGCACCCTTGATTTAACCTATTGGACCTATTTTGGGCTCGTGGTCCATCACCTAGAAATTACAAGTATAGAATTAATTTTACATTATGATGAATAGTCATTATAAGGTTTTCTTATTTCCCTTTTTTTTTTTTGTTCTGCTATGATATAGTAATTTTGATGTGATGATTGGTCAATGTTTCAGCCAATTTTAGCATGGTGGGAGCCTGGTCTTGGTCGCTTTAAATTTTGTCACCCTAGGGAGCAATAGTTGAAGACTAGGGTTCTTGCAAGGAAATGTGCCTACCAAGGAAATGTGCCTAAACCAACAGGCAACCAAAAAGTCAAATTAGTGAATTACTAGCCATTTTGACATAATCAACTTAAATACCAGATGCTTATTTTGTTAATAATTTGAGTTTGAGTTAGCATCATAATTTCAATTGAAAATCTAAGCAAAAATGCATAACATGAGCACATAATCTGGCAAGGCCTTGAAAGAATTAATATGTTAAATATTTGAAGTGATTTGAAAGATGCCGTTGGACACCACACATGTGTGCATGTCATGTTCATGGGGGTTGACAACGTCAATCCCCAATTTATGAATATTTATAAAACGATAGTAAACAGTTGCAATATTTCTAAATGTCCAATAATTTCGTTTATTCGAGCGAAAAATTAAAGGACCATAAATAACATTTTATGTATATCATTCATAAAATAAATAGCGAAAGACAACATAAAATACATGAGTATATATATAAATATATATTCATATAGAATTAATGTAATATTTTCATATGTAACTATGTATATACGATATTTGGATGTCTTGCTAAATACTTTTAATGGTTGCTATATTTATTTATGTCTAATACTTAAGGTTATTCACCAAAAAACTAATACAACCTAAAAAAAAAATTCATTTTTTTTCCATAAAATAAATACCCAATTAAACACATTCTCAAAAAAAACATGGCACAAAGGTCATCATATCCCATTTTTCTTCTCATTTCTATAAATTAATTTTCTTTCTTCACCTAAGATAAAATTTGTAATAATGGTACACAATTACTGGCGAATGATAAAATTTGTAATAGAGGTGAACAATTACAAATGATAAAATTTATAATCATAGTGAGAAGGATAACATAGTAAACATATCATGATTTGCAAGAGTTTTTGTATTTTTTGCACTCCATTGATTACGATATAAAAATGGACTTCAACTTTGGTAAAATATTAGCAAGAAAAGATAGAATAGTCCATAACTTCAGTGTCATTACCATTGTCGTTTAAATAATTTCTTTCTTTCTATCAAAATCGGTCAATTTTCCACATTTCTTAGCAAATTGAGCAATCACTAATCTAGAAAATCTCTTTCAATTCCCCTAATAGGAATCTAATTTCTAACTTAGGCATCAACATCAATACTCGTAGATGTTAGTTATCTCCTAAACATTATTATTTTCCAATGTTGTTTTTTTATGTATTTTTGTCACATATTAACTACAGAAATAGTAACAATATTACATTAGGTAAAAGATTCGAATGGTCCTCACTTTGGTGCGAATTAATTTTTTTATTAGAGAGCAAATGCCCTTATATTTTATTTTCATATAAGTAATCAAAACTTAAGAGTTTGGATTAAGAAATACGGAACTGGATAGTGGACCAAATTCACCCCATCTCTAAACAATTTCATGTTTGGGAAATGCAAAAAATAAAAAAATATTGAAGCTCAAATCCTGAATAAAGACAACATCAAGAAGACACAAAACTTTACTTTGTACGACAAGAAACTCCAATTGAAGCAAGAGAATTAGTTTAATACCCATAAACCAAAATAAAAGATTAATCATAAGAAATACAATATATTGATCCGTTGATTAAATCAAAAGGTACAACTCAAGTAGCAAGAAAACTTGTATACAATCTTTTTTTGAAACTCCACTTAACACCAAAACTCACGTCCGGACAGAGAACGCCATATTCCCTTAAGTGGATGTTGAGATCCTCAAGCTTACTAAACTTATCCACCAAGAAATCATTGTTGTCAACTACTTGCACACCGTTCAGGAAACTAAATATGGCCTTTTGTTTTTGTTTTTTTCACCTATTTTGTCCACATGTGCAATGTTCGTTTAATATTTGAATAACAAATATTTATTTAGACATTCTAAAAACTGAGTTAACTAGTGCTTAGAGAGCGTGTATTCTTCAAATTTTATATTCAATTGCTAAAATGACTTTACTATGCCTTCTTTTTTTTCCCCGATCAATTGGTGAAAAGGCTACACACTTTGAATATTATGTGTTTTGGATATTTTTTTCAATTTACCTAATATCACAATCCGTATGTATTGATTTCATCGAAGATGACATAATGTATAGATCAGATTGTATACGAAACCTGCTTTTCGCGATTTTCATCTATGGAGATTGTGAAAAAAATGCATCAATATGAATAACATATTCATATATATATATATATATATATATATATATATATGAGTGGATCGGGTGTTATCATATACGTAGCGGATTGTCAATCCACGTATTTTGCATCAAACTCATCTACAAACCTCCTTTGAATTGAACTGTGAGCATGTCTTCAAGGTTCTATACTCCAATCAAACATGAGCATATCTTTCTTTTTGATGGATAATAACAACTAGAGCTACAATTACACACCTCAAATCTGTGGAGTCTATTGTGATGCTTTAAGAAATGCATACAAAGAGAAATAGGTATAGAGAAGAATATAGAGAGAGTCTTGGAAGAAATAGGCATCATAATCAAATTAAGCTCAATTAAATAATCATAATATTTAATTAATTAATCTTCACAATGGGCTTAACGACAATATTCAGTCAACAAATAATATACAATATACAATATATTAGTATGCTGGTTGGCCTGTTAAAGACATCCTAACAATTCTAACTAAAGCTCTTCTAAAGAAAAAATTCTGCAAATTGAGAGAACTTTTTAGAGTAATAGATCAACAAATTGAGGGGGAGAAATGTTACAATTCTTGTGTTGAAAAGCACATGATATGTAATGCAAAACAAGTCTAATGTATAGTTGGGTTAGGGAAGAAAAATGTTAGGCTATGCATTGGTTGAGTATGCTAAATGCTAGTAGATTTGCAATCTCTTATTAGTCAAGATTGCTATTGTCAGCTATCAAAATTCTCAGCTGTAAAACTCCTATAAAGTCTGTATTTTGGTAAAAGTTTAGTAAGAAGAAAAGAATAGATTTTCGTATCTATTTTCCCCTACCTTTTTCCACTTTTATTTCATCTTCATACATCTTCCATGTTGCTAAAACTTTTCAGATATTAATCATCTGCTACAACTTTAAGGTTGCAAACCTAAGTGTAGATTTTGTCAAATAATAAATTTCTCGAAGTCCGAAGTGGATCCATAAGGAAGTTGTTTGAAGTTTTTAGCATTATATTTCTTAAAAGATAGGCTTTATGTGGCTTAGAATATAAAGAAAATTTTATGCTATAACTAAGAAATCAAAGTAATAAAAGTATTCAGGATTAGGGATCCACTCTCGAGTTTTGAATAGATGAACGATTATTTATTCTTATTACTTCTTTTAAATGCAACAATTGGAATCCACACATAATGAAGGTTCTAATGGGAAGATGTTATTAAATAACTCATACATTAAGGAAATTATGATATTGTTTTACTATTTGCAAATTATCTCTTAACACCAATACTTGTTTATGGCATCAAGTATTTATGCACACATTTTTCTACAACAAATCAAGGTTTCACATTAACAATCAATGAGGTAGAACCTTACAATAAGGTAAATAAACTTAGGTATTTATTGTGTCATTGGAGATATATAAATTAAGAATCACCACAAAACAAAGAGGGTTTCAATCAAAAATTAAAATAATAATATAACACACCTGAACATTATGCACATTTATAATATGCATTCTTGAGTTTGAAATTATTAATTGCCGTTAATGAATTTTAAAATTTTAATTTAATAAATATCTAAAAAACTCTGCAAATCTATGTGACCTCACCTTTGCTAGGCTTAATGACACCCTTAAACTCGTTAACGTAATTGAATTGACACTAATATATATATATATATATATATATATATTTGTATTTGTTTAAAATATTACAAGTATTATATATTCAGTCATATATAAGTTCTACTATAGCGTTAGATTAATTTTTCGTAATTAAACCTCTTTAGAATTCACAAAAATTTGACCTAAAGAAGAAGCTAAGTCGAACTTAAATCATTTTAACAATGTATAAAATTTAAAGTTGACAATTAAATTAATTAAAAAACATCCAGTAAACCAAATAATCAAAGTTTAAAACTCAATTTAAATTCCATTAGCTTAATCTTGTTCCAATATTAATCAACCTAATATAAACAGTTTCTGTTAATAAACATTACACTTATTCACGTTCCCATATTAATATCCCCACTATTTAAATTAATAATCCTTGTAAAGTTTTCATATCAATGGGATTTCTCATTTCCATTTTGTGGAGATGAATTTTCAACTTTTTATTGAAATTCCCATGTAAAAGGAAAATGCATTTTTGGATGTTTTTCTATGAATTTTTTTTGATAAAATTATTTTATTGGGATGATATGTAAGTGATGAATTTCACTAAATAAAATTAGTAGGGTGGGGGCCTACTTTGAATATTTAGTTTTTGATATGATAATTTAGTAGGATAATTTGTAGGTGGTGGGTCCCATTGAAATGATGTTTGAAAATAATAGTATATTAATTAAATAAAATCGGTAGTGGTGTGGTCCACCTTGAATATTTAGTTTAAATATGATATTTTATTAGGATGATTTATATATAATAGATTCCATTGTAATGATGTTGCATAAATATAATAATATAGATATGGGTGATAATGATTGGCCCTTGTAATATATAGGGTTGAAAAATGAAAATATGGAGTTGTAAAGTGTTTTTGTTGAGCAAATGAGAAAATAAAATGAAACAT
Source organism: Paulownia fortunei (assembly GCA_019321725.1). NCBI lineage: Eukaryota > Viridiplantae > Streptophyta > Magnoliopsida > Lamiales > Paulowniaceae > Paulownia > Paulownia fortunei. Next base: position 17,371,447 of record CM033112.1, on the reverse strand, counting down.
TTTTAATGAAATTGGATGAAACAAACATGAATAATTAATAAAAAATAATAAAAAATAGAAAACAATTCCAATGAAAACCATACAAGGTAACTCTTTTGAATAATATTACAACCTTCCTATTCTGAATAGTATTATGATAAATCCAAGTCCATTAAATAGCCCAATCTGGTTGGCAAAGCTCTGAAATATAACTTTTTTCTACTATTGATCGTTGCCATGACAGTAAACTGTTAAATCAACAATGTGCAGTATTGTGAAATTTGTGAACACAAGTTCACATTTTCGTAGACAAGTAATAAAGTGAATGAGTAGGATATCGTTCCTACAAGAACTGTGAATTATTAAATACCAAAATTAGTTATTAACTCTAATTTTATTTAAACAATCGTAATGGAGTGGTGATTAATGCAACTAACAAAACTTAACAATAAACTAATCAGCAAAAGCGAATTAAAATTAACTTCTATAACTTGAAAATTTAGGGTTTATAATTTTACCATAATTAATCAGATTTGAACACTCAATTGCATTAATCTCAATTTATTTTTCAAGTTGTTAATTGAGAATTCCTCAATAAGTCAATAGCTTCTCCCAAGATATAATAAAAATTTTACCAAGTGCTAATCCACTATATTTTTATGTGAATTAAACAATCATAAACCATTGGGTTCTGTGAATCTCAATTAAGACTACATAAACTATGCAAGTATATTTCTATCTTATATAATTCATGATTTTTCTACACATAGAATAGATACATATATCACCTTCTGAATCAATATAATTAGCAAATTATTCAATTAGTAGGCAAGTAATTAAAAACATTAAGGATCATGTAGAAAGCTAAACTAAATGTTAATTAAAAGAGGAATTCAAATTATCCTAATTAGGTTACATTAAAATCCTAGATAAGAAAATTAGACCCTAATCATGTTTATCAAATTCAAGACAAATCTGAATTTATGACAAAAGGTAAGTGGAAAGGAAAATAAAAGAAGAACTGAAACCTTGAAAAAGAAAATCCAAATCTCGAATCTTCAAGCCCTTCTCTCTTTTTCCTATTGTTTTTCCTTATGTTTTTCAGCTCCAAGAAGTCCCCCAATTCGTCTTGGATATTGCCTAATATAAATAGTTACTGTTAATAAACATTACACTTCCCATATAAATATCCCTACTATTTAAATTAGTAAGCCTTGTAAAGTTTTCATATCAATGAGATTTCTCATTTCCATTTTGTGGAGATGGATTTTCAAGGAAAATGTGCTTTTGGACGTTTTTTTTATGATTTTTTTTGATAAAATTATTTTATTGGGATGATATGTAAGTGATGAGTTTCACTAAATAAAATTGGTAGGGGGGGGTCTACTTTGAATACTTAGTTTTGAATATGATAATTTAGTATGATAATTTGTTGGTGGTGGGTCCCGTTGAAATAATGTTTAAAAATAGTAGTATATTAATTAAATAAAATCGGTAGTAGTGTGGTCCACCTTAAATACTTAGTTTAAATATAATATTTTATTAGGATGATTTATATATAATAGATCCTATTGTAATGATGTTGTTTAAATATAATAATATAAATATAGGTGATAATGGTTGCCCCTCGTAATATATAGGGTTGAAAAATAAAAATATAGAGTTGTAAAGTGTTTTTGTTGAGAAAACGAGACAATAAAATTAGACATTTTATTGAAATTGGATGAAACAAACATGATTTATGAAGGAAAAATAGTAAAAAAATAGAAAAAATTCTAATGCAAACCATACAAGCTAACTTTTTTGAATAATATTACAACCTTCCTATTCCGAATAGTATTATGATAAATCCATGTCCATTAAATAGCCCAATCTTGTTGGCAAACCTCTCAAAGATAACTTTTTTCTGTTGCTGATCACTGCCATGACAATAAACTTTTAAATCAATAGAGTGCAGTATTGTGAAATTTATGAACACAAGTTCACGTTATCGTAGATAAGTAAAAAAGTGAATGAGTAGGATATCGTTCCTACAAGGATTGTGAATTATTACATACCGAAATTAGTTATTAACTCTAATTTTATTTAAACAATCGCAATAGAGTGGTGATTAATGCAAACTAAGAAAACTTAACATAAACTAATCGGAAAAAGCGAATTGAAATTAACTTTTATATCTTGAAAACTTAGGGCTTATGATTTCACCATAATGAGTCAGATTTGAATACTTAATTGCATAATCTCAATTTATTTTTCTAGTTAATAATCAAGAATTCCTTAATAATTCAATAGCCTCTCCAAAGATCTAATAAAAAATTTACCAAGTGTTAACCCACTATATTTTTACTTGAATTAAACAATCATAAATCATTAGGTTTTATAGATCTCAATTAAGACTACACAAGCTTATGCAAGTATATTCCTAACTTACATGCAATTCATAATTTTTTACACATAGAATAGACACATATATCACCTTTCGAGTCAATATGATTAGCAAATTATTCAATTAGTAGGCAAGTAATTAAAAACACTAAGAACCATGTAGAAAACTCAACTAAATATTGATTGAAAGAGAAATTCAAATTATCCTAATTATGTTACATTAAAATCCTAGATAAGAAACTTAGCCTATAATCATGTTTATCAAATTCATAAACAAATCTGAATTCATGACAAGTGAAAAGGAACATAAAAGAAGAACTCTGAAATCTGAAAAAGAAAACCCAAATCTTGAATCTTCAAGCCCTTCTCTCTTTTTCTCTTGCTTTTTCTTATGTTTTTCAGCTCTAAGAAGTCCCCCAATTCATCTTGGATATTGCCTTTTATATCCCTCTAAAACGAGGTCCCAAAGTCTAACTTAAAAATTACATTTTAATTTTTTCCCAAATTAGAGTTGCTGACTCAAAAACCTAGGCAACACAGCTCAAAGTAGTCTGGAAAGCTGCATATGAATTGGCAATGTAGCTTGGCTTTTTGGTGCTGTGGCTCCAAACAATCTGGAGATGCCTTGAGAATTGGCGCTGCGGCCTTAAAAATTCAGGTCACGACTCAAAGTAGTTTGGACTCATTTGTAAAAATGATCATTTTTTGCATTGGGGCTTGAGTATTTGAGACTGTGGCACCAAATAAACCGGATTATCATCAATTTCGAAGCCGCAACTCCAATTTATTTAATTGTGGCATGACTTCCATTTTTTTATGAATTTTTATTTTTTTTCTATTTTTCTTTCATGATTCCAAAACAATTAACGCAAAACACATAAAATCGAAATAAAATACTTGCAAATAAATAAATAAATTATTAAGTAAAAGGATATCGAATTGTTGGTATAAAATCAACTTATCAAATACCCCTAATCTTAAATATTTGCTTGTTTTCAAGCAAAAACACAGAACCAAAATGACAAAAATGAAACAAAACAAACAAAAACAAAAATAACCTAACAAAAGTTGAAGTCATACCACCATTGGATCATCATCCAACCTTAAAATTACTAAGGGTAATAATTCAAAAAGAATAGCAAAAAGGTGATTATATCTAAAATGCTGATGTAGATGCCAATTTTGACTTAACCTCATGATCTTGAGTGTGAGTGTGTGTGTGTGTGTGTATCCAATACATCAAATCAAGTTTGTCACTCAAATAGGTTTATAAAGTAACGCAGTTTTTAAAAGGTCCACTTTAATTGTGATTTGATGATTCTTTCCAACTCCATAAGCTCGTTTTTCATAATAATCTCCATTAATGTAGAAAAATATAGCAATAAGAATCAGAAGGACTTTCAAAACTTGTAATGTATGGCTTAGGTTAGGGTAGATGATTTGGATAATAAATTAGCTCAGAATCACCTGAAACACAAATATTAGAGAATCATGTTGGATTACACAAGCCTCTTAATCATCCCACACTTTGCTCCCTTTTTTTCTTCTTTTGTTAACTCATTTGACAATTATTTTTCTTTCATATTCATATCCCACCTTTCTTCAAATTTTTTCGGGACTTTGTACACCCCCAAACTTATGTTGTTTTACTTTGATAACAAGGGGGTAATTTCTTTCCTTCAAAATTCTTTTTTATGTCTCTTTTTAATTTTTTTTTTCAGGGAGATCTTAAGAAGCATTTGCCAATACTACCTAATCCATGTACATTTCTTCCACTTCGGATCATGATCTCAAAATGAATGTGCACGGGGTGAATGGTAGAAATGTGAATAAAAATATTGTGAGGCTAAGAATGATTTTAAAGGTGACAAAGACTAAGGCTCATTCAAGCTTAAAGGGGACACTAGTTATAAACTGTGAGAATTTGGTAGGCTGTATAGGCTCTAGCGATCCAAAGATAGCTAAAATCATTTTCTTAATACTATGTCATCTAGGATTTCGCCTTGACTAATGATCAAAAGAGTGGGTGGGATCTTTACAAAAATATATATCTCATAAACTGTCTCTAAGTACTCCAAACAAAATTCGACAACTGGCTATGTGCTTAAGGTAGACAAGAATCTTAAAGCAAGAGAAATAAACATATAAAACCAACAACTTGACATAATACGCTTCAACATTCTCATAAATTATCACCCCAGCAATCTAGTTCTTATCATTGGCACATATGATTCACAGCAGTACAACTCAATTTTTAATATAATTTTTTTAACCTATGAAAAACAACCAAAATGAACACCCTAACAACACTAAATATACCAATAAACAAAAACCTAAAAGAAATAAAATGAAAACCAATATAATCATAAAAAGAAACAAAAAGACCAAGACAAAAAAAGACAAAAGGTACCCCCAAACTTAGAATTGACATTGTCCTCAATGTCATGTAAAGAAATGAAAATTGAGGACTTCTTGAAAGGGCAAGAGTATTAGTGAAGGTTGTCAGCATCATCATCTTCCTTGGGGGTGGGAGAGAAAGGAAGAAACTCAAGGGGCTTTAGAAATGTCTGCAATGTATCAACTTGTGCATAGTGAGCATGATCCGACAGGGTATTAAAGGTTTTTTGTACATTAGTGAGTGCATGCCTGATAATTAAAAATAATTTTCCATGTGTGAAAGAAATGTCTTCATTCTTTTCAATGTCAGGGATGATGAAATTTATAGGAAGAATAAACTTGTCAACATCCTCAAGACATATTCATTTTCCACCATACAATGCTTTAATTAGTAATCTGCAATGATAAAATTCCTAGATCATTAAACTTTGGATGTAGCTCTCTTTGCAAAATTGCACTGCACTATTCAGTAAGTGCACTAGCCTCGTGATCCTCCAATTTATGCTTGTGCAATTAGATGTTCATATTATCCACCACAACACTTGACATAAGCTTGCTTTTCTGTTAAACTTGAGGATAAAAAACTCCCAATATGGCTCTTTAGATGAGTTTGGTTGAACATTTTCTTAGTCTTCTTCATTCTCTACTAAAGGTGTTTGTGTTAATATCTCTTATTCATCCTTGATGAGTTTTTAATAGCATCACAATGTTCTTTGCCCACTCTTTTTGCCTCAGGTGTGCAAGGCAATTTGTCTTGTTATCTCTTTAGAAACATATTATCCAACTCATAAATTTTGACCTCCAAGTTTTGAAATTATATTGATGGATTTTGGATATTAGTTCTAGTTTCCAACATGAATTGGCTCTAAGCGTTTGTTAATTGAGTAATTATTTTTGTAAGACTTATCTTTTTCCTCCAATAATCGGTAAATGGATTCAGTTTCCAACTTAAGATTCGCTTTGAGTCCTTACCAAATGAGCCATTGCTTCATCAAGAATCAACTTCTTCTTTTCTGATAGATTACTAGGTTTAGTTCACAACATGAACTAGTTAGTTTTACTTTTCAATTGATCTAATGCTTTTTCAATGCTTAGCTTTTTCTCTAATGGTGGGTAACAAGGTTCATGCCATATCACATTCTGATCATTTCTCTATGAAGCATTCAAATAATTTGGCCACCTTTGATTATATGTGTTAGAAAAAGAATAATTTTGCAACTGATTGTAAATCTACTCATATTCAGAATGCTCGACATATGATGGTGCAAATTGATTGTTGTCTTGGTGTTTTGTTCTTGTATAAAAACTACCATATGACTCATGCACCTTAAAGGGTGTATGAATAGCATTTGCTATAAATTTCTCAAACTGTTTAGAAAGGGCTTCTATTTGGGTAGTAAATACTTTAATGGCATCTACTCGATATGATTTGAAAATTATTCATTTAGTGACCAAGTAATTGAAAGTATTAAGAACCATGTAGAAAATTCAACTACATGAAATAAATATTCAATTAAATTGAAAAAGAAATTCAAATCATCCTAATTAGGTTATATCAAATCACTATGTAAGAAACTTAGCCCCTAATCATGCTTATCAAATTCCTAGACAAATCTGAATTCATGACAAAAATTAAATAAAAAGGAAAATAAAAGAAGAACTTAGAAATCTTGAAGAAGAAAACCCAAATCTTGAACCTTCAAGCCCTTCTCTATTTTCCTCTTGCTTTTCTTTCTATTTTTCAGCCCCAAGAAGTCCCCCAATTCGTCTTGGATGTTGCCTTTTATATCTCTAGAAAGATGTCTCAAAATCTGACTTAAAAATCATGTTTTAATTTTTTCAAGAATTGGAGCTGCGGCTCAAAACTCAGGTGCAGCAGCTCAAAGTAGTCTGGAAAGCTGCCTGCTAACAAGCATCGCGACTCCAAACAATCGAGAGATGTCTTGCGAATTGGCGCCACGGTTTGAAAATTTCAAGCCGCAGCTCAAAGTAGTCTAGACTCATTTATAAAAATGATCATTTTTGGCTTTGGGGCTTGAATATTTGAGACTGCAGCACCAAATAAATTAGATTGTCTTCAACTTCAAACCCACAGCTCTAATTTCTTGAGTTGTGGCATGACTTTCATTTCTCTTATGAATTTTTGTTTTCCTTTTCAATCTCTTTATCCTTTTCATGATTCCTACACAATTAACACAAAACGCATAAAATCAACATAAAATGCTTGAAAATAAATAAATTATTAAGCAAAAGGATATCGAATTGTTTATAATACCAACTTATCATGCAGTTTAACAAAAACTTGGTTTGGCCACCTATGGTACGACTACAAATTATTTCATGAATAATTTATAGATAACAAACCAACAATATGAGAGAATTCAGAATTTCCACCATTGTCAACAATCAAATTCAGAGTGAGGGGAAAAGATAGTTGAAAATACAAAAGCTCTTGTGAAACGCAATAAAATGTGAACATACCAATTCGTCAAGGTCAAATAAAAAGAGTTAATGCAATCAAGACTTTTTAAAAAATATAATTTATAAATTAAAAATCTTAGTTAAAAAATATAACTTAGATTTTAAATATTCAATAATTTTATTATTTTAAATACTTTATTCAATCATTTATGTTATAGATTTATTTTCTCATTCGTTGCATTCAAATTGTTCTAGACGTCACTAAATAAAATATATAAGTCATGCCATGATTTTGGGCCATGTCATATCTTTTATTATTTGTATTTTTGTAAATAAATCATCCCAAGTAGAAAGATATTTATTTGAAATATGAATAGAGATTTGTTAAAAAGTATTTGAAACTAAAAGTCAAAGTACGATTGCAACAAGAATTAAGTTAAAAAATGAAGTAACATTTTTAGTTAAAATTTTCTATTATAAACTATATTCTTTTATGTGCAATGCATGTATTTTTTACTAGTTCAATAAAAGGAATCAACTAGCTTAGTTGTTTTACATAAAAAAATAATATTTAAATTCGAATCCTAAAACATAAGGGGCATGATTCGAATCATTAACCTCATTTATAAGAGGTAAGGTAAGTTACCACCACTTCCAATAAGTGTTGGTTTTTATATGAGTATTTAAATACAAACAAATTTAGTTTATGAAGTAGTTAATGGTTAATTTTCAATTTAATAGGAGAAACAGTTTGGTAAAGGTCATATGTATACTTCTTTTCTTCCAATTTGAATGCTTTCATGTGTATAAAAAATGTCTAATTTCCAAGTGTTAAAATCTTCTTTCTAAAAGTGATATATCACTTAACATCAGTATTTTCATAATTAGACTGGTGATCAAAGCGGTCTTGTTATTGGTTAGCGATTCAATCGGTCAGACCGGTTCAACTGTCGGTCAGACCGATTTAATGAAAATTAATTATATTTTTTTATTTATTATATAAAATAAAAATATAATACATTATTTTTTAAATAATACATTTTAAATATAAAAAAATAAATAATTAACTAAAAAAATATCTAACAAAACACAAAATTCAAATAGCTACATAAATATAACAAAATATTAAATTTAAATAAAAATAAAAATAAATTAAAATTATATAAATAAAATAAAAACTAGCCAAACTGATTTTGGCCAATTTGGCCAGTCTCAAATCAAAAATTCGATTATATAGGTCTAACCGGATTAGATCGACCTCTGGTTCCTGGTTAAACCGGCTAAACAGACCGGTCCAGTCTAGCTTTTAAAACATTACTTAAAACAATGATGTGATATCACTAATTACTAACAAATATGAAGACAATAAAACTCACTTTTTTAGCTATTATTTAAACTGTGTGCCAATTATATAGCTAATAAAAAAAATTATTTAGTAAAATCTTGAATCCATATTAGTCATACTCACATGAAAATAACTACTGCCAATTACTTAATCCTCAATAAACTAAAAGTCTGATAGCTCCAATGTTAGTCCAAATAACACAAAGTACAAGAATTGCTCTTCTTAATATCCAAATTACATATGTAAAAGGGATAGTGCCTATTGAGTTGGCGATGTTGCACATTAACATTTAATAGACAGGACTGTCGGTAGGAAGCCTCGCTTTGTATATGATTTCAAGTTTTACCTGTAAATCATTTATATGATTGTTTATTGTAGATAACTTTTATATTTATTTATCATGGAGATTCGATGAAAAAATAAATGATTTTTTAAAAGTAAATTGAAGTTTAAAAGAACATTTTTGTCACTACAAAAAGATTTTGAATGGAGAATTATGCAGAATTCATCCAATGTGTACGAATTCATTATTTATAGAAAACTTTGGATATCAATTAATGAATTTATAAAAAAAACTCACATATTATTTTAACATAAATACAAAAACTCAAGTATGAAAAAGAGTTCTACTCTAAATTAAGCAATCAAAATTCAAATGTCACAAGATGTTATGTTTTGATTATTTTCCTCTGAATTTTCAGTTGGAAGACTGAAAATGGGGTGTTTATGTGACTTATGTGTAAAATAGATGTAATCATTTTTATTTTGAATATAATAATGTATATTTCTCAACATTTGATATACAGTACTTCATCTATTATATAAAATACACATAACACTAAGTTGCGCTTTCATTAAATAAAAAAAAATTGAAAGCGCAATCCTCACTTGCGTTTTCACGTAATTTGTTGAGAACCTCTAATTATATGGTATTTAATTAATTACTAGTTATATTTACTATAATCTATTAAATTAGTCCAATGTTACTTCATTTTTTAATTTAATTCTTGTTGCAATCGTACTTTGAATTTTAGTTTCAAATACTTTTTAACAAATCTCTATTCATATTTCAAATAAATGTCTTTCTACTAGGGATGATTTACTTGCAAAAACACAAATAATAAAAGATATGACATGACCCAAAATCATTCATGGCATGACTTATATATTTGATTTAGTGACGTCTAGAACAATTTGTTTGAATGCAACCAATGAGAACAAATCGATAACACAAATGACTGAATAAAGTATTTAAAATAATAAAATTATTGAATATTGATGAGTGGGTTTTATACCCATTAATTGAATACCGTTTGCTTAAGTTTTTTATTAGTTTTCAAGATTTTTGTGAGTTTTATTGTTGTTTTTAGTATATGTTTTGTAGATTTGAAGATGAAGGAAGAATGTCACTTAAATGTACTAAAATCTACATTCATCTAATATTTTTCCAAAAAAAAAAAAGAACGGGTACAGTAGCTACAGCGCCTAGGCGCTGTAGTTACCGGAAAATGGTATGTTTCCAGTGAAGGCAGTGCTGAGGCACTGTCAGACGGACTAGTAAGGGTAAAATGAGCATTTTGCTTTCTTTAGGGTATCTCCATCTGATTTTTAACATTCTAAGAGCCTCCAAATCAGATTTTTAGAGAGGGAAGAGAGGAGAAGAGTGAAAACAAGCCAAGAAACAAGGAGTAGAAGAAGGGAAGAAGAAAATGAGAGATTTCTTCCATGATTTGAGAAGAAGATATCTACAAGGGAAGAAACTCATCCTACTTTCAAGTTCCCTTTTATTTTCGTCTTTCTTTCTTTAGTTATGTTCCTAAATATTGTTAATTTTCTTTTTATTTTCATCATGAACTAATTCTCTTTCTAGGGTTGTGATATAATCTAATCAGGATGTTTTGAATATTTGTATCCATTCAATTCTTGATTGATTATCAAGTTGAATTTTCTACATTGTTGTTAATGCTTTCAATTAGTTGGCCACTAATTGAATGATTTGCTAATCATATTGACCCGGGAGTTGATATATATATCTAGTTCTATGTGTAGAAAACCATAAATTACATGTGAGATAGGAATATATTTATATGGTTTGCGTATTCATGTTTGAGACTCCATAGAACCTAATGAATTTTTGATTGTTGTAATTTGCATAGGAATATAGTGGGTTAGCAATTGATGATATTTTTATTAGACCTTGGGAGAGGTTAGTGGATAATTTAGGGATTCTCAACTATCACTTGAAAAATAAATTGATGTTGATAAGCTAAATTATTTAATTTAGAATAATTACGGTGAAATCATAACCCTAGGTTTTTAAGTTAGTGAATTTCATCTTTAAATGATTTCTATCATTAGTTTAGTTTAGTTAGATTTAGTTTGTAATTATAAATACATTTTTGCATTTATTAAAAAAAAATAGAGTTAACATAATTTTAGTACTTAATAATTTAATAGTTCTCGAGGGAACGATACTTATTCATCACTTTATTCTTTGTTAACGATAACGTGTACTTGCGTTCATAAAATCCACAATAAGTTTTTGGCACCATACTATTGGTCAACTAAATATGACATAACAAATCAAGCTACAACTCAGGACTTTAGAATGAATCGAGAAGATACCATTAATGTGTTGGCTAATCAAGTAGAAATCCCTTCTAAAGAGATGGAGAAATATTTTGCAACAAACTCGGAGATCCAAATTAGTGAGATGGATAACATATTTCCAACAGGACATCAAGAAAATTTACCTTACACACCTGAGGCAAATAGAGTAGAAAAAGAACATTGTGATGCTATTTTACTAAACGATGATGAGATTGAAACTATTTTGCGGGTTGAAAAATTGATCAAGGGTGAATAAGAGGTATCAACACAAATACCTCTTGTAGAAAATAGAGAAGATCAAGAAAATGTTCAACCAAGCACATCTCAAGAGCCATCACTCGAAGTTTCTTATCCTCATCTTCTACAAAATAACAAACTTATATTAAATGTTGGGGAAGGTAATACGGGTATCTCATCGCACAAGCATGAATTGGATGATCAGTAGCTGGGAGAGTGCTCATTAAAGCATTCTATGGTGGAAAATAAAGGTGTACTTGAGAATGTTGACAAATCTATTATCCATATATATTTCATCATCCCTGATATTGAAAAGGATATAAACATCTCTCTCACATAAAGAGAACTACTTTTGGTGATCAGGTATCTACTCTACAATATAAAAAATTCACTCGATCCCATGTCGGATTATGCTCATTATTCTTATTTTTTAGGATCAGTTACACTTCTTGAGCATACAAAGGCATGACATGAAAAATACTTATTTTTAGATCCCGATTAAGCAAGGAAGAACTCCGACTGAAGATAATAAATTATGCGCTTCATGGGAGGCAGCCTAAGTGCTTTACATTTTATTTTATTTTAATTATTTGATTGTTTAATATTCATTTTTTTTTATTTTAGTTTGAAGACTTTTTTTTGTTTGTTTTATTTTAAGATCCAACTCAAGTTTGGGGGAGGATTTGTACAATAACGAGTGATATGCCACCAACTAACTAATGCATGTTCATCAATGTTTTGGAAGAGGATGATGATGAAGTTGATGAGAACTAACACTACCTCATTCACGGAAGTCTTCTATGTCTTATCTTGTTTTATTTAACATTAAGGACAATGTTATTCTATGTTTGAGGGTAGATGTATGTGCTTTATTTGATTTTGTTTGTTTATAGCTTTGAAAAATTGATGAATGTTATATTTATGTATGTGATTGACTCTTGTGGTAATTTTACCTTTCTTGGAATCCTTTGGCATATTGAGCACGTAGCCTTGAACATTTGGATTTTCTATATGCTTATAAAATATTTATGTGAACTCAGTATTTTTTTTGCGATCTCATATAATTTTATAACTTGTTTGATTGTCACTTGATGTGAAATTCTAGGGTACATAATATTAGGAAAGTGATTTAGGCCATTTTGGGATCATTTGACCCTTTCAAGCTATCCTATTTATGATGTGTAATCCCTAATGTCCCCCGTTGAGCTTATTGAGCCATTTTCTTTGTCACCCTACAAATCAATCTCAAATAATGATTTTTTTTTATCTTTCATATTACCCCACACTCAGCCCATTGCTATTCTAGTAACATCATTTTAAGTATTGAAAGTAATTTGAAAAAAAAAATAGCAAAAGAGAGGTGGCGATTTGTACAAAACTCCCAAAAAAAAGTGTAAATAAATATGAGAAAAGAGTGCAACTACCATTGTTTTTTTCCCTTGTAAGATGAGTTTGTTCCTCTTATAGATGTCTTCTTCTCAACTCTTGGAAGAAATCTCTCTTCTTCCTCTTCTCTTCTTCTTTATTGACTTGTCTTGTGTTTTCTCCCTCTCTACAATCTGAATTAGAGGCTTTTGGGATGTTAAAAATCAGATGCTAAATGCCCTAAAGAGGGCAAAATGCCCATTTTACCTTACTAGTCCGCTTGGTAGCGGCCTAGGCGCTGATTAGCAACACCTTCACTTGAAAAACATCATTTTCTAGTAGCTGCAGCGCCTAGGTGCTGTAGCTACTGTTCATGGGTCAATTTTTTTTTTTCAAAATATAAGATGAATGTAGATTTTAGTACATTCAAGTGACATTCTTCCTTCACCTTTAAATCTACAAAATAAATACTAAAAATATTAATAAAACCCACAAAAATCTCAAAAACTAATGAAAAAGTTAAGCAAATGATATTCAATTAATGAGTATAAAATCCACTCATCAAATATACTTGCATGGTTTGTATAGTCTTAATTGAGATCCATAGAATCTCATGGTTTATCCCTAGTGTCCCTTTTGAGTTTGAATGAGCATTATTCTTTGTCACCTTTAAAATCATCCTTAGCCTCACAATATTTTTATTCACATTTCTACCTTTCACCCAACACACATTTATTTCGAGATCATGATCAGAAGTGGAAGAAATGTACATGTATTAGGTAGTATTGACAAATGCTTCTTATGATCTCCCTGAAAAAAAACTAAATTAAAAAAAAAATAGGAGACACAAAAAAGGATTTTGAACAAAAGAAATTATCCCCTTGTTATCAAAGCAAAACAACATAAGTTTGGGGTAAACAAAGTCCTGAAAAAAATTGAAGAAAGGCAGGATATGAAGATAAAAGAAAAAAATTGTCAAATAAGTTAACAAAAGAAGAAAAAAAAGGGAGCAAAGTGTGGGATGATTGAGAGCCTTGTGTAATCCAGCATGATTCTCTAATGTTTGTGTTTTGGGCGATTTTAGGCTATTTTATTATACAAATCATCTACCATAACCCAAGCCATACATTATAAGTTTTGAAAGTCCTTTTGATCCTTATTGCTATGTTTATCTACATTAATGGAGATTTTTGTAAAAAACGAGCTTATGGAGTTGGAAAGAATCATCAAATCACAATTAAAGTGGACCTTTTAAAAAATGCTTTACTTTTTAAACCTATTTGAGTGACAAACTTGATTTGATTCATTGGATACACACACACACAATCAAGATCACGAGGTTAAGTCAAAATTGGCATTTACATCAGCATTTTAGAAATAATCACCTTTATGCTATTCTTTTTGAATTTTACCCTTAGAAATTTTTTAGGACCTGGATTTATCATAATACTATTCAGAATATGAAGGTGGTAATATTATTCAAAAGAGTTACCTTGTATGGTTTTCATTGGAATTGTTTTCTATTTTCTACAATTTTTCATTAATTAATCATGTTTGTTTCATCCAATTTCATTAGAAATGTTTCATTTTATTTTCTCATTTTCTCAACAAAAACACTTTACAACTCCATATTTTTATTTTTCAACCCTATATATTACAAGGCCAACCATTATCACCCATATCTATATTATTATATTTAAGCAACATCATTACAATGGGATCTATCATCATTTCAATGGGACCCATCACATTTGTTTAAAAGAAGCACCAATGTTACATATATTTCATTTTTTTCTTCTATTTTATCTCCTTGTTTTTTTAGTAAAGCTATTAGTTACATCATTACATTAAAATACCATTAACGTTTTACATACAACCATTAATAATTAATCAATTACAATTATAATATAATAAAAATAACACATATACATAGTCTGGTGAGACTAAATCCAATACTTTATACTTGTGTAGTCTTGACGTCTTCTACTTCTAAGTGTAGCTTCTTATTTTTTAAAATAGATATTAAATATTTAGATATCAAAATAAACAAAGAAATGCATATTACATTTATATAATTTAATTTTGCGTTAGATATCAATGAACATAGTTTTAACGTTATAATATGATAATTAATTTTACTTTATCAAGTCGTAAATTTTCTCAGTAAGACAGATTCTCACTCTATAAACTATTCTCATTTTTCCTATTCGTCATGGTATTAGGCGTTTATTTGAGGTAAACCAATTAAATAAAAATTTGAACCGAGTAAAATTTAAATTTAATTTGTAATTAAATTAATTAAAAGTATCCAGAACAATTGGACTAATAAAGTATTAGACTTCTAATCAACATTAAACTCTAGTATGGCAAACTTTCCCATTTGTCGTGGCATTACACGTTTACTAAATAGCACAACTAACATCATTACAACCCTGAAAACCAAGCAACAAAAATAAAACTGAGTTGAACCGAGTAAAAGTTTTACATTTTGTTAATTAAATTAATTAATAAGCTATTGCCGTGCAATTTTCTTTCACATCACTCGTTAAAAATGATGTAATTAAAGTAGTACTAGACTTCTTATGAACAGTAGACTCTTCTGAAATACAGTTAACACTTTCCTATTCCTCGTGAAGATAACCCAACCAGCTCGTTATAAACCTGGAAACCAAGAAACACATACCATTGTTATCAATCTTTTATTCTGGCTTAGGCTGCGTAGCGTCTCCTCTGAAAGAATTTTGTGTTGCTGTTGTTGATCACTGCCATGGCCGCAGCGGGCCTTGATTCTTGCAAGAAGAATGATCATCCCTTCTACTTTCACGAAGTGAATCATTCTCAATATGGGTCGTCCTTCTTGGGGAGGAATATGGGTCAGCACGAGTGTCTCAATGTGATCAGTCAGGGATCTTACGGCATTGTGTACAGAGCTTGGGATAAGAAAACGGGTCAAATCGTGGCGATGAAGCAGGAGTTTCATGGATTCTCTGTTAAGAAAAATTTAGAATATATAATTTTAAATTTTATCTTTCGAAAAAAAAATTCACTCTAAAATTGGAAACACAACAAAGACTTTATTAAACTTTGAGATATTACAAAGGAAACTCTCAATTCTCACAAATACTCAAAGCTAACAAGACTACACTCTTATATATAAGACTACTAGTCTTATTTTCTTCTTTTAGGTATTGAGAAAATTCGCTTGAGTTATATTCTCCCCCATTATCTGTGCGCAAGCAACAAATCTTCTTTCCTACTTCTCTTTCAACTGACTCTTTAAACTCTTTAAATTTTGAGAATGTGTCAGATTTTTCTTTCATAAAGAAAACCCACACATACCTTGAGAAGTCATCAATGAATGTCACCATGTACCGTATGCCACCAATTGACGATTGCTTCACAGGTCCGAACACATCAGAGTGAATTAACTCTAACGGTTCTTTTGCTTTAAACTTTGATTCCTTGTATGGTAATTGGTGAGCTTTACCAAACTGGCATCCCGCACATATCGTGTCTGTTCGCACGTCAAGTTGAGGAAGCCCCTTAAGCATTGACTTCTTCACCATCTCACTTAGCTTGGAGTAGTTAACATAGCCCAACCTCATGTGCCATAGATCTGATGTCTCATTTTTTCTTGTCTTGTCTACATATGCAGACTCTGCTGACATTACATAAACTGACTCCAATCGTCGTTCTTCCATTGTTGGTGTTTCTGAGATTTTAAGGTTATGATAAACCTTCACATCTTGGGGACCGAACAAGACACAGTGGCCTGATGATGTCAATTGAGCCACAGATAGCAAGTTTTTCTTCATTCCCGGGACATGGTAAACATTTTGAAGTGGCACCTAGTTAGAATTATATCGAGGCGTAACTATTGTCTTACCAATGTGAGCTATTGGTAATCTTGAGTTGTCAGCTGTCACCACCACACGACCTCCATTGTATTCAGACAGGTTTTGCAACTTTTGTTTATCACCTGTCATATGATTTGAGCAGCCCGAATCTATGATCCAGTCATTCTTGTAGTCAATTTGTTCTGATGTTGTCACTGTGAGAGCTAATTCTTCTTCTACTATAGCGAATAACGCTTCAGCGTCCCAACAATCTTCGTTATTTTCCTTAGAACTGGAAGTAGCAGTATTACTTTCAACATATTTTTTCTTGGTCCAACAATCTTTCGCCATGTGGCCTGGCTTCCCACAGTTGTAACAATCACCATCGAACTTTCTACTATTAAAACGATTCTTTGAAGCTCCTCCAGGACGAGAGCCTCCTTTTCCTCTATGAATTTTTACTTTGTCACCATCCTTTTTATATCCGCTACTAGTGTGCCGCTTAAAATTGCCTTTGCTTTTGTTGGTGTAGAGCGCTTCCTCTTCACCCTTCAGCGAGACTCCTCCCATTTGCTTGGTCATAGCTTCTTGACCTGCAAGTAAATTTTCAAACTCAACAAGTTATGGTTGTGTCGGCCATCCTTGTACAGCAGCAACAAACCCTCGATATTCGGGTCTCAAACTATGGATAATTATTTTTTTATCCTGGTTTCCCAATAGGAGCTGTTGAATCTAACTCTGAAATTTCGCGGCATATCGATTTCACCTTGTGAAAGTAGTGGGCAATCGTCATGTCACGTTGCACCATCGATAACAACTCGTTCTCAAGAAGTTGTAGTCTTGTATCATTTTTCTTTGAAAAAAGTGTAACAAAAGTGTCCCATGCTTCTTTTGGTGTTTTGGCATCCCTAATGTGCTCCAATATTTCTTCTTCAACTGTGGTTTTTAAAGCAAACATTGCTTTGCCTGCTTTAATTTTTCATTTTCGCAAGATGCCATTTGCATCTTCTGCCGCCGGTTGTGTAGCTTCACTACCGCCGACGACCTCCCAAAGATCTTGTCCTTGCAAGTAGGACAACATGCATGTAGACCACGTGTTGTAATTTTGGTTGTTGAGTTTCTTGACTCCTCCAACTACTTTAAGATCTCCCATCGTGTCGGTAGAATTTCTATATTACCGAACAAGTTTTGACACTAAACTTGCAGAGTACTGAACTTCTCACGACTCAAAGAAACTCCCTCAATGACAATATCAAGAAATCTTTTCTGATGTGGAAGTTTAGTCAAAGCTGCAACCACAGAGCATACTTAGAATTTCAAGAGATGTGACACCTCTACGGTCCCAGACGGTACCGCTCTGATACCAAATGTTAAGAAAAATTTAGAATATATAATTCTAAATTTTATCTTTCGAAAAAGAAATTCACTCTAAAATTGGAAACACAACAAAGACTTTATTAAACTTTGAGATATTACAAAGAAAACTCTCAATTCTCACAAATACTCAAAGCTAACAAGACTACACTCTTATATATAAGACTACTGGTCTTATTTTCTTCTTCACTTTTTGATAATTTACAAGGTTAGGGACTTGGGTATTTATAGAAGAAGAAATGAAATACACACCACACATTTAATTAAGCTAATTAATTTTCTACCACACAAATTATAAACACCAAATTAATTTGAATCCACACAAATTATAAATACCTAATTAATTTGAGTCCACACAAATTGCAATACACATAACCTAATTTAATTGATGACATTGATCTTCAACATTCTCTCTATCAACCTTGAGAGAAATCGACATTCTCAAGTCCCTTCCTCGTCATCCATCGATCGTGGAATTAAAAGAAGTCATCGTGGATGATTGTGGTCGCGTTTTCGTCGTGATGGACTACTTGCAAAATGATCTGAAAAGATTCATGGACGTAAGGAAAAAGCCCTTGACTCTAAGTGAAGTTAAATGCCTGATGAAACAGTTATTGGAGGGTGTCAAGTTTCTTCATGAGAATGGGGTGATGCATAGGGACCTAAAGCCTTCAAACATTCTCATGAACGACAAGGGTCAATTGAAAATCTGCGACTTTGGTTTGTCGCGCCATTTTGGGAGCCTGTCAGGATCGTATACTCCTGGTGTTGTCACTCTAAGGTACAGAGCCCCGGAGCTGCTTCTTGGAGCAAATGAGCATTCTTGTGCAATCGACATGTGGTCAGTGGGTTGTATAATGGCAGAATTGATGTTGAAGGAAGTGCTTTTCAAAGGGAGGTCTGAACTGCACCAACTTGGCAGTATATACATGGTTCTTGGCACACCAGATGATGCTGCTTGGCCTGGATTTTCAAGTTTGATTGGAAGCAGACTTCAGTTTGTTAAGCAACCGTATAATCTGCTTCGACTCAAGTTTCTTGCTGCTGCCGCTTTTTCAGGAGCTCCGATTCTTACAGAACGTGGATTTGATCTGCTCGGAAAGCTTTTGACTTATGATCCACACGAGAGAATAACAGCAGAAGATGCTCTTAATCACGATTGGTTCAGGGAATATTACGGATTTTCATGTTCATAGAATGGAATAATTCAGATTATTATTATTTCTAGCAATTGAATTAGGATCATATTGCATTGTATAAGACAGGACTGTCGGTAGGAAGCCTCGCTTTGTATATGATTTCAAGTTTTACATGTAAATCATTTATATGATTGTTTATTGTAGATAAGTTTTACATTTATTTATCATGGAGATCGGATGAAAAAATAAATAAATTTTTAAAAGTAAATTGAAGTTTAAAAGAACATTGTTGTCACTACAAAAAGATTTTGAATGGAGAATTATGCAGAATTCATCCAATGTGTACGAATTCATTATTTATAGAAAAATTCGGATATCAATTAATGAATTTATAAAAAAACCTCATATACTATTTTAACATAAATACAAAAACTCAAGTATGAAAAAGAGTTCTATTCTAAATTAAGCGATCAAAATTCAAATGTCACAAGATGTTATGTTTTGATTATTTTCCTCTGAATTTTCAGTTGGAAGACTGAAAATGGGGTGTTTGTGTGACATATGCATAAAATAGATGTAATCATTTTTATTTTGAATATAATAATATAAATTTCTCAGCATTTGATATTCAGTACTTCATCTATTATATAAAATGCACATAATTCTCATCTTTAGTGATGGCATATTTCAAATAGGACCCAAAAAATATTCAACTTCTGCCTAAAAAGACATTCAAATCCAAAAGACATAAGTTACGTCAGAGGTCTATGCAACCCAGAGACATCAGATATTAAACTAACAAGAAATACAGACCTATGAGGCTTAAGTGGATGTTGAGATCTCTAACACAAAATATTAATAAACTTATAAATTAACACAAAATAATGTAAGGAAAATATAAAAAAATTGATACAAAAATATATCAAAATATGCATTTATCATCCTCCATAACTATGCCTTTATTTCTTACACAAATGCTTCCCCAAAACTAACAGAATCTCTTAAATATTAATGTGTAACAGCACTAACTCAACAGGCACTATCCCTTTTACATGTGTAATTTGGATACTAAGAAGAGCAATTCTTGTAGTTTGTGTTATTTGGTCTAACATTTGAGCTATGAAACTTTTAGTTTATTGAGGATTAAGTAATTGGCAGTAGTTATTTTCATGCGAGTAGGACTAATATGGATTCAAGATTTTACAAAAAATTAATTTTATTAGCTATATAATTGGCAAACAGTTTAAATAAGAGTTGAAAAAGTGAAAGTTTTATTGTCTGTGTATTTGTTAGTAATTAGTGATATCACATCATTGTTTTAAGCAAATTTTTGAAAACTGGACTAGACCGGTCGGTTCAGCCGGTTCAACTGGTTTCAACTAGGAACCAGAGGTCGATCTACTCCGATTAGACCTATATAATCGAATTTTTGATTTGAGACTAGCCAAACCGGCCAAAACTGCTTTGACCAATTTTTATTTTATTTATATAATTTTAATTTTATTAATTTTTTTAATTTTTATTATTTCTTTAAAGAAGTTTAAATTTGATATTTTGTTATATTTATGTAGTTATTTGAATTTTGTGTTTTGTTAGATATTTTTTTAGTTAATTGTTTAACTTTTTTGACATTTAAAATGTATTATATAAAAATTAATTTATTGTATTGTCGTTTTACATAATACAATAAGAAAAAATAATCAGTTTTTATTAGATCGGTCTGACTGACGGTGAAACTGATCCGATTGGTTGAATCGCTAACCAATAGCAAACTGCTTTGATCACCGATCCAATTATAAAAATACTGGCTTTAAGTGACATATCACTTTTAGAAAGAAGATTTTAACGTTTGGAAATGAGACATTTTTCATACACATTAAAGCATTCAAATTGGAAGAAAAGAAGTATACATATAACCTCAACCCTATTTTTCCTATTAAATTAAAAATTAACCATTAACTACTTCATGAACTAAATTTGTTTGTGTTTAAATGTTCATGTAAAAACCAACTAAGCTAGTTGATTTCTTTTATTGAACTATTAAAAATTACATGCATTGCACGTAAAAGAGTATGATTTATAATAAAAAAATTTAACTAAGAATGTTACGACTAATTTAATAATTTATAGTAAATATAATTAGTAATTAATTACCGTGTAATTAGATATTGTTAACAAATTGCGTGAAAGCGCAAATGAGAGTTGTGCTTTCAATTGAAAACGCAACCTTCAATTGCACTTTCAATTTTTTTTAATTTTATTTTAATGGAAGCGCAACACCAAGTTGCGCTTTCTTTTATAATTACGCCTTTAGTGATAATCACACAGTTAATAATCATGCGGTTAATTTTTTTGGATAATAATTATTATACATTATAGAAATTTTAAAAAATACAAGAATAATAAAAAATACTAAAAATGGCCACTAGTGCCACAAGTATATTAGTGGTGCTGTCGTCTAGATCGACATCTACCCTAACAACAAAGCAACATCAGTATCATTTGGCTGATTTTACATCGGATCATCAATATATGTACTATTGCTTAAATTGAAGTTCGGTCGACTTGATGAAGTTGTGGAGGTCGACTCTCACGATCATGATACACGTTATCTAGATGTGGAATTGCAACAAGCGAGATAATAAACTCTCCACATCCAGAATCGTATCCTGTATAGATGTGGAAATACAATAGGTGAGACAATAAACTCTCCACATCTAAAATCGTATCATGTACTAATTTAATAGTTTATTGTAAATAGAATATGATTCTGGACGTGGAGAGTTTATTGTTTCGCATGTTGCATTTCCACATTTAGACAGTGTGTATTATGATCGTGGAGAGTCGACCTCCACAACTTTATCATATCGGTCGAATTTCAATTTAAACTATAATACATATATTGATGATCCGACCCAAAATCAGTCAAATGATACTGATGTTGCTGTTGTTGTTGAGGGTGGACATTGTTGAGGGTGGACGTCGAGGTAGACGACAGCGCCATCGATATACTTGTGGTACTAATGGCCATTTTTAGTATTTTTTTATTGTTGTATTTTTTAAAATTTCTATAATTTATATATCCAATATTGTAATTATTATCCAAAAAATTAACTGTGTGATTTTTAACTGTATGATTATTACTAAAAATATAATTATAAGAGAAAGCGCAACACTAAATTGCACTTTCATTAAATAAAAAAAAATTGAAAACGCAATCCTCACTTGCGCTTTCACGTATTTGTTAAGAACCTCTAATTATACGATAATTAATTAATTACTAATTATATTTACTATAATCTATGAAATTAGTCGAATGTTACTTTATTTTTTAACTTAATTCTTGTTGCAATCGTACTTTGACTTTTAGTTTCAAATACTTTTTAACAAATCTCTATTCATATTTCAAATAAATGTCTTTCTACTAGGGATGATTTACTTACAAAAGACACAAATAATAAAAGATATGACATGACCCAAAATCATGGCATGACTTATATATTTGATTTAGTGATGTCTAGAACAATTTGTTTAAATGCAGCGAATGAGAAAACAAATTGATAACACAAATGACTGAATAAAGTATTCAAAATAATAAAATTATTGAATATTGATGAGTGGATTTTATACCCATTAACTGAGTACCATTTGATTAACTTTTTGATTAGTTTTCGAGATTTTTGTGAGTTTTATTGTTGGTTTTAGTATATGTTTTATAGATTTGAAGACGAAGGAAGAATGTCACTTAAATGTACTAAAATCTACATTCATCTAATATTTTTCAAAAAAAAAAAAAAAACGGGTGCAGTAGCTATAGCGCCTAGGTGCTGCAGCTACTGGAAAATGGTATCTTTCCAGTGAAGGCTGCGCCTAATCAAAATTTATGATGTATAATCCCTAATGTTCCCCGTTAGTCTATTGAACTATTTTCTTTGTCACCCTACAAATCAACCTCAACCAATGAATTAATTTTTTTTTATCTTACATATTACCCCACACTGAGCTCATTGCTATTTTAGTAATATCATTTTGACCATTGAAAGTGGTTTGAAAAAAAATGGTCAAAGAGAGGTGGCAATTTGTACAAAACTCCCAAAAAAAAGAGTAAATAAATATGAGAAAAGAGTGCGATACCCATTGTTCATAAAAATAAATAAGTTTGGGGGTGTAGCATTTGAAAAAAAAAGAATATGTGAAAAAATGGGAGTTTAATGAAAAAAGTGGTATGACAAATCAAAAGAAGAAAAAATCGTGAAGGTGTGAGACGAAAATGTGGTGGTGCTCATCAACAAGGTTCTAGAATAGTTGTGAGTTATGAGTAATTTGAGCCACTATATTATCTTTTATCCTACCATTACCTTTGCCACACGGTACAAGCTTTTAAAGTCCTAATGTTCTTTGTTATTGTGTTAGTTTACATTAGTGGAGAGTGACGTGAAAAACAAGCCTATGTAATTCAAAAACTTAATTTTTTAACTTAATTCTTGTTGCAATCGTACTTTGACTTTTAATTTCAAATACTTTTTAACAAATCTCTATTCATATTTCAAATAAATGTCTTTCTACTAAGGATGAGTTACTTACAAAAATACAAATAATAAAAGATATGACATGACCCAAAATCATGGCATGACTTATATATTTGATTTAGTGACGTCTAGAATAATTTGAATGCAACGAATGAGAAAACAAATCGATAACATAAATAACTGAATAAAGTATTCAAAATAATAAAATTATTGAATATTAATAAGTGAATTTTATAAACATTAATTGAGTATCGTTTGCTTAACTTTTTGATTAGTTTTTGAGATTTTTGTGAGTTTTATTGTTGTTTTTAGTATATGTTTTGTAGATTTGAAGATGAAGGAAGAATGTCACTTAAATGTACTAAAATGGGTACAGTAGCTACAACGCCTAGGCACTGCAGCTACTGGAAAATGGTATCTTTCCAGTGAAGGGCGCTTAGGCGCTGCCAGGCGGACTAGTAACGGTAAAATGGACATTTTGTTGTCTTTAGAACATCTCCCATCTGATTTTTAACATTCTAAAAGCCTCCAAATCATATTTTTAGAGAGGGAAGAGAGGAGAAGAGTGAAAACAAGCCAAGAAACAAGGAGTAGAAGAAGGGAAGAAGAAAATGAGAGATTTCTTCCATGATTTAAAAAGAAGATATTTACAAGGGAAGGAACTCATCCTACTTCCAAGTTCCATTTTATTTTCCTCTTTCTTCTTTAGTTATATTCATGAATATTGTTAATTTCATTTTTATTTTCATCATGAACTAATTCCTCTTTCTAGGGTTGTGATATAATCTAACCATGATGTTTTGAATATTTGTATCCATTCAATTCTTGATTGATTTTCAAGTTGAATTTTCTACATTGTTGTTAATGCTTTCAATTAGTTGGCCACTAATTGAATGATTCACTAATCACATTGACCCGAGAGGTGATATATGTGTCTAGTTTTATGTGTAGAAAATCATAAATTGCATGAGAGATAGAAATATACTTATATGGTTTGTGTAATCATGTTTGAAACTCCATAAAACCTAATAAATTGTTGATTGTTGTAATTTACATAGGAATATAGTAGGTTAGCAATTGATGATATTTTTATTAGACCTTGGGAGAGACTAGTGGATAATTTAGGGATTCTCAACTATCACTTGAGAAATAAAATAAAGTTGATAAGATAAATTTTGAATTCGGAATAATTACGGTGAAATCATTACCCTAAGTTTTTAAGTTAGTGAATTTAATCTTTAAATGATTTCGATCATTAGTTTAGTTTAGTTAGATTTAGTTTGTAATTATAAAAATATTTTTGCATTTATTCAAATAAAATTAAAGTTAATATAATTTTGGTACTTAATAATTCAACAGTCCTCGAGAGAACGATACTTATTCATCACTTTATTACTTATTAACGATAACGCACAACAAGTTTTTGGCCCCGTTGCCGGACATTATTTTGTTTTGTTAATATCGATACCAAGTAACTGTGATTTTAATTTGAATTTTTCTTGTATATATATATTTTTTTTCTTTTCTCTTATTTTTATTTTTCTTTCATTGTTTAAGTGTGTCATTGTTTATAATTGCAGGTGTTTTCTTGTATGTGTGGGATGAGCAAAAAGTGGCAGACAAGATGACATATAATTCATATTGTCGGCCAACTGAATATGACATTACAAATCAAGCTACAACTCAAGCCTTTAGAATGAATCGAGAAGATGCCATTAATGCGTTGGCTAATCAAGTAGAAATCCTTTCTAAAGAGATGGAGAAATATTTTTCAGCAAATTTTAATCATTCACCATTCAAGGTACATAAGTCATATGGTGGTTTTCATGCAAGAATACAATACCAAGAGAGCAATCGATTTGCATCACCATATATCGAGCATGCTGAATATGAGTGGAATTACAATCGGTTGTAAAATTATCCTTTCTCCAACTCTTATCATGGATGGTCAAATCATTCTAACACTTTATGGAGAAATAATGAGAATATGATATGACATACACCTAGTTAGCCACCATTAGAGAAGAAGCCTTGAAAAAACAATAGCTCAATTCGAATGTACTATCGATCGAATCTTGTTGCGAACTGAACCTAGTAATCCATCACAATAAAGGATTTTTGTTGATGAATCAATGGTCGATTAGCAAACACTCAAAATCAATTCATGTTGGAAGCTACTACTGATGTCCAAAATCCATCATCACAACTTCAAAACTCGGAGATCCAAATTAGTGAGATGGATAACATGTTTCCAACAAGACATCAAGACAATTTACCTTACACCTGAGGCAAATATAGTAGGAGAAGAACATTGTGATGTTATTTTGCTAAACAATGTTGAGATTGAAACTATCTTGTGGGATGAAAAATTGATCAAGGGTGAATAAGAGGTATCAACACAAATACCTCTCATGGAGAATGGAGAAGATTAAGAAAATGTTCAACCAAGCGCATCTCAAGAGCCATCACTCAGAGTTTTTTATCCTCATCTTCTACAAAATAACAAGCTTATATTAAATGTTGGGGAAGATAATACATGTATCTTATCGCACAAGCATGAATTGGAGGATCAATAGTTGGGACATTGCTCATTAAAGCATTCTATGGTGGAAAATAAAGGTGTACTTGAGGATGTTGACAAATCTATTATCCATATAGATTTCATCATCTCTGACATTGAAAATGATAGAAACATCTCTCTCACACAAAGAGAACTACTTTTGGTCACCGGGTATCCAGTCAACAATATAAAAAATTCACTTGATCCCATGTTGAATTATGCTCATTATGCTTATTTTTGGGGATCACCTACACTTCTTGAGCATACAAAGGCATGACATGAAAAAACATATTTTTGGATCTCGGTTGAGCAAGGAAGAAGTCCGGCTGAAGATAATAAATTATGCGCTTCTTGGGAGGCAACCCAAGTATTTTATATTTTCTTTTATTTTTATTATTAGGTTGTTTAATATTCATTTTTTTTTTAGTTTGATGATTTTTTTTGTTTGTTTTATTTTAGGATCCAACTCAAATTTGGGGAAGGATTTGTAAAATAAGGAGTGATATGCCACTAAGTAATGAGTGCATGTTCATCAATATTCTGGAAGAGGATGATAATAAAGTTGATGAGAATTAACACTAGCTCATTCAGGGAAGTTTTTTATGTCTTATCTTGTTTTATTTAACATTAACGACAATATTATTCTATGTTTGGGGTAGATGTATGTGCTTCATTTGATTTTGTTTGTTTATAACTTTGGAAAATTGATGAATATTATATTTATGTATGTGATTGACTCTTGTGGCAATTTTACCTTTCTTGGAATCCTTTGGCATATTTAGCATATAACCTTGAACATTTGGATTTTCTGCATGCTTAGAAAACATTTGAGTGAACTCAATATTTTTTTGCTATCTCATATAATTCTAAAACTGGTTTGATTGTCACTCGAAGAGAAATCCTATGCTACATAACATTAGAGAAGTGATTTAGGCCATTTTTTGGATCGTTTGAGCCTTTCAAGCCATCCTATTTATGATGTGTAATCCCTAATGTCCCCCGTTGAGCCTATTGAACCATTTTCTTTGTCACCCTACAAATCAACCTCAACCAATGAATTAATTTTTTTTATCTTACATATTACCCCACACTCAATTTATTGCTATTTTAGTAACATCATTTTGAGCATTGAAAGTGGTTTGAAAAAAAAAATGGCAAAAGAGAGGTGGCAATTTGTACAAAACTCCAAAAAAAGAGTAAATAAATATGAAAAAAGAGTGCAACACCCACTGTTCTTAAAAACAAATATGTTTGGGGGTGTACCACCTAAAAAAAGAATATGTGAAAAAGGGGAGTATAACGAATAAAGTGGTGTAACAAATCAAAAGAAGAAAGGTTCGTGAAGGTGTGAGACGAAAATGTGGTGGTGCTCATCAACAAGGTTCTAGAATAGTTGTGAGCTATGAGTAATTTGAGCCACTATATTATCTTTTATACTACCATTACCTTAGCTACATGTTACAAGCTTTTAAAGCTGTAATGATCTTTGATATTGTGTTAGTTTACATTAGTGGAGAGTGACACGAAAAGTTATATGTAACAGGCTAAAAACACACACACACACTTAAAGGATTTAAAGATTGGTGAATTTGGAACTTGAGTTGAAATCATGCATTTAAATGATATTTTTTTATTCCTTTAAGTTATAAACTCGCAATGATTTTTTAAGCCCATTTGGTTAGTAAGCTTGATTATCACTTGTTATTTTACTTGTTTTAATTCTTTCTTTTGCTCGAAGACTAGCAAAATATTAAGTTTGGGATATTTGATGAGTGAATTTTATACCCATTAATTGAGTACTGTTTGCTTAACTTTTTGAATAGTTTTTAAGATTTTTGTGAGTTTTATTGTCGTTTTTAGTATTTGTTTCAAGATGAATGAAAAATTTCACTTAGATGTACTAAAATCTAAATTTATCTAACATTTAAAAAAAAATAATGCGTACATTAGCTACAGCGCCTAGGCGCTGCAGCTACTGGAAAATTTCAAGATGACCGGTAAAATAAGCATTTTCCCTCTTTAGGGCATCTCCCATCTAATTTTTAACATCCCAAGAACCTCCAAATCAGATTTTTAGAGAGGGAAGAGAGGAGAAGAGTGAAAACAAGCCAAGAAACAAGAAGGAGAGTAGAAAAAGGGAACAAGAAAATAAAAGATTTCTTCCATGATTTGAGAAGAAGACATTTACAAGGGAAGAAACTCATCCTACTTCCAAGTTCCATTTTATTTTCCACTTTCTTTCGTTAGTTATGTTCATCAATAATGTTAATTTTCTTTTTATTTTCATCATGAACTAATTTCTCTTTTTAGGATTGTATCTAATCAGGATGTTTTGAATATTTGTATCCATTCAATTCTTGATTGATTTTAAGTTGAGTTTTCTACATTGTTGTTAATACTTTCAATTAGTTGACCACTAATTGAATGATTTGCCAATCATATTGACCAGGGAGGTAATATATGTGTGTAGTTCTATGTGTAGAAAATCAGAAATTGCATGTGAGATAGGAATATACTTATATAGTTTGTGTAATCATGTTTGAGACTCCATAGAACCTAATGAATTGTTGATTGTTGTAATTCACATAGGAATATAGTGGGTTGGCAATTGATGATATTTTTATTAGACCTTGGAAGAGACTAGTAGATAATTTAGGGATTCTCGACTATCACTTGGAAAATAAATTGAAGTTGATAAGATAAATTTTTGAATTCGGAATAATTACGGTGAAATCATAACCCTAGGTTTTTATGTTAGTGAATTTCATCTTTAAATAATTTCTATCATTAGTTTAGTTTAGTTAGATTTAGTTTGTAATTATAAATATATTTTTGCATTTATTCAAATAAAATTAGAGTTAATATAATTTTGGTACTTAATAATTCAACAGTCCTCGAGGGAACGATACTTATTCATCACTTTATTACTTGTTAACGATAGCGTGCACTTGCGTTCACAAAATACGCAATAAGCTTTTGGCGCCGTTGGCGAGCATTATTTTGTTTTGTTAATACCGATACCAAGTAACTGTGATTTTAATTTGAATTTTTCTTGTATATATATATATATATAATTTTCTTTTCTTTTATTTTTATTTTTCTTTCATTGTTCAAGTGTGTCCTTGTTTATAATCGCAGGTGTTTTCTTGTATGTGTGGGACGAGCAAAAGTGGTAGACGAGATGACATATAATTCATACTATTGGCCAACAGAATATGACATGACAAATCAAGCTACAACTCAGGCCTTTAGAATGAATCGAGAAGATGCTATTAATGCATTGGCTAATCAAGTAGAAATTATTTCTAAAGAGATGGAGAAATATTTTGCAGCAAATGCTAATCATTCACCATTCAAGGTACATAAGTCATATGGCGGTTTTCATGCAAGAACACAATACCAAGAGAGCAACCGATTTGCATCACCATATATCGAGCATGCTGAATATGAGTGGAATTACAATCGGTTGTAAAATTATCCTTTCTCCAACTCTTATCATGAATGGTCAAATCATTCTAATACTTTATGGAGAAATAATGAGAATATGATATGACATACACCTAGTTAGCCACCATTAGAGAAGAAGCAAAGCCTTGAAAAAGTATTAGCTCAATTCGAACGTACTACCGATCAAATCTTGTTGCGAACTGAACCTAGTAATCCATCACAATAGAGGATTTTTGTTGATGAATCAATGGGTCGATTAACAAACACTCAAAACCAATTCATGTTGGAAGCTACTACTGATGTCCAAAATCCATCATCACAACTTCAAAACTCGGAGATCCAAATTAGTGAGATGGATTACATGTTTCCAACAGGACATCAAGACAATTTACCTTATACTTGAGGCAAATACAGTAGAGAAGAACATTGTGATGTTATTTTGCTAAACAATATTGAGATTGAAACTATCTTGTGGGTTGAAAAATTGATCAAGGGTGAATAAAAGGTATTAACACAAATACCTCTCGTGGAGAATGGAGAAGATCGATAAAATGTTCAACCAAGCACATCTCAAGAGCCATCACTCGGAGTTTCTTATCCTCATCTTCTATAAAATAACAAGCTTATATTAATTGTTGCGGAAGATAATACGTGTATCTTATCGCACAAGCATGAATTAGAGGATCAATAGTTGGGACATTGCTCATTAAAGCATTCTATGGTGGAAAATAAAGGTGTACTTGAGGATGTTGATAAATCTATTATCCATATAGATTTCATCATCTCTGACATTGAAAAGGATAGAAACATCTCTCTCACACAAAAAGAACTATTTTTGGTTGTCAGGCATCCACTTAATAATATAAAAAATTCACTTGA
The DNA here is from genome assembly GCA_019321725.1 of Paulownia fortunei. Lineage (NCBI taxonomy): Eukaryota > Viridiplantae > Streptophyta > Magnoliopsida > Lamiales > Paulowniaceae > Paulownia > Paulownia fortunei. The sequence continues at coordinate 17,340,944 of CM033112.1, read as the reverse complement.
TCCCATGTCGAATTATGCTCACTGTGCTTATTTTTGGGGATCACCTACACTTCTTGAGCATACAAAGGCATGACATGAAAAATACATATTTTTGGATCTTGGTTGAGCAAGGAAGAAGTTCGGCTAAAGACAATAAATTATGCGCTTCTTGGGAGGCATCCCAAGTATTTTACATTTTTTATATTTTTATTATTTAGTTGCTTAATATTTATTTTTTATTTTAGTTTGATGATTTTTTTTGTTAATTTTATTTTAGGATCCAACTCAAGTTTGGATATGATTCGTAAAATAAGGAGTGATATGGTACCAACTAATGAATGCATGTTCATCAATGTTCTTGAAGAGGATGATGATGAAGTTGATGAAAATTAACACAACCCTCATTTAGAAAAGTCTTCTATGTCTTATCTTGTTTTATTTAACATTGAGGGCAATGTTAGTTCTATGTTTGGGGGTAGATGTATGAGCTTCATTTTATTTTGTTTATTTATAAATTTTGAAAATTGATGAATGTTATATTTATGTATGTCATTGGCTCTTGTGGCAATTTTGCCTTTCTTGGAATCCTTTGGCATGTTTAGCACATAGCATTGAACATTTTGATTTTCTACATTCTTTGAAAAAGTTTATGTGAACTCGATAATTTTTTTGCAATCTCATATAATTCTAGAACTTGTTTGATTATCACTCAAGGCGAAATCCTAGGCTACATAACATTAGAGAAGTGATTTAGGCCATTTTTGGATCGTTTGACCCTTTCAAGACATTATATTTATGATATGTAATCCCTAATGTCCCCCGTTGAGTATATTGAGCCATTTTTTTGTCACCCTACAAATCAACCTCAACCAATAAATTATTTTTCTTATCTTATATATTACCCCACACTCAACCCATTGCTATTCTAGTAATATTATTTTGAGCATTGAAAGTAGTTTGAAAAAAAAAATAGCAAAAGGGAGGTGGCGATTTATACAAAACTCCAAAAAAAAAGTGTAAATAAATATGAGAAAAGAGTACAACAACCATTTTTTTTCCCTTGTAGGATGAGTTTCTTCCCCTTGTAGATGTCTTCTTCTCAACTCTTGGAAGAAATCTCTCCTCTTCCTCTTCTCTTCTTCTCTTCTCTCTTCTTCTTTCTTGGCTTGGCTTGGCTTATCTTAGATTTTCTCCCTCTTTCCCCCTCTCTAGAATCTGAATTAGAGACTCTTGGGATGTTAAAAATCAGATGCTAGATGCCCTTAAGAGGTCAAAATGCCCATTTTACCCTTACTAGTCCGCCTGGCAGTTGCCTTGGCAACGGCCTAGGCGCTGATTAGCAGCGCCTTCACTAGAAAAACACCATTTTCCAGTAGTTGCAGCAATCAATTTGTACCATCATATGTCAAGCATTCTGAATATGAGTAGATTTAAAATCAGTTGCAAAATTATCCTTTTTCTAACACAAACAATTAGAGGTGGCCAAATCATTTGAATGCTTCATGGAGAAATGATCAGAATGTAATATAGCATGAACCTAGTTACTAGCTATTAGATAAAAAGCTAAGCCTTGAAGAAGCATTAGCTCAATTGGAAAGTAAAACCAACTAATTCATGTTACAAAATGTGATCGATCACAAAAGTAGAAGTTGATTCTTGATGAAGCAATTGCTCATTTAGCAAGGACTCAAAGCCAGTCAAGTTGGAAACTGAATCCATTTACCCACTATTGGAGAAATAGACAAGTCTTACAAATACAATGGCTCAATTAGCAGACACTCATAGCCAATTTATGTTGGAAACTTGAACTAATGTCCAAAATCCATCGATTCAATTTCAAAACTTGGAGGTCAAAATTTGTGAGTTGGATAATATGTTTCTAAAGAGACAACAAGACAAATTACCTTGCACACCTAAGGCAAAAAGAGTGGGCGAAGAACATTGTGATGTTATTTGAGAAGCGGAAAAAAGTTAGAAACTCTCTTGTTGGTTGGAAAACTTATCAAGAATGAACAAGAGGTATCAACACAAACACCTTTAGTGGAGAATGAAGAAGACCAAGAAAATGTTCAACCAAGCCTATCTCAAGAGCCATCGCTGAGAGTTTTTTATCCTCAACTTTAACAGAAGAGCAAGCTTATGTCACGTGTTGTGGTGGATAATATGAACATCTAATCGCACAAGCATAAATTGGAGGATCACGAGGCTAGTGCAGTGCAATTTTGTAAATGGAGCTACATCCAAAGTTTAATGATCTAGGAATTTTCTCATTGCAGATTGCTCATTAAAGCATTCTAAGGTGGAAAATGAATATGTCTTGAGGATGTTCACAAGTTTATTCTTCCTATATCATCATCCCTCATATTGAAAAGAATAGAGAAATTTCTTTCACACATGAAATAATTATTTTTGATTATCATGCATACACTCACTAATGTACAAAAGACCCATGATTCCATGTCGGATCATGCTCACTACGCTTATCTTTGGGGATCACCTACACTCTTGCAGCAAACAAAGGCATGGCATGAGGAACACTTATTTTTGGACCCCAGTTGAGCAAAGAAGAAGTCGGGCTGAAGACTATAAAATAAGCAGTTTTTGGGAGGTAATCCAAGTTATTTTACAATTTTTTATGAGTTTAGTCATATTTGTTTTTCTTGTAATTATTTCTTTTATATAGTTTAGGAGTCAATTTTTAGGTTGCATCATGTCTTATTTTCCATATCTCTAGTCCTTTTTTTGTTTTGGTTGAAGGTTCTAACTCGAAAGCTGATGATTTACAAGGCACCAATTATACGAGTCGCAACTCAAGTTGATACATTGCAGACATTTCCAAAGCCCCTTGAGTTTCTTCATTTCTCTCCTATCCCCAAGGAAGATGATGATGCTGACAACCCTTACTTATACTCTTTCCCTTTAAAGAAGTCCTCCATTTTCATTTCTTTACTTGACATTGAGGACAATGTCCATTCTAAGTTTGGGTACCTTTTGTCTTTTTTTGTCTTGGTCTTTTTGTTTCTTTTTATGATTATATTGGTTTTCAATTTATTTCTTTTAGGTTTTTGTTTATTGGTATATTTAGTGTTGTTAGGGTGTTCACCTTGGTTGCTTTTCATAGGTAAAAAAAATATATATTGAAAACTGAGTTGTACTGTTGTGAATTATCTGTGCCAATGATAAGAACTAAATTGATAGGGTGATAATTTGTGAGAATATTGAAGCATATTATGTGAAGTTGTTGGTTTTATATGTTGATTTCACCTTGCTTTAAGATTTTTGTCTACATTGAGCACATAGCCAGTTGTCGAATTTTGTTGGAGTACTTAGAGACTGTTTATGAGATAAATATTTTGGTAAAGATCCCACCAACTCTAAAACTCGTTGGTCATTAGTCGAGGCAAAATCCTAGATAACATAGTACGAAGAAAATGATTTAGGCTATCTTTAGATCGCTAGAGCCTATACAACTTACCAAATTCTCCTGGTTTATCCCTAGTGTCCCCTTTGAGCTTGAATGAACCTTATTCTTCGTCACCTTTAAAATCATCCTTAGCCTCATAATATTTTTATTAACATTTCTACCTTTCACCCCGTGCACATTCATTTCGAGATCATGATCAGAAGTGGAAGAAATGTACATAGATTAGGTAGCATTGACAAATGCTTCTTATGATCTCCCTGGAAAAAAAAATAGGAGACACAAAAAAGGATTTTGAAGAAAAAAAATTACCCCTGTTATCAAAGCAAAACAACATAAGTTTGGGGTATACAAAGTCCTGAAAAAAATTGAAGAATTTGGGATATGAAGATAAAAGAAAAAAAATTGTCAAATAAGTTAATAAAAGAAGAAAAAAAGGGAGCAAATTGTGGGATGATTGAGAGGTTTGTGTAATCCAACATTATTCTCTAATGTTTGTGTTTGGGGCGATTTTAGGCTATTTTATTATCCAAATCATCTACCATAAGCCGAGCCATACATTATAAGTTTTGAAAGTCCTTCTGATCCTTATTGCTATGTTTATCCACATTAATGGAGATTATTGTAAAAAATGAATTATGGAGTTGGAAAGAATCATCAAATCACAATTAAAGTGGACCTTTTAAAAAAACTTTACTTTATAAATCTATTTGGGTGACAAACTTGATTTGAGTCGTGGCTTGAATTTTTCAGGTCGTGGTGCTAATTCGCAAGGCATCTCCAGATTGTTTGGAGCCGCGACATCAGAAAGCCAGGCTACAATGCCAATTCATATGCAACTTTCCAGACTGCTTTATCCGTGGTGCCTAAGTTTTGAGTCAGCGGCTCCAATTTAGGAAAAAATTAAAATATAATTTTTAAGTCAAATTTTAGGACCTTTTTTTAGAGGGATATAAAAGGCAATATACAAGATGAATTAGGGGACTTCTTGGAGCTGAAAAATATAAGTAAAAAGTAAGTGGACGAGAGAGAAGGGCTTGAAGATTCAATATTTGGGTTTTCTTTTTTCAAGATTTCAGACTTCTTCTTTTATTTTCCTTTTCACTTATCTTTTGTCATGAATTCAAATTTGTCTGTGAATTTGATAATTAATTAAGAGGGTGTAATTTTTAATATAAAATAAATTTAGGAGCTTATAAATAAATATATATAAAAATAAATAAATAATATTTTGTATTGATTATATAAATATAAATATAAATATAATATATATATATAAGTATATGGTGTGTAATATATATATATATATATATATATATATATATATGATTACACGTGTAGTGTATACATATATATATGATGAGGATAAGCATATGTAGTGTATATTATATTACATGTATATATGATAAGGATAAGCATATATATAATATATTGTATTAGATTACTTTAATACTAATATTAAGGTTAAGTATATATATAATATATTATATTAAATTTCTTTAATACTAATGTTAAGGATAAATATATATATAATATATTACATTATGTTTTCTTAACAAAGCTATTTTAAAACACACCACACAAACACACGGCTACAGAAAAGGAAAGAAAAAGAGAAGAAAAAAAAAGGGGGCGGAAGAAGAAATAGCGCGAACAAACTTCCACCATAGAAATTTGAGAAAATTTTAGGTAAGTCCCTTCTTATTTTTGTACAGATAAAAATATATGTTTATGTCGTTTATTTCTAATTTGAAAGAAAGTTTTTGATCCAAGTTAATTAGTTATCTACCTGTAAAATAATAACTAATATACACCTTTAATTTGAAATTAGTTATGAATATTCGATTTTATTATCTTGTATTAATTGGATGACGGAGTTAATTAAATTGAGGGATTGATTACAGGATTATAACATATCAATTAAATAATATTAGAATAAATTTAAGACGAGAAATTAAAGTATTTAAAAGGTTCTGATTGGGGTGAAATATAAAATTTTAAGGTTTGATTGTTACTTAATTAAATTTAAGATTTATGATCCCTTATGAAATTTGATATAGAAAATTATTGATTAAAAATAAAAATTAATACGTTATACTTTTACAGGCCGCCTTATATCTAAGACTAGGGAGGAGAATCTTGTTAACTTTCAGTAGGATATCAAAGGTGGAAGGTAAGTGAAAATCCATTTGCAATTACAATGCATGGGCATAGTATTTCTTGACTTATTTATATTAAATGTGATCCTTGTGTCTTGATGAATATTATAAATATCTTATAGTGCATACGTTGTTTGGATGACAGCACATGTGATTCACTGTGTCATTGAACATGTTTTTTATCAACATTTACACGTGCATGCATAATACGTGCTCACAGTTGAGGTTTTGCATGCATAAGAAAATATTTTGGTTGGCCACTACTAGTGTACCGAGGCCCATGTGTGGCTTATTTATATGATATTTAAGGCGCCGCGAGTATTACTTTTCAGAGGATCATAGAGGTTGACAGGGGGTGTGCCTCTGGTGGTCACGAGAGGGTGGACCACTTGACTGTGCCCTTATTGACGCCGCCGGTGGGAATACTTCTGGAGGGTCAAAGGGGAAGACAAGGGGTGGACCTTTGGTGATCCCAGGAGATGGCCCCCGGATTGAGTCGATCTGTTTATGGCCATGTGATTATTGATATTGTCGAGAGCTCTATTCGGTACATAGTAGGTGGGCCAAGGGCCCAATGATGGAAAATAATTTTAAATAAAATAATTTTGATGCATAACTTCGCATTCTTATCATAATCTCATAGAAATGTATTGCACTTGTATTGGATTATCCCCTTCAGCATGTATGATTTTCATTTACTGAGCATTAGCTCACGTAGTTCATGCATTGTAGGTGAGTTTGATGATACTTGAAGCCATGAACTTACTGAGCGAGCGGCTGGAGCTCCTACAGGTTCTGAGAATCAATGTACATGAATGACGACCTGTCGAGCTGGTTGTTAACTTATTTGATTTTGGAGTTTATTATATTAGGTTTTGGAATTTGTACTGTGTGTTACATTTAAAACTTTTCTGTACATAGGTATGTAAATATTATGATTGTTATGGGTCCTCTGCAGGTATATATATATATATATATATATATATATATATTAGTTTGTGAGTGAGAAAAATAGTTTATTATTTATTATATTGTTACAGGAAAAACAAATTGTACATGCACACAGAATTTATCATCTCAAAATTATTATATCTATAAATATATATGTGTGTGTAGTATTGGGGGTGTAACATATTTAAACTAAATATTCAAGGTGGACCACACCACTACCGATTTTATTTAATTAATATACTACTATTTTCAAACATCATTTCAATGGGACCCGCCACTACTAATTATCCTACTAAATTATCATATCCAAAACTAAGTATTCAAAGTAGACCCCCACCCTACTAATTTTATTTAGTGGAACTCATCACTTACATATCATCCAAATAAAATAATTTTATCAAAAAAAATTCATAGAAAACATCCAAAAACACATTTTCCTTTTACATGTGAATTTCAATAAAAAGTTGAAAATCCATCTCCACAAAATGGAAATGAGAAATCCTATTGAGATGAAAACTTTACAAGGCTTACTAATTTAAATAGTGGGGATATTATTATAGGAACGTGAATAATTAGTTGATTACAATTATAATATAATAAAAATAACATATATACATAGCCTGGTGAGACCAAATCCAATACTTTATACTTGTGGAGTATTGGGGTCTTCTACTTCTAAGTGTAGCTTCTTAATTTTTTTAAATAGATATTAAATATTTAGATATACCAAAATAAACAAAGAAAATGCATATTTTATTTATGTAATTCAATCTTGTGTTAGATATATATCAATGAACATAGTTTTAACGTTATAATATGATAATTAATTTTACTTTATAAAAGTCCTAAATTTTCCTACTTAAGACAGATTTCCACTCTATGAACTCTTCTAGTAAAGTTAACTTTTCTAAATTATTTCACTTTTCTTTTCATCATGATATTAGGCTTTTATTTGAGGTGAACTAACTAAACAATTTTAAACCCAGTAAAAATTTTAAACTTATATTGTTATTAAATTAATTAGAAGAATCCAGTACAATTGGCATAATAAAGTATTAGGCTTGTAATGAACATTAAACACTTGTGAAGTATGGCAAACTTTCCCATTCTTCATGGTATTACGGCGTTTGCTAAATAGCACAACCAACCTCATTACAAACCTGAAAACTAAGCAACAAAAACAAAACTGAGTTGAACCGAGTAAAAGTTTTACATTTTGTTAATTAAATTAATTAATAAGCTATTGCCGTGCAATTTTCACATCACTCGTTAAAAATGATGCAATTAAAGTAGTAATAGACTTCTTATGAACAGTAGACTCTTCCGAAATACAGTTAACACTTTTCTATTCCTCGTGAAGATAACCCAACCAGCTCGTTATAAAACTGGAAACCAAGAAACACAAACCATTGTTATCCATCTTTTATTCTGGCTTAGGCTGCGTAGTGTCTCCTCTGAAAGAATTTTTTGTTGCTGTTGTTGATCACTGCCATGGCCGCAGCGGGCCTTGATTCTTGCAAGAAGAATGATCATCCTTCTACTTTCACGAAGTGAATCATTCTCAATATGGGTCGTCCTTCTTGGGGAGGAATATGGGTCAGTACGAGCGTCTCAATGTGATCAGTCAGGGATCTTACGGCATTGTGTACAGAGCTCGGGATAAGAAAACGGGTCAAATCGTGGCGATGAAGCAGGAGTTTCATGGATTCTCTCTATCAACCTTGAGAGAAATCGACATTCTCAAGTCCCTTCCTCGTCATCCATCGATCGTGGAATTAAAAGAAGTCGTCGTGGATGATTGTGGTCGCGTTTTCGTCGTGATGGACTACTTGCAAAACGATCTGAAAAGATTCATGGACGTAAGGAAAAAGCCCTTGACTCTAATTGAAGTTAAATGCCTGATGAAACAGTTATTGGAGGGTGTCAAGTTTCTTCATGAGAATGGGGTGATGCATAGGGACCTAAAGCCTTCAAACATTCTCATGAACGACAAGGGTCAATTGAAAATCTGCGACTTTGGTTTGTCGCGCCATTTTGAGAGCCTGTCAGGATCGTATACTCCTGGTGTTGTCACTCTATGGTACAGAGCCCCGGAGCTGCTTCTTGGAGCAAATGAGTATTCTTGTGCAATCGACATGTGGTCAGTGGGTTGTATAATGGCAGAATTGATGTTGAAGGAAGTGTTTTTCAAAGGGAGGTCTGAACTTCACCAACTTGGCAGTATATACTTGGTTCTTGGCACACCAGATGATGCTGCTTGGCCTGGATTTTCAAGTTTGATTGGAAGCAGACTTCAGTTTGTTAAGCAACCATATAATCTGCTTCGACTCAGGTTTCTTGCTGCTGCGCTTTTTCAGGAGCTCCGATTCTTACAGAACGTGGATTTGATCTGCTCGGAAAGCTTTTGACTTATGATCCACACAAGAGAATAACAGCAGAAGCTGCTCTTAATCACGATTGGTTCAGGGAATATTACGGATTTTCATGTTCATAGAATGGAATAATTCAGATTATTATTATTTCTAGCAATTGAATTAGGATCATATTGCATTGTATAAGACAGGACTGTCGGTAGAAACCTCGCTTTGCATATGATTTCAAGTTTTACATGTAAATCATTTATATGATTGTTTATTGTAGATAAGTTTTATATTTATTTATCATGGAGATAGGATGAAAAAATAAATGAATTTTAAAAGTAAATAGAAGTTTAAAAGAACATTTTTGTCACTACAAAAAGATTTTGACTGGAGAATTATGCAGAATTCATCCAATGTGTACGAATTCATTATTTATAGAAAAATTCGGATATCAATTAATGAATTTATAAAAAAAACTCATATATTATTTTAGAATAAATACAAAAACTCAAGTATGAAAAAGAGTTATACTCTAATTTAAGCAATCAAAATTCAAATGTCACACGATGTTATGTTTTGATTATTTTTCTCTGAATTTTCGGTTGGAGGACTGAAAATTGGGTGTTTATGTGACATATGCATAAAATAGATGTAATTATTTTTATTTTGAATATAATAATGTAAATTTCTCAGCATTTGATATACAGTACTTCATCTATTATATAAAATGCACATAATTCTCGTCTCTAGTGATGGCATATTTCAAATTACACCCAAAAAATATTCAACTCCTGCTTAAAAAGACATTCAAATCCAAAAGGCATAAGTCACGTAAGAGGTACATGCAACCCACAGACATCAGATATTAAAGTAACAAGAAATACAGACCTATGAGGCTTAAGTGGATGTTGAGATTCATAACACAAAATATTAATAAATTTATAATATTAACACAAAATAATGTAAGGAAAACATAAAAAATTTGATACAAAAATATATCAAAATATGCATCTATCATCCTTCATAACTAAGCCTTTATTTCTTACACAAATGCTTCCCCAAAACTAACAGATCTCTTAAATGTTAATGTGTAACAACGCTAACTCAATAGGCACTATCCCTTTCACATGTGTAATTTGGATACTAAGAAGAGCAGTTCTTGTAGTTACCTCTACCAATTATCTCTCTTGGAAACTTCAAATAGAAACCCTTTTTAATTGGTTATGATCTCCTTAAATTTGTTGATGGTTCTCACTCTTCACCCCCTTCCACCACTACAGTCAATTATATCCCCACCCCAAATCGAGCATATCAGACAGGGCTCCGGTAAGACAAACTATTTTTTCGTCACTTATCCCTCTCATCACTTAGTCTCAAACGTCTCGTGATGCTTAGACTATCCTCACAAACACCTTGGCCCATCCCTCTCGTGGTCACATCAAACAAATCAAAGAACAACTCAAATCTATCACTAAAGGCTCCCAATTCATCTCTGACTATATGCAATCTATTAAAATTCAGGCTGATGAACTAGCTGCCCTTGGTAAACCTCTGGATCATGAAGATCTCATTGAGAAAATCCTTGATGGCCTTGATCATGACTACAAATCTATTATTGATATCATCAATGGCCGCAATACCTCTATCTCCTTTGATGAACTTCATGAAAAATGGATAACGAAAGAACTTTTGTTAAGCCATCACCAAACAACCAACTCACCATTTCCTGCCATTGCTAACCCAGTAAATTCCCGAGCCAAGTTTCCCCACTCTACTACAAACCGTTCTCCACCACCCTCTAACCCACCTATCCCTACCAATACACCTTCTTTTCGTTCACCCACCTCTGCACCTCGTGGTGGTCGCCAGTCTTCCCGCCCATGCCTTGGTTACTGTCAGTGGTGTCATGAACAAGGTCACGTTGTTCTTCAATGCCCAACCTTATCTGCAACCACCATCTCCACAACGTCCACCACCACTATGGCAGTCTCCACCCCCGGCTCCTTGCAGGCATAAGCTCACCATACTACTACTTCTAATTCATCAACATCACCCAGTTGGCTACTTGATAGTGGTGCCTCATACCATGTTAATACGGATCTTGGCAGCCTTTCGCTTCATACTCCTTATGTTGGGTCAGACAATATTATGATCGGTGATGGCACGACTCTCCTATCACTCACACTAGTTCCAAATCTCTGTCCACACCCTTACGTACTTTCACTTTAGATAATATTTTGTGTGTTCCCACTATGAACAAGAATCTTATTTCTGTCTCTTAATTTTGTCAAACAAATAATACCTCAATTAAAATCTTACCCACTTTTTTTATTGTGAAGGATCTTCGCACGGGGTGGCAACCCTTTTGCAGAGACGGACTAAGGATGGCGTGTATGAGTGGCCGGCAACCACCACTTTCTCTCCATCTCTTGTTGCCTTCTTAGACTCAAAACCACCTCATCCGCATGGCATTTGTAGATAAATAAAATTTATGGTTAATGATGACACGTGTAAAATAATATATTAAATATAAATTCTATTTATATTTTAGGAATTTAATCAAATTTAATTCCTAATGTAATTAGTAGATTTATTGATATTTTAGTATATATTTTTGGTCAATCAAATGTCGTCAAGTGTCAAAATTTAATTCTTGGCAATCAAAATTGTATATTGCAAATTATGGAAGTAAATACAAATATTTTGGTAATTTAAATCACATCTTGTGATTAAGGCAGTAAATGTCCATCAAATCATGAAAGACCAATCAAATCGCATTACTTTATTAAATAAATTATGGAAAAAACTCTTGAATTAACGTTATTAAAAATTCAATCCACATTAGAGGAGATCAGAGGATCGATTTCATCAAAGAGTTACTAAATTCACCAAGTCAACGTTCTTGAAGTTGTGACGCTTAATTTAAAATCAATGTGTTAAACCCTCGAATTAACGTTATTGAAGGATGAAATCAATTTGGAGGAGATCAAATTAGCGATTCTACCTCCAAAATTCCAAATTCAAAAGATATTATTATTGAAGAGAAGAATCAGAGGAATTAGTTAGAGATTGTAACCATTTAATTCTTTTGATATATTAAAATTCAATTTGTACTATTTTTGTAGTTTGTTATTTTGCAGACAATGAAATTTATGTTACGAAATTTTAGCATGCCCAGCGAGATAATTTCGATCTCTCATCTCTTTTCTTCATCAAAAGTTTTGAAGTATCATAATGGCTGCTCGCAAGATCACAGTAGTGAAGGTTGCTACTTCAAATTCAAAAATGCTACAAGTGAAAGTCTTGGTGTCATCACAAGAAGTATGTCTAAAAGATTGCAAACATCTTCTATTATGATTCATTTGCTCGAAATTGCTCAGAAGGACTTACCACATCTTGTCGACACTAATGAAGATGATGGGGACTTAAAGGATGAATCTGCATCATCCACTCCTCGCTCAGTATTAAGTTACTTGGACTAACATTTGAGCTATGAAGCTTTTAGCTTATTGAGGATTAAGTAATTGGCAGTAGTTATTTTCATGCGAGTAGGACTAATATGGATTCAAGATTTTACAAAAGAATAAATTTTATTAGCTATATAATTGACAAACAGTTTAAATAAGAGTTGAAAGAGTGAAAGTTTTATTGTCTGTGTATTTGTTAGTAATTAGTAATATCACATCATTGTTTTAAGCAATTATTTGAAAACTAGACTAGACCAGTCGGTTCAGCTGGTTCAACTGATTTCAACCAGGAACCAGAGGTTGATCTAGTCCGATTAGACCTATATAATCGAATTTTGGTTTTGAGACTGGCCAAACCAGCCAAAACTGCTTTGACCAGTTTATTTTATTTATATAATTTTAATTTTATTCATTTTTTTTTAATTTTTATTATTTCTTTAAAGAAGTTTAAATTTGATATTTTGTTATATTTATGTAGTTATTTGAATTTTTTGTTTTGTTAGATTTTTTTTAGTTAATTATTTAACTTTTTTGACATTTAAAAAGTATTATATAAAAATTATTTTATTGTATTATCATTTTACATAATATAATAAGAAAATATAATCAATTTTTATTAGATCGGTCTGACTGACTGTGGAACCAGTCCGATCGGTTGAATCACTAATCAATAACAAGACCGTTTTGATCACCAGTCCGATTATGAAAATACTGATTTTAAGTGACATATCACTTTTAGAAAGAAGATTTTAACGTTTGGAAATGAGACATTTTTCATACACATTAAAGCATTCAAATTGGAAGAAAAGAAGTATACATATGACCTCGATCCCGTTTCTCCTATTAAATTGAAAATTAACCATTAACTGCGTCATGAACTAAATTTGTTTGTGTTTAAATATTCAACCAAGCCATCACTCGGAGTTTCTTATCCTCATCTTCTACAAAATAATAAACTTATATTAAATGTTGGGGAAGGTAATACGGGTATCTCATCGCACAAGCATGAATTGGATGATCAATAGTTGAGAGATTGCTCATTAAAGCATTATATGGTGGAAAATAAAGGTGTACTTGAGGATGTTAACAAATCTATTATCCATATGGATTTTATCATCCCTGACATTGAAAAGGATAGAAACATCTCTCTCACACAAAGAGAATTACTTTTGGTCATCGGGTATCCACTCAACAATAAAAAAAATTCACTTGATCCCATGTCGGATTATGCTCATTATGCTTATTTTTGGGGATCAACTACACTTCTTGAGCATACAAAGGCATGACATGAAAAACACTTATTTTTGGATCCCGATTGAGCAAGGAAGAAGTCCGGCTAAAGATAATAAATTATGCGCTTCATGGGAGGCAGCCCAAGTGTTTTACATTTTCTTTTATTTTTATTATTTGGTTGTTTAATATTCATTTTTTTTTTATTTTAGTTTGATGATTTTTTTTTGTTTGTTTTATTTCAGTATCCAACTCAAGTTTCGGGGAGGATTTGTAAAATAAGGAGTGATATACCACCAACTAATTAATGTATGTTCATCAATGTTCTGGAAGAGGATGATGATGAAGTTGATGAGAATTAACACTACCTCATTCAGGGAAGTCTTCTATGTCTTATCTTGTTTTATTTAACATTGAAGACAATATTATTCTATGTTTGGGGTAGATGTATGTGCTTCATTTGATTTTATTTATTTATAACTTTGAAAAATTGATTAATATTATATTTATGTATGTGATTGACTCTTGTGGTAATTTTACCTTTCTTGGAATCCTTTGGCATATTAAGCACGTAGCCTTGAACATTTGGATTTTCTACATGCTTAGAAAAAGTTCATGAGAACTCAGTACTTTTTTTTTTTTTTCATCAATGTTTTTTTCTCTTGTAGGATGAGTTTCTTCCCTTTGTAGATGTCTTCTTTTCAACTCTTGGAAGAAATCTCTCCTCTTCCTCTTCTCTTCTTGTTTTCTCTCTTCTTCTTTCTTGGCTTGTCTTATCTTTTCTCCCTCTCTCCCCCTCTCTAGAATCTGAATTAGAGGCATTTGGGATGTTAAAAATCAGATGCTAGATGCCCTAAAGAGAGCAAAATGCCCATTTTACCTTACTAGTCCGCCTGGCAGCGGTCTAGGCGCTGATTGGCAGCACCTTCACTAGAAAAACACCATTTTCCAGTAGCTGCAGTGCCTAGGCGCTGTAGCTACTGTTCATGGGTCGATTTTTTTTCTTTAAAAAATATAAGATGAATGTAGATTTTAGTACATTCAAGTTACATTCTTCCTTCACCTTCAAATCTACAAAATAAACACTAAAAACATTAATAAAATCCACAAATATCTTGAAAACTAATGAAAAAGTTAAGCAAATGGTACTCAATTAATGGGTATAAAATCCACTCATCAAATATACTTACATGGTTTGTGTAGTCTTAATTGAGATCCATAGAATCTAATGATTTATTGATTATTTAATTCACATATGAATATAGTAGGGTAGCACTTGGTAAAATTCATATTAGTCCTAAGGATAGACTATTGAAAAATTGAGGGATTCTCGACTATCAACTAGGATAATAAATCGAGACTGATGCAATTGAGTATTCAAATCTAACTAATTATGGTGAAATCATAAACCCTAGGTCTTCAAGTTATAGAAGTTAATTTCAATTTGCTTTTGTTGATTAGTTTATTGTTAAGTTTTCTTAGTTTGCATTAATCACCACTCTATTATGATTGTTCAAATAAAATTAGAGTTAACCAATTTTGGTATTTAATAATTCATAGTACTCATGGGTACGATATCCTACTCATCTATTTTATTACCTGTCTACGATAATGCGCACTTGCTTCAACAAATTTTATAATAAGTTTTTGGTGTGGTTGTCGGGGATTGTTTGATTTTATTAATATCAATACCAAGTAGCTCTGATTTTAATTTGAATTTTTTTGGTATTTTGATTTTTATTTATTTATATATTTTGTTTAAGTGATTGTCCTCTCAGGTGTTTTCTTGGGTATGTGAAACGAGTAAAAGATGGTGAATGAGATGGCATCTAATGCATATTATTGGCCACTAGAATATTGCATGCCAAATCTGGCTTCAACTTATGTATTTATAATTAATCGAGTAGATGTCATTAATGTGTTTACTGCTCAAGTAGAAGCCCTTTCTAAATAGTTTGAGAAATTTGCAGCAAATGTTATTCATACACCCTTTAAGGTGCGTGAGTCATATCAGAGTTTTTATACAATAATAGAACACCAAGAGAGCAATCAATTTGCGCCATCATATGTCGAGCATTCTTAATATGAGTAGATTTACAATCAGTTGCAAAATTATCCTTTTTCTAACACAAACAATCAGAGGTGGCCAAATCATTTGAATGCTTCATTGAGAAATGATCAGAATGTGATATGGTATGAACCTAGTTACCAGCCATTAGAGAAAAAGCTAACCCTTGAAGAAGCATTAGCTCAATTGGAAAGTAAAACCAACTAATTCATGTTGCAAACTGAACCTAATAATCGATCACCAAAAAAGAAGTTGATTCTTGATGAAGCAATTGCTCATTTGGAAAGGACTCAAACCCAGTCAAGTTGGAAACTGAATCCATTTACCCACTATTGGAGAAGAAGACAAGTCTTACAAAAACAATGGCTCAATTAGCAAACACTCATAGCCAATTTATGTTGAAAACTAGAACTAATTTCCAAAATCCGTTGATGCAATTTCAAAACTTAGAGGTCAAAATTTGTGAGTTGGATAATTGTTTCTAAAGAGACAACAAGACAAATTGCCTTCCACACCTGAGGCAAAAAGATTGGGCGAAGAACATTGTGATGCTATTTGAGAAGTGGTGAAAAGTTAGAAACTCTCTTGTTGGTTGGAAAACTCATCAATGATGAACAAGAGGTACCAACACAAACACCTTTAGTGGAGAATGAAGAGGACAAAGAAAATGTTCAACCAAGCCTATCTCAAAAGCCATCACTGAGAGTTTTTTATCCTCAACTTTAACAGAAGAGCAAGCTTATGTCACGTGTTGTGGTGGATAGTATGAACATCTAATCGCACAAGCATAAATTGGGGGATCACGAGGCTAGTGCACTCACTGAAAGTGCAGTGCAATTTTGTAAATAGAGCTACATCCAAAGTTTAATAATCTAGGAATTTTCTCATTGCAGATTGCTCATTAAAGCATTTTAAGGTGGAAAATGAATATGTCTTGAGGATGCAAACAAGTTTATTCTTATCATCTCTGATATTGAAAAGAATAGAGAAATTTCTTTCACACATGCAAAATTATTTTTGATTATCAGGCATGCACTCACTAATGTACAAAAGACCCATGATTCCATGCCAGATCATGCTCACTATGCTTATCTTTAGGGATCACCTGTGCTCCTGACGCAAACAAAGGCATGGCATGAGCAACACTTATTTTTGGACGCCAGTTGAGCGAAGAAGAGGTCAGGCTGAAAACTATAAAATAAGCAGTTTTTAGGAGGCAATCCAAGTTATTTTATAATTTTTTATGATTTTAGTCGTATTTATTTTTCTTGTAATTATTTCTTTTATATAGTTTAGGAGTTAATTTTTAGGTTGCATCATGCCTTATTTTCCATATCTCTAGTCCCTTTTTTTATTTTGGTTGAATGAGCCTTATTCTTTGTCACCTTTAAAATCATCCTTAGCCTCATAATATTTTTATTCACATTTCTACCTTTCACCCCGCGCATATTCATTTCGAGATCATGATCAGAAGTGGAAGAAATGTACATGGATTAGGTAGTATTGACAAATGCTTCTTATGATCTCCCTGAAAAAAAAAAGTAATTTAAAAAAAAATAGGAGACACAAAAAAGGATTTTGAAGAAAATAAATTACCCCCTTGTTATCAAAGAAAAACAACATAAGTTTGGGGCAAACAAAGTCTTGAAAAAATTGAAGAAAGGCGGGATATGAAGATAAAAGAAAAAAATTATCCAATAAGTTAACAAATGAAGAAAAAAAGGGAGCATAGTGTGGGATGATTGAGAGCCTTGGGTAATCCAACATGATTCTCTAATGTTTGTGTTTTGGGCGATTTTAGGCTATTTTATTATCCAAATCATCTACCATAACCCAAGCCATACAATACAAGTTTTGAAAGTCCTTTTGATCCTTATTGCTATGTTTATCTACATTAATGGAGATTATTGTAAAAAACGAGCTTATGGAGTTGGAAAGAATCATCAAATCACAATTAAAGTGGACCTTTTAAAAAATGCTTTACTTTATAAACCTATTTGGGTGACAAACTTGGTTTGATGCATTGGATACACACACACACACACACACACACACTCAAGATCATGAGGTTAAGTCGAAATTGGCATTTACATCAACATTTTAGAAATAATCACCTTTTTGCTATTCTTTTTGAATTTTACACTTAGTAATTTTTTAGGCTGAATGATGATCCAATGGTGGTATGACTTATACTTTTTTTAGGTTATTTTTGTTTTTGTTTGTTTTGTTTTATTTTTGTAATTTTGGTTTTATATTTTTGCTTGACAATAAGCAAAAATTTAAGTTTAGGGGCATTTGATACGTTGGTTTTATACCAATAATTTGATATGCTTTTACTTAACAATTTATTTATTTGAAAGTATTTTATTTCGATTTTATGCGTTTTGCGTTAATTGTTTGGGAATCATGGAAATGAGAAGGAAAATTGGAAAAGAAAATAAAAATTCATAAAAAACGAAAGTCATGCCACAATTAAAGAAATTGGAACAATACCTTTGAAGCTGATGATAATTTGATTTATTGCCGTAGTCTCAAATATTCAAGCCCCAACGCTAAAAATAATCATTTTTACAATTGAGTCGAGACTGCTTTGGGCTGTGGCCTGAATTTTTCAGGTTGCGGTGCCAATTAGCGAGGCATCTCCAGATTGTTTGGAGTCGCGACATCAGAAAGCCAGGCTACAACGCCAATTCGTAGGCAGCTTTCCAGACTACTTTGTGCCGTGGTGCCTAAGTTTTGAGTTAACGGCTCCAATTTGGGAAAAAATTAAAATATAATTTTTATGTCAGATTTTAGGATCTTTTTTTAGAGGGATATAAAAGGCAATATACAAGATGAATTAGGGGACTTCTTGAAGCTGAAAAATATAAGGAAAAGTAAGAGGAAAAGAGAGAAGGGCTTGAAGATTCAATATTTGGGTTTTCTTTTTTCAAGATTTCAGAGTTCTTCTTTTATTTTCCTTTTCACTTACCTTTTGTCATGAATTCAGATTTGTATATGAATTTGATAAACATGATTAGGGGCTAAGTTTCTTATCTAGAATTTTGATATAACCTAATTAGGATGATTTGAATTCCTTTTTCAATCAATATTTAGTTGAGTTTTGTACATAATTCTTAATGCTTTGCCATGCCAATAAGGATCAAAAGGACTTTCAAAGTCTATCGATTTAAAAGTTTATTGTCATGACAACGACCAATAGTAGAAAAAAGTTATATTTCAGAGTTTTGCCAATCAGATTGGGCTATTTAATGGACCTGGATTTATCATAATACTATTCAGAATAGGAAGGTTGTAATATTATTCAAAAGAGTTACCTTGTATGGTTTTCATTGGAATTGTTTTCTATTTTTTACTATTTTTCATTAATTAATCATATTTGTTTCATCCAATTTTATTAGAAATGTCTCATTTTATTTTCTCATTTTCTCAACAAAAACACTTTACAACTCCATATTTTCATTTTTCAACCCTATATATTACAAGGGCCAACCATTATCACCCATATCTATATAATTATATTTAAGCAACATCATTACAATGGGATCTATTATATATAAATCATCCTAATAAAATATCATATTTAAACTAAATATTCAAGGTGGACCACACCACTACCGATTTTATTTAATTAATATACTATTATTTTCAAACATCATTTCAATGAGACCCACCACCTACAAATTATCCTACTAAATTATCATATCCAAAATTAAGTATTCAAAGTAGGCCACCACCCTACCAATTTTATTTAGTGGAATTCATCACTTACATATCATCCCAATAAAATAATTTTATCCAAAAAAATTCATAGAAAAACATTCAAAAACACATTCCTTTTACATGTGAATTTCAATAAAAAGTTGAAAATCCATCTCCACAAAATGGAAATGAGAAATCCCATTCATATGAAAACTTTGCAAGGCTTACTAATTTAAATAGTGGGGATATTAATATGGGAACGTGAATAAGTGTAATGTTTATTGACAGAAACTGTTTATATTAGGTTGATTAATATTGGAACAAGATTAAGCTAATGGAATTTAAATTGAGTTTCAAACTTTGATTATTTGGTTTACTGGATGTTTTTTAATTAATTTAATTGACAACTTTAAATTTTTTACATTGTTAAAATTATTTAAGTTCGACTTAGCTTCTTCTTCAGGTCAAATTTTTGTGAATTGTAAAGAGGTTTAATTACGAAAAATAATCTAACGCTATAGTAGAACTTATATATGACTGAATAGATAATACTTGTAATATTTTAAACATATACATATATATATATTAGTCTCTCTCTCTCTATATATATATTAGTGTCAATTCAATTACGTTAACGAGTTTAAGGGTGTCATTAAGCCTAGCAAAGGTGAGGTCACTTAGATTTGCAGAGTTTTTTTTAGATATTTATTAAATTAAAATTTTAAAATTGATTAACTGCAATTAATAATTTCAAACTCAAGAATGCATGTAATCAGTTTCATCATCTTTATTTAGGGTTTGGATTCAATCTTACATGTCAAGTGAGGGTCAAACTCGTATCCAATTAAATATAATTATTTACTTATCATAATTATCTTATTTTGAAAATGCGAATAATGTAATGCTTAAGAAAATACTGCTTAAAAAGTAAACATATTAATATCGGGATAACAATTTGTCCAAGATACACAAAACTCTCCAGATGTCTATTGTTTTATATTTATCATAGAATTTTAGAACTTATAATTTGCTATATAACCATGTCCTGAAGTATGTTATTTTAACTTAAAATTTATTAAAAGTATATTAAAGAACTCGCGTGATTTTGACTAAATATAGGTAGAAATATTTTTTAAAATTTATATTGTTTAAAAGAAGCACCAATGTTACATATATTTCATTTTTTTCTTCAATTTTATCTCCCTGTTTTTTTAGTAAAGCTATTAGTTACATCATTACATTAAAATACCATTAACTTTTAACATACAATCATTAATAATTAGTTGATTACAATTATAATATAATAAAAACAACACATATACATAGTCTGGTGAGACTAAATCCAATACTTTATACTTGTGGAGTCTTGAGGTCTTCTACTTCTAAGTGTAGCTTCTTATTTTTTAAAATACATATTAAATGTTTAGATATCAAAATAAATAGAGAAAATGCATATTATATTTATATAATTCAATCTTGTGTTAGATATCAATGAACATAGTTTTAACGTTATAATATGATAATTAATTTCACTTTATCAAGTCGTAAATTTTCCCAATAAGACAGATTCCCACTCTATGAACTATTCTAATAAAGTTAAATTTTCTAAATTACATTCACTTTTCCTATTCGTCATGGTATTAGGCGTTTATTTGAGGTGAACCAATTAAATAAAAATTTGAACCGAGTAAAATTTAAATTTAGTTTGTTATTAAATTAATTAAAAGCATCCAGAACAATTGGTATAATAAAGTATTAGACTTCTAATGAACATTAAACTCTTATGAAGTATGGTAAACTTTCCCATTGCTCGTGGCATTACGCGTTTACTAAATAGCACAACCAACCTCGTTACAACTCTGAAAACCAAGCAACAAAAACAAAACTGAGTTGAACCTGAGTAAAAGTTTTACATTTTGTTAATTAAATTAATTAATAAGCTATTGCCGTGCAATTTTCTTTCACATCACTCGTTAAAAATGATGTAATTAAAGTAGTACTAGACTTCTTATGAACAGTAGACTCTTCTGAAATACAGTTAACACTTTCCTATTCCTCGTGAAGATAACCCAACCAGCTCGTTATAAACCTGGAAACCAAGAAACACAAACCATTGTTATCGATTTTTATTCTGGCTTAGGCTGCGTAGTGTCTCCTCTGAAAGAATTTTTTGTTGCTGTTGTTGATCACTGCCATGGCCGCAGCGGGCCTTGATTCTTGCAAGAAGAATGATCATCCTTTCTACTTTCACGAAGTGAATCATTCTCAATATGGGTCGTCCTTCTTGGGGAGGAATATGGGTCAGTACGAGCGTCTCAATGTGATCAGTCAGGGATCTTAAGGCATTGTGTACAGAGCTCGGGATAAGAAAACGGGTCAAATCGTGGCGATGAAGCAGGAGTTTCATGGATTCTCTCTATCAACCTTGAGAGAAATCGACATTCTCAAGTCCCTTCCTCGTCATCCATCGATCGTGGAATTAAAAGAAGTCGTCGTGGATGATTGTGGTCGCGTTTTCGTCGTGATGGACTACTTGCAAAACGATCTGAAAAGATTCATGGACGTAAGGAAAAAGCCCTTGACTCTAAGTGAAGTTAAATGCCTGATGAAACAGTTATTGGAGGGTGTCAAGTTTCTTCATGAGAATGGGGTGATGCATAGGGACCTAAAGCCTTCAAACATTCTCATGAACGACAAGGGTCAATTGAAAATCTGCGACTTTGGTTTGTCGCGCCATTTTGGGAGCCTGTCAGGATCGTATACTCCTGGTGTTGTCACTCTATGGTACAGAGCCCCGGAGCTGCTTCTTGGAGCAAATGAGTATTCTTGTGCAATCGACATGTGGTCAGTGGGTTGTATAATGGCAGAATTGATGTTGAAGGAAGTGTTTTTCAAAGGGAGGTCTGAACTTCACCAACTTGGCAGTATATACTTGGATCTTGGCACACCAGATGATGCTGCTTGGCCTGGATTTTCAAGTTTGATTGGAAGCAGACTTCAGTTTGTTAAGCAACCATATAATCTGCTTCGACTCAGGTTTCTTGCTGCTGCCGCTTTTTCAGGAGCTCCGATTCTTACAGAACGTGGATTTGATCTGCTCGGAAAGCTTTTGACTTATGATCCACACAAGAGAATAACAGCAGAAGCTGCTCTTAATCACGATTGGTTCAGGGAATATTACGGATTTTCATGTTCATAGAATGGAATAATTCAGATTATTATTATTTCTAGCAATTGAATTAGGATCATATTGCATTGTATAAGACAGGACTGTCGGTAGGAAGCCTCGCTTTGTATATGATTTCAAGTTTTACATGTAAATCATTTATATGATTGTTTATTGTAGATAAGTTTTATATTTATTTATCATGGAGATAGGATGAAAAAATAAATGAATTTTTAAAAGTAAATTGAAGTTTAAAAGAACATTTTTGTCACTACAAAAAGATTTTGACTGGAGAATTATGCAGAATTCATCCAATGTGTACGAATTCATTATTTATAGAAAAATTCGGATATCAATTAATGAATTTATAAAAAAACTCATATATTATTTTAACATAAATACAGAAACTCAAGTATGAAAAAGAGTTCTACTCTAATTTAAGCAATCAAAATTCAAATGTCACACGATGTTATGTTTTGATTATTTTCTCTGAATTTTCGGTTGGAGGACTGAAAATGGGTGTTTATGTGACATATGCATAAAATAGATGTAATTATTTTTATTTTGAATTTAATAATGTATATTTCTCAACATTTGATATACAGTACTTCATCTATTATATAAAATACAGATAACACTAAGTTGCGCTTTCATTAAATAAAAAAAAAAAAATGAAAGCGCAATCCTCACCTCCTTTCACGTAATTTGTTAAGAACCTCTAATTATACAGTAATTAATTAATTATTAATTGTATTTACTATAATCTATTAAATTAGTCGAATGTTACTTCATTTTTTAACTTAATTCTCGTTGCAATCGTACTTTGACTTTTAGTTTCAAATACTTTTTAACAAATCTCTATTCATATTTCAAATAAATGTCTTTTTACTTGGGATGATATACTTACAAAAACATAAATAATAAAAGATATGATATGACCCAAAATCATGGCATGACTTATATATTTGAATTAGTGACGACTAGAACAATTTGTTTGAATGCAATGAATGAGAAAACAAATCGATAACACAGATGATAGAATAAAGTATTCAAAATAATGAAATTATTGAATATTGATGAGTGAATTTTATACCTATTAATTGAGTAGCGTTTGTTTAACTTTTTTATTAGTTTTCGAGATTTTTGTGAATTTTATTGTTGTTTTTAGTATATGTTTTGTAGATTTGAAGATGAAGGAAGAATATCACTTAAATGTACTAAAATCTACATTTATCTAATATTTTTTAAAAAAAATTAAAAAAATGGGTACAGTAGCTACAGCGCCCAAGCGCTGCAACTACTGGAAAATGGTATCATTTCAGTGAAGGCAGCGCCTAATCAAAATTTATGATGTATAATACCTAATATTCCCCTTTAGTCTATTGAACTATTTTCTTTGTCACCCTACAAATCAACCTTAACCAATAATTTTTTTTTTATCTTACATATTACCCCACACTTACCTCATTGCTATTTTAGTAATATCATTTTGAGTATTGAAAGTGGTTTGAAAAAAAATAGTTAAAGAGAGGTGGCAATTTGTACAAAACTGCAAAAAAAAGAGTAAATAAATATGAGAAAAGAGTGCAATACCCATTGTTCATAAAAATAAATAATTTTGGAGGTGTAGCATTTCAAAAAAAAATGTGAAAAAAGGGAGTTTAATGAATAAAGTGGTATGACAAATCAAAAGAAGAAAAATTCGTGAAGGTGTGAGACGAAAATGTGGTGGTGCTCATCAACAAGGTTCTAGAATAGTTGCGAGGTATGAGTAATTTGAGCCACTATATTGTCTTTTATCCTACCATTACCTTAGCCACACGGTACAAGCTTTTAAAGTTCTAATGATCTTTGATGTTGTTTTAGTTTACATTAGTGGAGAGTGACATGAAAAACAAGCCTATGGAATTCAAAAACACATAAATAAGAGATCAATAATTTTATTGAGTTTGCATAAATCAATTTGAGTAGTGAAAAGTTAGATGTAAGAGGCTAAATACACACAAACACAGTTTCGAAGGATTTAAATATTAGTGAATTTGGAACTTGAGTTGAAATCATGCATTTTGATGATATTTTGAGATTTTCTTAAATTATAAACTCACAACGATTTTTGAAGCCCATTTGGTTAGTAGGTTTGATTATCACTTGTTATTTTACTTGTTTTAATTCTTTCTTTAGCTCGAGTACTAGCAAAATATTAAGTTTGGGTATTTGATGAGTGAGTTTTATACCCATTAATTGAGTACTGTTTGCTTAACTTTTGATTAGTTTTAAAGATTTTTGTGAGTTTATTATCGTTTTTAGTATTTGTTTTGTAGATTTGAAGATGAAGGGTTCTTGTCACTTAGATGTACTAAAATCTACATTCATATAATATTTTTCAAAAAAAAAAAAAGATCGGGTATAGTAGCTACAGCGCCTAGGCACTGTAGCTACTGGAAAATGGTATCTTTAAAGTGAAGGCAGTGCTTAGGCGCTGCCAGGCGGACTAGTAAGTGTAAAATGCGTATTTTGCTCTCTTTAGGATATTTCCCTTCTGATTTTTAACATTTCTCCAAATCAGATTTTTTTAGAGGGAAGAGAGGAGAAGAGTGAAAACAAGCCAAGAAACAAGGAGTAGAAGAAGGGAAGAAGAAAATGAGAGATTTCTTTCATGATTTGAGAAGAAGACATCTACAAGGGAAGGAACTCAAGACATCTACAAGGGAAGGAACTCATCTTACTTTCAAGTTCTATTTTATTTTCGTATTTCTTTCTTTAGTTATGTTCCTGAATATTGTTAATTTTCTTTTTATTTTCATCATGAACTAATTCTCTTTCTAGGGTTGTGATATAATCTAATCATGATGTTTTGAATATTTGTATGTATTCAATTCTTGATTGATTTTCAAGTTGAATTTTCTGCATTGTTGTTAATGCTTTCAATTAGTACTAATTGAATGATTTGCTAATCATATTGAGCCGGGAGGTGATATATATGTCTAGTTCTATGTGTAGAAAATCATAAATTACATGTGAGATATGAATATATTTATATGGTTTGTGTATTCATGTTTGAGACTCCATAGAACCTAATGAATTGTTGATTGTTGTAATTCACATATGAATATAGTGGGTTAGCAATTGATGATATTTTTTTTAGACATTGGGAGAGGTTAGTGGATAATTTAGGGATTCTCAACTATCACTTGAAAAATAAATTGAAGTTGATAAGATAAATTATTTAATTCGAAATAATTACGGTGAAATCATAAGCCTAAGTTTTTAAGTTAGTGAATTTCATCTTTAAATGATTTCTATCATTAGTTTAGTTTAGTTAGATTTAGTTTGTAATTATAAATACATTTTTTATTTATTCAAATAAAATTAGAGTTAACATAATTTTGGTACTTAATAATTTAACAGTTCTGAGGGAACGATACTTATTCATCACTTTATTACTTGTTAACGATAACGTGCACTTGCGTTCACAAAATCCACAACAAGTTTTTGGCGTCGTTGTTGGGAATTATTTTATTTTGTTAGTATTGATACCAAGTAACTCTGATTTTAATTTGAATTTTTCTTGTATATATATATTTTTCTTTTCTCGTATTTTTATTTTTCTTTCATTGTTTGAGTGTGTTCTTGTTTATAATCGCAGGTGTTTTCTTGTGTGTATGAAATAAGTGGAAAGTGGTATACGAAATGACATATAATTCATACTATTGGCCAACTGAATATGACATGACAAATCAAACTGCAACTCAGGACTTTAGAATAAATCGAGAAGATGCCATTAATGTGTTGGCTAATCAAGTAGAAATCCTTTCTAAAGCGATGGAGAAATATTTTGCAGCAAAACTCGGAGATCCAAATTAGTGAGATGGATAACATATTTTCAACAGAACATCAAGATAATTTACCGTACACACCTGAGGCAAATAGAGTAGGAGAAGAACATTGTGATGCTATTTTGCTAAACGATGATGAGATTGAAACTATTTTGTGGGTTGAAAAATTGATCAAGGGTGAATAAGAGGTATCAACACAAATACCTCTCGTAGAGAATAGAGAAGATCAACAAAATGTTCAACCAAGCACATCTCAAAGGCCATCACTCAAAGTTTTTTATCCTCATCTTCTACAAAATAACAAACTTATATTAAATGTTAGGGAAGGTAATACGGGTATCTCATCGCACAAGCATGAATTGGATGATCAATAGTTGGGAGATTGCTAATTAAATCATTCTATAGTGGAAAATAAAGGTGTACTTGAGGATGTTGGCAAATCTATTATCCATATAGATTTTATCATCCCTGATATTGAAAAGGATAAAAACATCTCTCTCACACAAAGAGAACTACTTTTGGTCATCGGGTATCTACTCAACAATATAAAAAATTCACTTGATCCCATGTCGGATTATGCTCACTATGTTTATTTTTGGGGATCACCTACATTTTTTGAGCATACAAAGGCATGACATGAAAAACACTTATTTTTGGATCCCGATTGAGCAAGGAAGAAGTCCGGCTGAAGATAATAAATTATGCGCTTCATGGGAGGCAGCCCAAGTGTTTTACATTTTCTTTTATTTTTATTATTTGGTTGTTTAATATTCATTTTTTTTATTTTAGTTTGATGGGTTTTTTTTTGTTTTTTTTTTCAGGATCCAACTCAAGTTTGGAGGAGGATTTGTAAAATAAGGAGTGATATGACACCAATTAATTAATGCATGTTCATCAATGTTCTGGAAGAGGATGATGATGAAGTTGATGAGAATTAACACTACCTTATTCAGGGAAGTCTTCTATGTCTTATCTTGTTTTATTTAACATTGAGGACAATGTTATTCTATGTTTAGGGGTAGATGTATGTGCTTCATTTGATTTTGTTTGTTTATAGCTTTGGAAAATTGATGAATGTTATATTTATGTATGTGATTGACTCTTGTGGTAATTTTACCTTTCTTGGAATTCTTTAGCATATTGAGCACGTAGTCTTGAACATTTGAATTTTCTACATGCTTAGAAAATGTTTATGTGAACTAGTACTTTTTTTGCGATCTCATATAATTCTAGAACTTGTTTGATTGTCACTCGAGACGAAATTCTAGGTTACATAATATTAGGGAAGTGATTTAGGCCATTTTTGGATTGTTTAACCCTTTCAAGCCATCCTATTTATGATGCGTAATCCCTAATGTCCCCCGTTGAGCCTATTGAGCCATTTTCTTTGTCACCCTACAAACAACCTCAACCAATGAATTATTTTTTTTTATCTTACATATTACCCCACACTCAGCCCATTGCTATTCTAGTAACATCATTTTGAGTATTGAAAGTAATTTGAAAACAAAAATAACAAAAGAGATGTAATGATTTGTACAAAACTTAAAAAAAAAATGTAAATAAATATGAGAAAATAGTACAACCATTGTTTTTTTCCCTTGTAAGATGAGTTTGTTTCCCTTGTAGATGTCGTCATCCCTCGATCGTGGAATTTAAAGAAATCGTTGTGGATGATTGTGGTCACGTTTTCGTCGTGATGGACTATTTGCAAAACGATCTGAAAAGATTCATCGACGTAAAGAAAAAGACATTGACTCTAAGTGAAGTTAAATGCCTGATGAAACAGTTATTGGAGGGTGTCAAGTTTCTTCATCAGAATGGGGTGATGCATAGGGACCTAAAGCCTTCAAACATTCTCATGAACGACAAGGGTCAATTGAAAATCTGCGACTTTGGTTTGTCGCGCCATTTTGGGAGCCTGTCAGGATCGTATACTCCTGGTGTTGTCACTCTATGTTACAGAGCCCCGGAGTTGCTTCTTGGAGCAAATGAGTATTCTTGTGCAATCGACATGTGGTCAGTGGGTTGTATAATGGCAGAATTGATGTTGAAGGAAGTGTTTTTCCAAGGGAGGTCTGAACTTCACCAACTTGGCAGCATATACATGGTTCTTGGCACACCAGATGATGCTGCTTGGCCTGGATTTTCAAGTTTGATTGGGAGCAGAGTTCAGTTTGTTAAGCAACCATATAATCTGCTTCGACTCAAGTTTCTTGCTGCTGCTGCTTTTTCAGGAGCTCCAATGCTTACGGAATCTGGATTTGATCTTCTCAGAAAGCTTTTGACTTACGATCCACGCATGAGAATAACAGCAGAAGCTGCTCTTAATCACGGTTGGTTCAGGGAATATTACGGATTTTCATGTTCATATTATGGAATATTTCAGATTATTATTATTTCTAGCAATTGAATTAGGATCATATTGCATTGTATAAGACAGGACTGTCGGTAGGAAGCCTCGCTTTGCATATGATTTCAAGTTTTACATGTAAATCATTTATATGATTGTTTATTGTAGATAAGTTTTATATTTATTTATCATGGAGATCGGATGAAAAAATAAATGAATTTTTAAAAGTAAATTGAAGTTTAAAAGAACATTTTTGTCACTACAAAAAGATTTTGAATGGAGAATTATGCAGAATTCTTCTACAAGAGAAGAAACTCATCCTCTTCCACGTTCCATTTTATTTTCTTCTTTCTTTCTTTCTTTAATTATGTTTATGAATATTATTAAGTTGTATTTCATTTTCATCATGAACTAATTTCTTTTTCTGGAGTTGTGATATAATCTAATTATGATATTTTGAATATTTTTATCAATTCAATTCTTGATTTATTTTTCAAGTTGAGTTTTCTACATGATTTTTAATGTTTTCAATTATTTGGCCACTAATTGAATAATTTGCTAATCATATTGACCCGAAAGGTGATCTATGTGTCTAGTTCTATTGTAGAAAATCATAAATTGCATGTGAGATATTAATATACTTGCATGGTTTGTATAGTTTTGTTTGAGATTCATAGAACTTAATGAATTATTGACTATTGTAATTCACATAGGAATATAGTAGGTTAACAATTGATGATAGTGGATAATTTAGGAATTTTCGACTATCATTTGTGAAATAAATAAAGATTGATAAGATAAATTATTCAATTCGGACTAATTATAGTAAAAACATTACCCTAGGTCTTTAAATTATTGAATTCCATCATTTATTATTTTGATTATTAGTTTATTTGGTTAGATTTAATTTATAATCATAAACACATTCTTGAGTTTATTCAAATAAAACTAGAGTTAACAAAATTTCGGTAATTAACAATTCAACTGTCCTCGTGGAATGATACTTACTCATCATTTTATTACTTGTTTACGATAACATGCACTTGCGTTCACAAAATTCGCAATAAGTTTTTAGCGCCGTTGCCGGCGACTATTTTGTTTTATTAATATCGATAGCAAGTAACTCTGATTTTAATTTGAATTTTTCTTGTATTTTTTTCTCTTATTTTTATTTTTCATTTATTGTTTGAGTGTGTCCTTGTTTATCATCGCATGTATTTTTTTGTATGTGTGAGATGAGTAGAAAGTAGTAGACGAGATGACATATAATGCATACTATTGACCAACGGAATATGACATGACAAATCAAGCTTCAACTCAGGCCTTTGGAATTAATCAAGTAAATGTCATTAATACATTGACTGCTCAAATAGAAATTCTTTCTAAACAGATGGAGATTTTTTTTGCAACAAATACTATTCATTCACCATTCAAGGTACGTGAGTCATATGGCGGTTTTCATATAAGAACACAAGAGAGCAATCAATTTGCATCACCATATGTTGAGCATGCTGAATATGAGTGGAATTACAACCAACTGCAAAATTATCCTTTTTTCAATACTTATCAGGGATGGCCAAATCATTATAGTGCTTCATAGAGAAATGATGAGAATATGATATATCATGCACCTAGTTACCCACCATTAGAGAGGAAGCTAAGCCTTGAAGAAGCATTAGCTCAATTCTAAAGGACTACTGACCAAATCTTGTTGCGAACTGAAATTTAATCCATCACAAAAGAAAAAATTTAATCTTGAAGAAGCAATGACTCAATTAGCTAACACTCAAAGCCAATTCATGTTGGAAACTACAACTAATATCCAAAATCTATTATCACAATTTCAAAATTTGGAGATCTAAATTAGTGAGATGGATAACATGTTTTCCAACAAGACAACAAGATAATTTGTCTTACACACATACGGTAAATGGAGTGGGGGAAGAACACTGTGATGTTATTTTTATAAGCGGTGAATAGTTTGAAACTCTCTTGTGGGTTGAAAAACTCATCAAGGATGAACAAAAGGTATCAACACACATACCTCTAGCAGAGAATAGAGAAGATCAAGAAAATATTCAACCAAATACATCCCAAGAGCCATCCATCACCTTGAGTTTCTTATCCTCATCTTCTACAAAATAACAAGTTTATATCAAATGTTGTGGAGGATAGTAAGGGTATCTTATCGCACAAGCATGAATTGGAGGATCAAGAGTTGGGAGATTGCTCATTAAAGTATTCTATGGTGGAAAATTAAGATGTACTTGAGGATGTTGACAAATCTATTATCTATATAGATTTCATCATCCCTAATATTGAAAATGATTGAGACATTCCCTTCACACAATGACAACTATTTTTGGTCATCAGGCACGCACTCACAAAAGGCACTTGATCCCATGTTGGATTATGCTCACTATGCTTATCTTTGGGATCACTTACACTTTTGGAGCATACAAAGACATGACATGAGAAACACTTATTTTTGGACCCCAGTTGAGCAAAGAAGAAGTCCAGCTGAAAACTATAAAATAAGCGCTTCTTGGGAGACAACCCAAGTATTTTAAACTTTCTTTTATATTTATTATGTAGGTTTTTTTAGTTGTTTAATATTCATTTTTCCTTTTAGTTTGATGAAATTTTTTGTTTCTCATTTTAGGACCAACTCAAGTTTAGGGAAGGATTTGTAAAATAAGGAGTGACATCCCACCAACTAATAAATACACTTTCATCATTGTTCTAGAAGAGGATGATGATGAAGTTGATGAGAACTAACACCATTCAGGGAAGTCTTTTATGCCTTATCGTGCATTACTTAACATTGAGGACAATGTTAGTTCTAAGTTTGGGGTGGATGTATGTGCTTCGTTTGATCTTGTTTGTTTATAACTTTTGAAAATTGATGAATGTTGTGTTTACATATGTACTTGACTCTTGTGGAAAGTTTTACCTTTCTTGTAATCCTTTGACATATTGAGCACATAGCCTTGAACATTTTGATTTTCTGCTTGCTTAAAGAAAGTTTATGTGAACTCGATATTTTTTTTTTTGCGATCTCATATAATTTTAGAACTTGTTTAATTGTCACTCGAGGTGAAATCCTAGACTGCATAATATTAGGAAAGTGATTTAGGCCATTTTTGGACCGTTTGAGCCTTTCAATCCATCATATTTATGATGTATAATCCTTAGTCTCCCCTGTTGAGTCTATTGAGTCATTTTCTTTGTCACCCTACAAATCAACCTCAACCAAAAAATTGAAATAAACTATATATCCTACATATTATCCATACTCAGCTCATAACTATTCTAGTAACATAATTTTGAGTATTGAAAATTTGAAAGAAAAAAGAAAGTTATTAAGTTTAGGGGTATTTGACAAGTGGTTTTATACCCATTAATTGAGTACTATTTGCTTAACTTTTTAATTAGTTTTCATGATTTTTGTGCTTTTTACTATGCTTTTAGTATTTATTTTGTAGATTTGAAGATGAAGAGAGAATGTCACTTGGATATACTAAAACCTACATTGATTTTACATTTTTTTCAAAATAAAAAAAACTGGACTATTCTAGTAGCTATAGTGCCTAGGCACTGCAACTACTAGAAAATAAACATTTTCCAAGCGCTTCCAGGTGGACAAGTAAGGGCAATTTTTGTCCTTTTTAGAGCATCTCCATCAATTTTAAGTATCCCAAGAGCTTCCAAATTAGTTTAGAGATGGAGGAGAAAAGAAAACAAGCCAAGAAAAAGGAAGGAAGCAGAGAAAAAGAGAAGAAGAAGATAAGAGAATTCTTCCATGATTTGAGAAGAAAACATCTATAAGGGAAGAAACTCATCCTCTTTTAAGTTCCATTTTATTTTTCTCTTTTTTCGTTAATTATTATATTTTAAATATTTTTATCAATTCAATTCTTCATTTATTTTTTAAGTTGTGTTTTCTACATAGTTTTTAATGCTCTCAATTATTTGGCCACTTGAATGATTTGCTAATCATATTGACTCGAGAGGTGATATATGTGTCTAGTTGTATGTCTAGAAAATTATAAATTGCATGTGAGATAGGAATGTACTTGCGTGATTTGTGTAGTTTTGTTTGATATTCAGATAACTTAATGAATTGTTGATTGTTGTAATTCATATAGGAATATAGTGGGTTAGCAATTAATGATATTTTCGTTAGACCTCGTGAGAGGCTAGTGGATAATTTAGGGATTCTTGACATTACTTGGAAATAAATTGAGATTGATAAGATAAATTATTCAATTTGAACTAATTATGGTGAAATCATAACCCTATGTCTTTAAATTATTGAATTCCATCATTTATTGCTTTTATTATTAGGTTAGTTTAGTTAGATTTAATTTGTAATCATAAACACATTCTTGAGCTTATTCAAATAAAATTAGAGCTAACAAAATTTTGGTAACTAACAATTCAGCAGTTCTTGTGGGAATGATACTTACTCATCACTTTATTACTTATTAACGATAATGTGTACTTGCGTTCACAAAAATCCGCAACATTAGGAATCATCCTTGGAGACTTGGGCAGCAGAATCCTGTATAATGCCAAGGGCGCAACCCTCCAAGTGATGGGAAGAACGCGCTTATGGGAATGAATCCTATATAAGCTAGACAACTAGCCCAGAAGCGGCAAAAGAAGATCATATTTGAGCCCACATTTGGAAACCAGATTATACAATCGGAATGCTATGCTAATATACTGAGGAGAGCTAGAGAAGCAAATATATGCACAATCCCACTAAATCAAGCCTAGACCAAGGCAAAACAACAACTCTCCACTCTAATCCTCTCAAAGCATAAGGAATCTCATCTAGAGTGTTGGGACCAAGGAGATGAAGATACAATTAGATTTGTCTCTACGAATGCGGCTAGGTGACCTACTCGCCTCGATCACCATGGCTTCGACCATGACTCCATGGATCTTGCTACATTGTATAAGACAGGGATTGAGTCAGTAGGAAGCCGCGCTTTGTCTATGATTTCAAAATTTACAAGTAAATCATTTATGTATATGATTTTTTATTGTAGATTAATTTTATATTTTTTTATCTTAGTGATAACATGAAAAAATTGATGAAATATTGAAGTACATTAAAGTTTCAAAGAATAATTTTTTCACTAAAAAAAGATTTTGAATGGAGAGTTATGTAGAATTTATCCAATACGTATGAGTTCAATATTTATAGAAAAGTTTAGATATCAATTAAAGAATTTAAAAAAAAACTCATATATTATTTTAACATAAATACCAAAACTCATGTACAAAAATGAGTTTTACTCTAATATAAGAAATCAAAATTAAAATGTCACACGATGTGATTGATATTCTGATTCTTTTCTTCTACATTTCTAGATTAAAAATTTTGAAGACTGAAATTTGGGTGTTTATGTAAACATACACATAAAATAGATATATTCATTTATATTTCTCAACATAGTATTTAATTTATTATATAAAATGCACATACTAGTGATATGATATCACTCCTCCTATCAAAACTCCTAGTTGGAAGTCAACTATAACATGAATCACT
Organism: Paulownia fortunei; assembly: GCA_019321725.1. Taxonomy (NCBI): domain Eukaryota; kingdom Viridiplantae; phylum Streptophyta; class Magnoliopsida; order Lamiales; family Paulowniaceae; genus Paulownia; species Paulownia fortunei. Next base: position 17,306,689 of record CM033112.1, on the reverse strand, counting down.
GCCTGCATTACAAAAAGTCGTTCGGAGTGTCAGGAGTTGACCCAACGAAAATCCTTCGATGCTTAGTCAGTTCCAGAGCTAGTAGATATAAGCCAGAAAATTTGAAAGTAGTTAATCGTGTACCTTTTAATAATAAAGATTGAGGGTATATATAGTGTTGATTTGAGGGTCTTCATATATTCAGCCCTTAGTCCTCCGTGGGCTTAGCCAGAACATTATAGCCCAACTTTGTGTATTGTCTTGTGGACCCTATGAACTTAGTTTATTGGGTCTTATCTTTGTTCTGACCCATAATCCGAATGCACCCTTGGATTTAGCCTATTGGACCTATTTTGGGCTCGTGGTCCATCACCTAGAAATTACAAGTATATAATTAATTTTACATTATGATGAGTAGTCATTATAAGGTTTTCTTATTTCCCTTTTTTTTTTTTTTTGTTCTGCTATGATATAGTAATTTTGATGTGATGATTGGTCAATGTTTCAGCCAATTTTAGCATGGTGGGAGCCTGGTCTTGGTCGCTTTAAATTTTGTCACCCTAGGGAGCAATAGTTGAAGACTAGGGTTCTTGCAAGGAAATGTGCCTACCAAGGTGAAGCATTTAGTGGATCCATAAACTCAGAACCACAGGCAACCAAAAAGTCAAATTAGTGAATTACTAGCCATTTTGACATAATCAACTTAAATACCAGATGCTTATTTTGTTAATGAATTTGAGTTTGAGTTAGCATCATAATTTCAATTGAAAATCTAAGCAAAGATGCATAACAATGAGCACATAATCTGGCAAGGCCTTGAAAGAATTAATATGTTAAATATTTGAAGTGATTTGAAAGATGCCGTTTGGCACCACACGTGTGCATGTCATGTTCATGGGGGTTGACAATGTCAATCCCCAATTTATGAATATTTATAAAACGACAGTAAACAGTTGTAGTATTTCTAAATGTCCAATAATTTTGTTTATTCGACCGAAAAATTAAAGGACCATAAATAACATTTTATGTATATCATCCATAAAATAAATAGCGAAAGACAACATAAAATACATGAGTATATATATAAATATATCTTCATATAGAATTAATGTAATATTTTCATATGTAAATGCATATACGATATTTGGATGTCTTACTAAATACTTTTAATGGTTGCTATATTTATTTATGTCTAATACTTAAGGTTATTCACCAAAAAACTAATACAACCTAGAAAAAAAAATTAATTTTTTTTCCTAAAATAAATACCCAATTAAACACATTCTCAAGAAAAAAACATGGCACAAAGGTCATCATATCCCATTTTTCTTCTCATTTCTATAAATTAATTTTTTTCTTCACCTAAAGATAAAATTTGTAATAATGGTGAACAATTAATGGCAAATGATAAAATTTGTAATAGAGGTGAACAATTAACAATAAATGATAAAATTTATAATCATAGTGAGAAGGATAACATAGTAAACATATCATGATTTGCAAGAGTTTTTGTATTTTTTGCACCCCATTGATTACTATATAAAAATGGACTTCAACTTTGTTAAAATATTAGCAAGAAAAGATAGAATAGTCCATAACTTCAGTGTCATTACCATTGTCGTTTAAATAATTTCTTTCTTTCTATCAAAATCGGTCAATTTTCCACGTTTCTTAGCAAATTGAGCAATCACTAATCTAGAAAATTCTCTTTCAATTCCCCTAATAGGAATCTAATTTCTAACTTAGGCATCGAAATCAATACTCGTAGATGTTAGTTATCTCCTAAACATTATTATTTTCCAATGTTGTTTTTTTATGTATTTTTGTCACATATTAACTACAGAAATAGTAACAATATTACATTAGGTAAAAGATTCGAATGGTCCTCACTTTGGTGCGAATTAATTTTTTTATTAGAGAGCAAATGCCCTTATATTTTATTTTCATATAAGTAATCAAAAGCTTAAGAGTTTGGATTAAGAAATACGGAACTGGATAGTGGACCAAATTCACCCCATCTCTAAACAATTTCATGTTTGGGAAATGCAAAAAATAAAAAAATATTGAAGCTCAAATCCTGAATAAAGACAACATCAAGAAGACACAAAACTTTACTTTGTACGACAAGAAACTCCAATTGAAGCAAGAGAATTAGTTTAATACCCATAAACCAAAATAAAAGATTAATCATAAGAAATACAATATATTGATCCGTTGATTAAATCAAAAGGTAGAACTCAAGTAGCAAGAAAACTTGTATACAATCTTTTTTTGAAACTCCACTTAACACCAAAACTCACGTCCGGACAGAGAACGCCATATTCCCTTAAGTGGATGTTGAGATCCTCAAGCTTACTAAACTTATCCACCAAGAAATCATTGTTGTCAACTACTTGCACACCGTTCAGGAAACTAAATATGGCCTTTTGTTTTTGTTTTTTCACCTATTTTGTCCACATGTGCAATGTTCGTTTAATATTTGAATAACAAATATTTATTTAGACATTCTAAAAACTGAGTTAACTAGTGCTTAGAGAGCGTGTATTCTTCAAATTTTATATTCAATTGCTAAAATGACTTTACTATGCCTTCTTTTTTTTCCCCGATCAATTGGTGAAAAGGCTACACACTTTGAATATTATGTGTTTTGGATATTTTTTTCAATTTACCTAATATCACAATCCGTATGTATTGATTTCATCGAAGATGACATAATGTATAGATCAGATTGTATACGAAACCTGCTTTTCGCGATTTTCATCTATGGAGATTTTGAAAAAAATGCATCAATATGAATAACATATTCATATATATATATATATATATATATATATATATATATGAGTGGATCGGGTGTTATCATATACGTAGCGGATTGTCAATCACGTATTTTGCATCAAGCTCATCTACAAACCTCCTTTGAATTGAACTGTGAGCATGTCTTCAAGGTTCTATACTCCAATCAAACATGAGCATATCTTTCTTTTTGATGGATAATAACAACTAGAGCTACAATTACACACCTCAAATCTGTGGAGTCTATTGTGATGCTTCAAGAAATGCATACAGAGAGAAATAGGTATAGAGAAGAATATAGAGAGAGTTTTGGAGAAATAGGCATCATAATCAAATTAAGCTCAATTAAATAATCATAATATTTAATTAATTAATCTTCACAATGGGCTTAACGACAATATTCAGTCAACAAATAATATACAATATACAATATATTAATATGCTGGTTGGCCTGTTAAAGACATCCTAACAATTCTAACTAAAGCTCTTCTAAAGAAAAAATTCTGCAAATTGAGAGAACTTTTTAGAGTAATAGATCAACAAATTGAGGGGAGAAATGTTACAATTCTTGTGTTGAAAAGCACATGATATGTAATGCAAAACAAGTCTAATGTATAGTTGGGTTAGGGAAGAAAAATGTTAGGCTATGCATTGGTTGAGTATGCTAAATGCTAGTAGATTTGCAATCTCTTATTAGTCAAGATTGCTATTGTCAGCTATCAAAATTCTCAGCTGTAAAACTCCTATGAAGTCTGTATTTTGGTAAAAGTTTAGTAAGAAGAAAAGAATAGATTTTCGTATCTATTTTCCCCTACCTTTTTCCACTTTTATTTCATCTTCATACATCTTCCATGTTGCTAAAACTTTTCAGACATTAATCATCTGCTACAATTTTAAGGTTGCAAACCTAAGTGTAGATTTTGTCAAATAATAAATTTCTCGAAGTCCGAAGTGGATCCATAAGGAAGTTGTTTGAAGTTTTTAGCATTATATTTCTTAAAAGATAGGCTTTATGTGGCTTAGAATATAAAGAAAATTTTATGCTATAACTAAGAAATCAAAGTAATAAAAGTATTCAGGATTAGGGATCCACTCTCAAGTTTTGAATAGATGAACGATTATTTATTCTTATTACTTCTTTTAAATGCAACAATTGGAATCCACACATAATGAAGGTTCTAATGGGAAGATGTTATTAAATAACTCATACATTAAGGTAATTACGATATTATTTTACTATTTGCAAATTATCTCTTAACACCAATACTTGTTTATGGCATCAAGTATTTATGCACACATTTTTCTACAACAAATCAAGGTTTCACATTAACAATCAATGAGGTAGAACCTTACAATAAGGTAAATAAACTTAGGTATTTATTGTGTCATTGGAGATATATAAATTAAGAATCACCACAAAACAAAGAGGGTTTCAATCAAAAATTAAAATAATAATATAACACACCTGAATATTATGCACATTTATAACCGTTCCTCTTTCTCCATCAAGAGGTTCACCCTTTCTGATTGTTATATTATGTGTCTAAATTGTGCATCTATGAATTCACTCCAAACATACTCCAAATTAACTTAAATTGTACTCTAAATTTACATGTCCTTTTCAGATCCGAATCACACATTTTTTTGTATGCAATCAACTAAATTTAGAAAAGTGATCAACATGAAAGTTGTAGATTTGTCTGTTAGCTTCATTTTTCAATTTGAATCATCTAATTTCAAAGTTATTCTTGATTTAAAGAGATGTATCAGCATATATAGATCCTTTATATGCACACATTTGGATGAATTTTCTGCTATAATTAAGGCTGAATTAGGCTGAGCTTCCAACAACAAAGTTGTAGGTCTATTTCTTGGTTTTCAAATGAGGTAAAATTTAAGTCTATAAGGATTTTGAGCATGGAGTTATACCCAAAATACAAAAACTACACAAGTTTGGAAACATGTTTATTTTTTAATTTAATGCAAGCCCAACAAACACTTGCAAAGTCGAAGTGATTTATTACATAACTTTGATCTACACATGATAGATTTAGGCAAAAATGGATTTTTTTTTCTAATTGTGATGCTTCTTTGATCCAATAAAATATTATCTTCCAATTTACTCACGAAACGTGTTTGACTCTTTTTGACCTCTTTTTGTTCATTGATTCCCTAACACAAAATATTAATAAAACTACAATATTAACAAAAATAAAGTAAGAAAAGAATAAAGAATTTGATACAAAAATATATCAAAATATGCACTTATCATCCTCCATAACTAAGCCTTTATTTCTTACACAAATGCTTCCCCAAAACCAATAGAAACTATTAAATGTTAATGTGCAACATCGCCAACTCAATACGCACTATCCCTTTTACATATGTAATTTGGATACTAAGAAGAGCAATTCTTGTACTTTGTGTTATTTGGACTAACATTGGAGCTATTAGACTTTTAGTTTATTGAGGATTAAGTAATTGGCAGTAGTTATTTTCATGTGAGTATGACTAATATGGATTCAAGATTTTACTAAATAATTTTTTTTATTAGCTATATAATTGGCACACAGTTTAAATAATAGCTAAAAAAGTGAGAGTTTTATTGTCTTCATATTTGTTAGTAATTAGTGATATCACATCATTGTTTTAAGTAATGTTTTAAAAGCTAGACTGGACCGGTCAGTTTAGCCGGTTCAACCAGGAACCAGAGGTCGATCTAATCCGGTTAGACCTATATAATCGAATTTTTGATTTGAGACTGGCCAAATTGGCCAAAATCAGTTTGGCTAGTTTTTATTTTATTTATATAATTTTAATTTATTTTTATTTTTATTTAAATTTAATATTTTGTTATATTTATGTAGCTATTTGAATTTTGGGTTTTGTTAGATATTTTTTTAGTTAATTATTTATTTTTTTATATTTAAAATGTATTATTTAAAAAATAATGTATTATATTTTTATTTTACATAATAAATAAAAAAATATAATTAATTTTCATTAAAACGGTCTGACCGATTGAATCGCTAACCAATAACAAGACCGCTTTGATCACCAGTCTAATTATGAAAATACTGATGTTAAGTGATATATCACTTTTAGAAAGAAGATTTTAACACTTGGAAATTAGACATTTTTTATACACATGAAAGCATTCAAATTGGAAGAAAAGAAGTATACATATGACCTTTACCAAACTGTTTCTCCTATTAAATTGAAAATTAACCATTAACTACTTCATAAACTAAATTTGTTTGTATTTAAATATTCATATAAAAACCAACACTTATTGGAAGTGGTGGTAACTTACCTTACCTCTTATAAATGAGGTTAATGATTCGAATCATGCCCCTTATGTTTTAGGATTCGAATTTAAATATTATTTTTTTATGTAAAACAACTAAGCTAGTTGATTCCTTTTATTGAACTAGTAAAAAATACATGCATTGCACATAAAAGAATATAGTTTATAATAGAAAATTTTAACTAAAAATGTTACTTCATTTTTTAACTTAATTCTTGTTGCAATCGTACTTTGACTTTTAGTTTCAAATACTTTTTAACAAATCTCTATTCATATTTCAAATAAATATCTTTCTACTTGGGATGATTTATTTACAAAAATACAAATAATAAAAGATATGACATGGCCCAAAATCATGGCATGACTTATATATTTTATTTAGTGACGTCTAGAACAATTTGAATGCAACGAATGAGAAAACAAATCTATAACATAAAAGATTGAATAAAGTATTTAAAATAATAAAATTATTGAATATTTAAAATCTAAGTTTTATTTTTTAACTAAGATTTTTAATTTATAAATTATATTTTTTAAAAAGTCTTGATTGCATTAACTCTTTTTATTTGACCTTGACGAATTGGTATGTTCACATTTTGTTGCGTTTCACAAGAGCTTTTGTATTTTCAACTATCTTTTCCCTCACTCTGAATTTGATTGTTGACAATGGTGGAAATTCTGAATTCTCTCATATTGTTGGTTTGTTATCTATAAATTATTCATGAAATAATTTGTAGTCGTACCATAGGTGGCCAAACCAAGTTTTTGTTAAACTGCATGATAAGTTGGTATTATAAACAATTCGATATCCTTTTGCTTAATAATTTATTTATTTTCAAGCATTTTATGTTTATTTTATGCGTTTTGTGTTAATTGTGTAGGAATCATGAAAAGGATAAAGAGATTGAAAAGGAAAACAAAAATTCATAAGAGAAATGAAAGTCATGCCACAACTCAAGAAATTAGAGCTGTGGGTTTGAAGTTGAAGACAATCTAATTTATTTGGTGCTGCAGTCTCAAATATTCAAGCCCCAAAGCCAAAAATGATCATTTTTATAAATGAGTCTAGACTACTTTGAGCTGCGGCTTGAAATTTTCAAACCGTGGCACCAATTCGCAAGACATCTCTAGATTATTTGGAGTCGCAATGCTTGTTAGCAGGCAGCTTTCCACACTACTTTGAGCTACTGCACCTGAGTTTTGAGCCGCAGCTCCAATTCTTGAAAAAATTAAAACATGATTTTTAAGTCAGATTTTGAGACATCTTTCTAGAGATATAAAAGTTAACATCCAAGACGAATTGGGGGACTTCTTGGGGCTGAAAAATAGAAAGAAAAGCAAGAGGAAAATAGAGAAGGGCTTGAAGGTTCAAGATTTGGGTTTTCTTCTTCAAGATTTCTAAGTTCTTCTTTTATTTTCCTTTTTACTTAATTTTTGTCATGAATTCAGATTTGTCTAGGAATTTGATAAGCATGATTAGGGGCTAAGTTTCTTACATAGTGATTTGATATAATCTAATTAGGATGATTTGAATTTCTTTTTCAATTTAATTGAATATTTATTTCATCTAGTTGAATTTTCTACATGGTTCTTAATACTTTCAATTACTTGGTCACTAAATGAATAATTTTCAAATCATATCGAGTAGATGCCATTAAAGTATTTACTACCCAAATAGAAGCCCTTTCTAAACAGTTTGAGAAATTTATAGCAAATGCTATTCATACACCCTTTAAGGTGCATGAGTCATATGGTAGTTTTTATACAAGAACAAAACACCAAGACAACAATCAATTTGCACCATCATATGTCGAGCATTCTGAATATGAGTAGATTTACAATCAGTTGCAAAATTATTCTTTTTCTAACACATATAATCAAAGGTGGCCAAATTATTTGAATGCTTCATAGAGAAATGATCAGAATGTGATATGGCATGAACCTTGTTACCCACCATTAGAGAAAAAGCTAAGCATTGAAAAAGCATTAGATCAATTGAAAAGTAAAACTAACTAGTTCATGTTGCGAACTAAACCTAGTAATCTATCAGAAAAGAAGAAGTTGATTCTTGATGAAGCAATGGCTCATTTGGTAAGGACTCAAAGAGAATCTTAAGTTGGAAACTGAATCCATTTACCGATTATTGGAGGAAAAAGATAAGTCTTACAAAAATAATTACTCAATTAACAAACGCTTAGAGCCAATTCATGTTGGAAACTAGAACTAATATCCAAAATCCATCAATATAATTTCAAAACTTGGAGGTCAAAATTTATGAGTTGGATAATATGTTTCTAAAGAGATAACAAGACAAATTGCCTTGCACACCTGAGGCAAAAAGAGTGGGCAAAGAACATTGTGATGCTATTAAAAACTCATCAAGGATGAATAAGAGGTATTAACACAAACAGCTTTAGTAGAGAATGAAGAAGACTAAGAAAATGTTCAACCAAACTCATCTAAAGAGCCATATTGGGAGTTTTTTATCCTCAACTTTAACAGAAAAGCAAGCTTATGTCAAGTGTTGTGGTGGATAATATGACCATCTAATCGCACAAGCATAAATTGGAGGATCACGAGGCTAGTGCACTTACTGAATAGTGCAGTGCAATTTTGCAAAGGGAGCTACATCCAAAGTTTAATGATCTAGGAATTTTATCATTGCAGATTACTAATTAAAGCATTGTATGGTGGAAAATGAATATGTCTTGAGGATGCTCACTATGCACAAGTTGATACATTGCAGACATTTCCAAAGCCCCTTGAGTTTCTTCCTTTCTCTCCCACCCCCAAGGAAGATGATGATGCTGACAACCCTCACTAATACTCTTGCCCTTTCAAGAAGTCCTCAATTTTCATTTCTTTACATGACATTGAGGACAATGTCAATTCTAAGTTTGGGGGTACCTTTTGTCTTTTTTTGTCTTGGTCTTTTTGTTTCTTTTTATGATTATATTGGTTTTCAATTTATTTCTTTTAGGTTTTTGTTTATTGGTATATTTAGTGTTGTTAGGGTGTTCATTTTGGTTGTTTTTCATAGGTTAAAAAAATTATATTAAAAATTGAGTTGTACTGCTGTGAATCATATGTGCCAATGATAAGAACTAGATTGTTGGGGTGATAATTTATGAGAATGTTGAAGCTTATTATGTCAAGTTGTTGGTTTTATATGTTTATTTCTCCTTGCTTTAAGATTCTTGTCTACCTTGAGCACATAGCCAGTTGTCGAATTTTGTTTGGAGTACTTAGAGACAGTTTATGAGATATATTTTGGCTATCTTTGGATCGCTAGAGCCTATACAGCCTACCAAATTCTCATAGTTTATCCATAGTATCCCCTTTGAGCTTGAATGAGCCTTAGTCTTTGTCACCTTTAAAATCATTCTTAGCCTCACAATATTTTTATTCACATTTCTACCCTTCACCCCGTGCACATTCATTTTGAGATCATGATCCGAAGTGGAAGAAATGTACATGGATTAAGTAGTATTGGCAAATGCTTCTTAAGATCTCCCTGAAAAAAAAAATTAAAAAGAGACATAAAAAAGGATTTTGAAGGAAAGAAATTACCCCCTTGTTATCAAAGTAAAACAACATAAGTTTGGGGGTGTACAAAGTCCTAAAAAAATTTGAAGAAAGACGGGATATGAATATGAAAGAAAAATAATTGTCAAATGAGTTAACAAAAGAAGAAAAAAAGGGAGCAAAGTGTGGGATGATTAAGAGGCTTGTGTAATCCAACATGATTCTCTAATGTTTGTGTTTCAGGTGATTCTGAGCTAATTTATTATCCAAATCATCTACCCTAACCTAAGCCATACATTACAAGTTTTGAAAGTCCTTCTGATTCTTATTGCTATATTTTTCTACATTAATGGAGATTATTATGAAAAACGAGCTTATGGAGTTGGAAAGAATCATCAAATCACAATTAAAGTGGACCTTTTAAAAACTGCGTTACTTTATAAACCTATTTGGGTGACAAACTTGATTTGATGTATTGGATACACACACACACACACACACTCAAGATCATGAGGTTAAGTCAAAATTGGCATCTACATCAGCATTTTAGATATAATCACCTTTTTGCTATTCTTTTTGAATTATTACCCTTAGTAATTTTAAGGTTGGATGATGATCCAATGGTGGTATGACTTCAACTTTTGTTAGGTTATTTTTGTTTTTGTTTGTTTTGTTTCATTTTTGTCATTTTGGTTCTGTGTTTTTGCTTGAAAACAACCAAATATTTAAGATTAGGGGTATTTGATAAGTTGATTTTATACCAACAATTCGATATCCTTTTAATTAATAATTTATTTATTTATTTGAAAGTATTTTATTTCGATTTTATGTGTTTTGCTTTAATTGTTTTGGAATCATGAAAGAAAAATAGAAAAAAAAATAAAAATTCATAAAAAAATGGAAGTCATGCCACAATTAAATAAATTGGAGTTGCGGCTTCGAAATTGATGATAATCCGGTTTATTTGGTGCCACAGTCTCAAATACTCAAGCCTCAATGCAAAAAATGATCATTTTTACAAATGAGTCCAAACTACTTTGAGTCGTGACCTGAATTTTTAAGGCCGCAGCGCCAATTCTCAAGGCATCTCCAAATTGTTTGGAGCCACGGCACCAAAAAGCCAAGCTACATTGCCAATTCATAGGCAGCTTTCCAGACTACTTTGAGCTGCGTTGCCTAGGTTTTTGAGTCAGCAACTCTAATTTGGGAAAAAATTAAAATGTAATTTTTAAGTTAGACTTTGGGACCTCGTTTTAGAGGGATATAAAAGGCAATATCCAAGATGAATTGGGGGACTTCTTAGAGCTGAAAAACATAAGAAAAAGCAAGAGAAAAAGAGAGAAGGGCTTGAAGATTCAAGATTTGGGTTTTCTTTTTCAGATTTCAGAGTTCTTCTTTTATGTTCCTTTTCACTTGTCATGAATTCAGATTTGTCTATGAATTTGATAAACATGATTATAGGCTAAGTTTCTTATCTAGGATTTAAATGTAACATAATTAGGATAATTTGAATTTCTCTTTCAATCAATATTTAGTTGAGTTTTCTACATGGTTCTTAGTGTTTTTAATTACTTGCCTACTAATTGAATAATTTGCTAATCATATTGACTCGAAAGGTGATATATGTGTCTATTCTATGTGTAAAAAATTATGAATTGCATGTAAGTTAGGAATATACTTGCATAAGCTTGTGTAGTCTTAATTGAGATCTATAGAACCTAATGATTTATGATTGTTTAATTCAAGTAAAAATATAGTGGGTTAACACTTGGTAAATTTTTTATTAGATCTTTGGAGAGGCTATTGAATTATTAACTAGAAAAATAAATTGAGATTATGCAATTAAGTATTCAAATCTGACTCATTATGGTGAAATCATAAACCCTAAGTTTTCAAGATATAAAAGTTAATTTCAATTCGCTTTTGCCGATTAGTTTATGTTAAGTTTTCTTAGTTTGCATTAATCACCACTCTATTGCGATTGTTTAAATAAAATTAGAGTTAATAACTAATTTCGGTATGTAATAATTCACAATCCTTGTAGGAACGATATCCTACTCATTCACTTTTTTACTTATCTACGATAACGTGAACTTGTGTTCATAAATTTCACAATACTGCACTCTGTTGATTTAAAAGTTTATTGTCATGGCAGTGATCAGCAACAGAAAAAAGTTATCTTTGAGAGGTTTGCCAACAAGATTGGGCTATTTAATGGACATGGATTTGTCATAATACTATTCGGAATAGGAAGGTTGTAATATTATTCAAAAAAGTTAGCTTGTATGGTTTGCATTAGAATTTTTTCTATTTTTTTACTATTTTCCCTTCATAAATCATGTTTGTTTCATCCAATTTCAATAAAATATCTAATTTTATTGTCTCGTTTTCTCAACAAAAACACTTTACAACTCTATATTTTTATTTTTCAACCCTATATATTACGAGGGGCAACCATTATCACCTATATTTATATTATTATATTTAAACAACATCATTACAATAGGATCTATTATATATAAATCATCCTAATAAAATATTATATTTAAACTAAGTATTTAAGGTGGACCACACTACTACCGATTTTATTTAATTAATATACTACTATTTTTAAACATTATTTCAACGGGACCCACCACCAACAAATTGTCATACTAAATTATCATATTCAAAACTAAGTATTCAAAGTAGACCCCCCACCCTACCAATTTTATTTAGTAGAACTCATCACTTACATATCATCCCAATAAAATAATTTTATCAAAAAAAATTCATAAAAAAAACATCCAAAAGCACATTTTCCTTGAAAATCCATCTCCACAAAATGGAAATGAGAAATCCCATTGATATGAAAACTTTACAAGGCTTACTAATTTAAATAGTAGGGATATTTATATGGGAAGTGTAATGTTTATTAACAGAAACTATTTATATTAGGCAATATCCAAGATGAATTGGGGGACTTCTTGGAGCTGAAAAACATAAGGAAAAACAATAGGAAAAAGAGAGAAGGGCTTGAAGATTCGAGATTTGGATTTTCTTTTTCAAGGTTTCAGTTCTTCTTTTATTTTCCTTTCCACTTACCTTTTGTCATAAATTCAGATTTGTCTTGAATTTGATAAACATGATTAGGGTCTAATTTTCTTATCTAGATTTTAATGTAACCTAATTAGGATAATTTGAATTCCTCTTTTAATTAACATTTAGTTTAGCTTTCTACATGATTCTTAATGTTTTTAATTACTTGCTACTAATTGAATAATTTGCTAATTATATTGATTCAGAAGGTGATATATGTATTTATTCTATGTGTAGAAAAATCATGAATTATATATAAGATAGGAATATACTTGCATAGTTTATGTAGTCTTAATTGAGATTCACAGAACCCAATGGTTTATGATTGTTTAATTCACATAAAAATATAGTGGATTAGCACTTGGTAAAATTTTCATTATATCTTGGGAGAAGCTATTGACTTATTGAGGAATTCTCAATTAACAACTTAAAAATAAATTGAGATTAATGCAATTGAGTGTTCAAATCTGATTAATTATGGTAAAATTATAAACCTAAATTTTCAAGTTATAGAAGTTAATTTCAATTCGCTTTTGCTGATTAGTTTATTGTTAAGTTTTGTTAGTTGCATTAATCACCACTCCATTACGATTGTTTAAATAAAATTAGAGTTAATAACTAATTTGGTATTTAATAATTCACAGTTCTTGTAGGAACGATATCCTACTCATTCACTTTATTACTTGTCTACGAAAATGTGAACTTGTGTTCACAAATTTCACAATACTGCACATTGTTGATTTAACAGTTTACTGTCATTGGGCTATTTAATGGACTTGGATTTATCATAATACTATTCAGAATAGGAAGGTTGCAATATTATTCAAAAGAGTTACCTTGTATGGTTTTCATTGGAATTGTTTTCTATTTTTTATTATTTTTTATTAATTATTCATGTTTGTTTCATCCAATTTCATTAGAAATGTTTCATTTTATTTTCTCATTTGCTCAACAAAAACACTTTACAACTCCATATTTTCATTTTTCAACCCTATATATTACAAGGGCCAATCATTATCACCCATATCATATTATTATATTTATGCAACATCATTACAATGGAATCTATTATATATAAATCATCCTAATAAAATATCATATTTAAACTAAATATTCAAGGTGGACCACACCACTACCGATTTTATTTAATTAATATACTATTATTTTCAAACATCATTTCAATGGGACCCACCACCTACAAATTATCCTACTAAATTATCATATCAAAACTAAATATTCAAAGTAGGCCCCACCCTACTAATTTTATTTAGTGAAATTCATCACTTACATATCATCCCAATAAAATAATTTTATCAAAAAAAATTCATAGAAAAACATCCAAAAACGCATTTTCCTTTTACATGGAATTTCAATAAAAAGTTGAAAATTCATCTCCACAAAATGGAAATGAGAAATCCCATTGATATGAAAACTTTACAAGGCTTATTAATTTAAATAGTGGGGATATTAATATGGGAACGTGAATAAGTGTAATGTTTATTAACAGAAACTGTTTATATTAGGTTGATTAATATTGGAACAAGATTAAGCTAATGGAATTTAAATTGAGTTTTAAACTTTGATTATTTGGTTTACTGGATGTTTTTTAATTAATTTAATACAATGTTAAAATGATTTAAGTTCGACTTAGCTTCTTCTTTAGGTCAAATTTTTGTGAATTCTAAAGAGGTTTAATTACGAAAAATTAATCTAACGCTATAGTAGAACTTATATATGACTGAATATATAATACTTGTAATATTTTAAACAAATACAAATATATATATATATATTAGTGTCGATATATATATATATATATATATATATATATATTAGTGTCAATTCAATTACGTTAACGAGTTTAAGGGTGTCATTAAGCCTAGCAAAGGTGAGGTCACATAGATTTGCAGAGTTTTTTAGATATTTATTAAATTAAAATTTTAAAATTCATTAACGGCAATTAATAATTTCAAACTCAAGAATGCATGTAATCAGTTTCATCATCATTATTTAGGGTTCGGATTCAATCTTACATGTCAAGTGAGGGTCAAACTCGTATCAAATTACATATAATTATTTACTTATCATAATTATCTTATTTTGAAAATGCGAATAATGTAATGCTTAATAAAACACTGCATAAAAAGTAAACATATTAATATCAGGATAACAATTTGTCCAAGATACACAAACCTCTCTAGATGTCTATTATTTTATATTTATCATAGAATTTTAGAACTTATAATTTGCTATATAACCATGTCCTGAAGTATTTTATTTTAACTTAAAATTTATTAAAAGTGTATTAAAGAACTGGCGTGATTTTGACTAAATATAGGTAGAAATATTTTTTAAAATTTATATTGTTTAAAAGAAGCACCAATGTTACATATATTTCATTTTTTTCTTCTATTTTATGTCCCTGTTTTTTTAGTAAAGCTATTAGTTACATCATTACATTAAAATACCATTAACTTTTTACATACAACCATTAATAATTAGTTGATTACAATTATAATATAATAAAAACAACACATATGCATAGTCTGGTGAGACTAAATCCAATACTTTATGCTTGTGTAGCCTTGAGGTCTTCTACTTCTAAGTGTAGCTTTTTATTTTTTAAAATAGATATTAAATATTTAGATATCAAAATAAACAAAGAAAATGCATATTACATTTATATAATTCAATATTATGTTAGATATCAATGAACATAGTTTTAACTATGTTCATTGATATAAACTATTTTATAAAGTTAAATTTTCTAAATTACATTCACTTTTCCTATTCGTCATGGTATTAGGCGTTTACTTGAGGTGAACCAATTAAATAAAAATTTGAACTGAGTAAAATTTAAATTTAGTTTGTTATTAAATTAATTAAAAGTATCCAGAACAATTGGTAAAATAAATTATTAGACTTCTAATGAACATTAAACTCTTATGAAGTATGGCACACTTTCCCATTCCTCGTGGCATTAGGCGTTTACTAAATAGCACAACCAACCTCATTACAACTCTGAAAACCAAGCAACAAAAACAAAAAGTTTTACATTTTGTTAATTAAATTAATTAATAAGCTATTGCCGTGCAATCTTCACATCACTCGTTAAAAATGATGTAATTAAAGTAGTAATAGACTTCTTATGAACAGTAGACTCTTCTGAAATACAGTTAACACTTTCCTATTCCTCGTGAAGATAACCCAACCAGCTCGTTATAAACCTGGAAACCAAGAAACACAAACCATTGTTATCGATCTTTTATTCTGGCTTAGGCTGCGTAGTGTCTCCTCTGAAAGAATTTTTTGTTGCTGTTGTTGATCACTGCCATGGCCGCAGCGGGCCTTGATTCTTGCAAGAAGAATGATCATCCCTACTTTCACGAAGTGAATCATTCTCAATATGGGTCGTCCTTCTTGGGGAGGAATATGGTCAGTACGAGCGTCTCAATGTGATCAGTCAGGGATCTTACGGCATTGTGTACAGAGCTCGGGATAAGAAAACGGGTCAAATCGTGGCGATGAAGCAGGAGTTTCGTGGATTCTCTCTATCAACCTTGAGAGAAATCGACATTCTCAGTCCCTTCCTCGTCATCCATCGATCGTGGAATTAAAAGAAGTCGTCGTGGATGATTGTGGTCGCGTTTTCGTCGTGATGGACTACTTGCAAAACGATCTGAAAAGATTCATGGACGTAAGGAAAAAGCCCTTGACTCTAAGTGAAGTTAAATGCCTGATGAAACAGTTATTAGAGGGTGTCAAGTTTCTTCATGAGAATGGGGTGATGCATAGGGACCTAAAGCCTTCAAACATTCTCATGAACGACAAGGGTCAATTGAAAATCTGCGACTTTGGTTTGTCGCGCCATTTTGAAGCCTGTCGTATACTCCTGGTGTTGTCACTCTATGGTACAGAGCCCCGGAGCTGCTTCTTGGAGCAAATGAGTATTCTTGTGCAATCGACATGTGGTCAGTGGGTTGTATAATGGCAGAATTGATGTTGAAGGAAGTGTTTTTCAAAGGGAGGTCTGAACTTCACCAACTTGGCAGTATATACATGGTTCTTGGCACACCAGATGATGCTGCTTGGCCTGGATTTTCAAGTTTGATGAAGCAGACTTCAGTTTGTTAAGCAACCGTATAATCTGCTTCGACTCAAGTTTCTTGCTGCTGCCGCTTTTTCAGGAGCTCCGATTCTTACAGAACGTGGATTTGATCTGCTCGGAAAGCTTTTGACTTATGATCCACACAAGAGAATAACAGCAGAAGCTGCTCTTAATCACGATTGGTTCAGGGAATATTACGGATTTTCATGTTCATAGAATGGAATAATTCAGATTATTATTATTTCTAGCAATTGAATTAGGATCATATTGCATTGTATAAGACAGGACTGTCGGTAGGAAGCCTCGCTTTGTATATGATTTCAAGTTTACATGTAAATCATTTATATGATTGTTTATTGTAGATAAGTTTTATATTTATTTATCATGGAGATTGGATGAAAAAATAAATGATTTTTTAAAAGTAAATTGAAGTTTAAAAGAACATTTTTGTCACTACAAAAAGATTTTGAATGGAGAATTATGCAGAATTCATCCAATGTGTACGAATTCATTATTTATAGAAAACTTCGGATATCAATTAATGAATTTATAAAAAAAACTCACATATTATTTTAACATAAATACAAAAACTCAAGTATGAAAAAGAGTTCTACTCTAAATTAAGCAATCAAAATTCAAATGTCACAAGATGTTATGTTTTGATTATTTTCCTCTGAATTTTCAGTTGGAAGACTGAAAATGGGTGTTTATGTGACATATGTGTAAAATAGATGTAATCATTTTTATTTTGAATATAATAATGTATATTTCTCAACATTTGATATACAGTATTTCATCTATTATATAAAATAGACATAACACTAAGTTGCGCTTTCATTAAATAAAAAAAAATTGAAAGCACAATCCTCACTTGCGTTTTCACGTAATTTGTTGAGAACCTCTAATTATATGGTATTTAATTAATTACTAGTTATATTTACTATAATCTATTAAATTAGTCCAATGTTACTTCATTTTTTAACTTAATTCTTGTTGCAATCGTACTTTGAATTTTAGTTTCAAATACTTTTTAACAAATCTCTATTCATATTTCAAATAAATGTCTTTCTACTAGGGATGATTTACTTGCAAAAACACAAATAATAAAAGATATGACATGACCCAAAATCATTCATGGCATGACTTATATATTTGATTTAGTGACGTCTAGAACAATTTATTTGAATGCAACGAATGAGAAAACAAATCGATAACACAAATGACTGAATAAAGTATTCAAAATAATAAAATTATTGAATATTGATGAGTGGGTTTTATACCCATTAATTGAATACCGTTTGCTTAAATTTTTTATTAGTTTTCAAGATTTTTGTGAGTTTTATTGTTGTTTTTAGTATATGTTTTGTAGATTTGAAGATGAAGGAAGAATGTCACTTAAATGTACTAAAATCTACATTCATCTAATATTTTTCAAAAAAAAAAAGAACGGGTACAGTAGCTACAGCGTCTAGGCGCTGTAGTTACCGGAAAATGGTATGTTTCCAGTGAAGGCAGTGCTCAGGCACTGTCAGGCGGACTAGTAAGGGTAAAATGAGCATTTTGCTTTCTTTAGGGTATCTCCATCTGATTTTTAACATTCTAAGAGCCTCTAAATCAGATTTTTAGAGAGGGAAGAGAGGAGAAGAGTGAAAACAAGCCAAGAAACAAGGAGTAGAAGAAGGGAAGAAGAAAATGAGAGATTTCTTCCATGATTTGAGAAGAAGATATCTACAAGGGAAGAAACTCATCCTACTTTCAAGTTCCCTTTTATTTTCGTCTTTCTTTCTTTAGTTATGTTCCTAAATATTGTTAATTTTCTTTTTATTTTCATCATGAACTAATTCTCTTTCTAGGGTTGTGATATAATCTAATCAGGATGTTTTGAATATTTGTATCCATTCAATTCTTGATTGATTATCAAGTTGAATTTTCTACATTGTTGTTAATGCTTTCAATTAGTTGGCCACTAATTGAATGATTTGCTAATCATATTGACCCGGGAGTTGATATATATGTTAGTTCTATGTGTAGAAAACCATAAATTACATGTGAGATAGGAATATACTTATATGTTTGCGTATTCATGTTTGAGACTCCATAGAACCTAATGAATTTTTGATTGTTGTAATTTGCATAGGAATATAGTGGGTTAGCAATTGATGATATTTTTATTAGACCTTGGAGAGGTTAGTGGATAATTTAGGGATTCTCAACTATCACTTGAAAAATAAATTGATGTTGATAAGCTAAATTATTTAATTTAGAATAATTACGGTGAAATCATAACCCTAGGTTTTTAAGTTAGTGAATTTCATCTTTAAATAATTTCTATCATTAGTTTAGTTTAGTTAGATTTAGTTTGTAATTATAAATACATTTTTGCATTTATTAAAAAAAATAGAGTTAACATAATTTTAGTACTTAATAATTTAATAGTTCTCGAGGGAACGATACTTATTCATCACTTTATTCTTTGTTAACGATAACGTGTACTTGCGTTCACAAAATCCACAATAAGTTTTTGGCACCATTGTTGGGGATTATTTTATTTTGTTAATATCGATACCAAGTAACTCTGATTTTAATTTGAATTTTTCTTGTATATATATATTTTTCTTTTCTCTTATTTTTATTTTTCTTTCATTATTTGAGTGTGTTCTTGTTTATAATCGCAGGTGTTTTCTTGTGTGTATGAAATAAGCGGAAAGTAGTAGACGAGATGGCATATAGTTCATACTATTGGTCAACTAAATATGACATAACAAATCAAGCTACAACTCAGGACTTTATAATGAATCGAGAAGATACCATTAATGTGTTGGCTAATCAAGTAGAAATCCTTTCTAAAGAGATGGAGAAATATTTTGCAACAAACTCGGAGATCCAAATTAGTGAGATGGATAACATATTTCCAACAGGACATCAAGACAATTTACCTTACACACCTGAGGCAAATAGAGTAGAAAAAGAACATTGTGATGCTATTTTGCTAAACGATGATGAGATTGAAACTATTTTGTGGGTTGAAAAATTGATCAAGGGTGAATAAGAGGTATCAACACAAATACCTCTTGTAGAAAATAGAGAAGATCAAGAAAATGTTCAACCAAGCACATCTCAAGAGCCATCACTCGAAGTTTCTTATCCTCATCTTCTACAAAATAACAAACTTATATTAAATGTTGGGGAAGGTAATACGGGTATCTCATCGCACAAGCATGAATTGGATGATCAGTAGTTGGGAGATTGCTCATTAAACATTCTATGGTGGAAAATAAAGGTGTACTTGAGAATGTTGACAAATCTATTATCCATATATATTTCATCATCCCTGATATTGAAAAGGATATAAACATCTCTCTCACATAAAGAGAACTACTTTTGGTCATCAGTATCTACTCTACAATATAAAAAATTCACTCGATCCCATGTCGGATTATGCTCATTATTCTTATTTTTTAGGATCACTTACACTTCTTGAGCATACAAAGGCATGACATGAAAAATACTTATTTTTAGATCCCGATTAAGCAAGGAAGAACTCCGACTGAAGATAATAAATTATGCGCTTCATGGGAGGCAGCCCAAGTGTTTTACATTTTATTTTATTTTATTATTTGATTGTTTAATATTCATTTTTTTTTATTTTAGTTTGAAGACTTTTTTTTGTTTGTTTTATTTCAAGATCCAACTCAAGTTTGGGGGAGGATTTGTACAATAACGAGTGATATGCCACCAACTAACTAATGCATGTTCATCAATGTTTTGGAAGAGGATGATGATGAAGTTGATGAGAACTAACACTACCTCATTCACGGAAGTCTTCTATGTCTTATCTTGTTTTATTTAACATTAAGGACAATGTTATTCTATGTTTGAGGGTAGATGTATGTGCTTTATTTGATTTTGTTTGTTTATAGCTTTGAAAATTGATGAATGTTATATTTATGTATGTGATTGACTCTTGTGGTAATTTTACCTTTCTTGGAATCCTTTGGCATATTGAGCACGTAGCCTTGAACATTTGGATTTTCTATATGCTTATAAAATATTTATGTGAACTCAGTATTTTTTTTGCGATCTCATATAATTCTATAACTTGTTTGATTGTCACTTGAGGTGAAATTCTAGGTACATAACATTAGGAAAGTGATTTAGGCCATTTTGGGATCGTTTGACCCTTTCAAGCTATCCTATTTATGATGTGTAATCCCTAATGTCCCCCGTTGAGCTTATTGAGCCATTTTCTTTGTCACCCTACAAATCAATCTCAACTAATGAATTTTTTTTTTATCTTTCATATTACCCCACACTCAGCCCATTGCTATTCTAGTAACATCATTTTAAGTATTGAAAGTAATTTGAAAAAAAAAAAGCAAAAGAGAGGTGGCGATTTGTACAAAACTAAAAAAAAAGTGTAAATAAATATGAGAAAAGAGTGCAACTACCATTGTTTTTTTCCCTTGTAAGATGAGTTTGTTCCTCTTATAGATGTCTTCTTCTCAACTCTTGGAAGAAATCTCTCTTCTTCCTCTTCTCTTCTTCTTTATTGACTTGTCTTGTCTTTTCTCCCTCTCTACAATCTGAATTAGAGGCTTTTGGGATGTTAAAAATCAGATGCTACATGCCCTAAAAGGGCAAAATGCCCATTTTACCTTACTAGTCCGCTGGTAGCGGCCTAGGCGCTGATTAGCAACACCTTCACTTGAAAAACATCATTTTCTAGTAGCTGCAGCGCCTAGGTGCTGTAGCTACTGTTCATGGGTCAATTTTTTTTTTTCAAAATATAAGATGAATGTAGATTTTAGTACATTCAAGTGACATTCTTCCTTCACCTTTAAATCTACAAAATAAACACTAAAAATATTAATAAAACCCACAAAAATCTCAAAAACTAATGAAAAAGTTAAGCAAATGATATTCAATTAATGAGTATAAAATCCACTCATCAAATATACTTGCATGGTTTGTATAGTCTTAATTGAGATCCATAGAATCTCATGGTTTATCCCTAGTGTCCCTTTTGAGTTTGAATGAGCATTATTCTTTGTCACCTTTAAAATCATCCTTAGCCTCACAATATTTTTATTCACATTTCTACCTTTCACCCCACACATATTCATTTCGAGATCATGATCAGAAGTGGAAGAAATGTACATGTATTAGGTAGTATTGACAAATGCTTCTTATGATCTCCCTGAAAAAAACTAAATTAAAAAAAAATAGGAGACACAAAAAAGGATTTTGAAGAAAAGAAATTACCCCTTGTTATCAAAGCAAAACAACATAAGTTTGGGGTAAACAAAGTCCTGAAAAAAATTGAAGAAAGGCGGGATATGAAGATAAAAGAAAAAAATTGTCAAATAAGTTAACAAAAGAAGAAAAAAAAGGGAGCAAAGTGTGGGATGATTGAGAGCCTTGTGTAATCCAACATGATTCTCTAATGTTTGTTTTGGGCAATTTTAGGCTATTTTATTATATAAATCATCTACCATAACCCAAGCCATACATTATAAGTTTTGAAAGTCCTTTTGATCCTTATTGCTATGTTTATCTACATTAATGGAGATTTTTGTAAAAAACGAGCTTATGGAGTTGGAAAGAATCATCAAATCACAATTAAAGTGGACCTTTTAAAAAATGCTTTACTTTTTAAACCTATTTGAGTGACAAACTTGATTTGATTCATTGGATACACACACACACAATCAAGATCACGAGGTTAAGTCAAAATTGACATTTACATCAGCATTTTAGAAATAATCACCTTTATGCTATTCTTTTTGAATTTTACCCTTAGAAATTTTTTAGGACCTGGATTTATCATAATACTATTCAGAATATGAAGGTTGTAATATTATTCAAAAGAGTTACCTTGTATGGTTTTCATTGGAATTGTTTTCTATTTTCTACAATTTTTCATTAATTAATCATGTTTGTTTCATCCAATTTCATTATAAATGTTTCATTTTATTTTCTCATTTTCTCAACAAAAACACTTTACAACTCCATATTTTTATTTTTCAACCCTATATATTACAAGGGCCAACCATTATCACCCATATCTATATTATTATATTTAAGCAACATCATTACAATGGGATCTATCATCATTTCAATGGGACCCATCACATTTGTTTAAAAGAAGCACCAATGTTACATATATTTCATTTTTTTCTTCTATTTTATCTCCTTGTTTTTTTAGTAAAGCTATTAGTTACATCATTACATTAAAATACCATTAACTTTTTACATACAACCATTAATAATTAGTTGCTTACAATTATAATATAATAAAAATAACACATATACATAGTCTGGTGAGACTAAATCCAATACTTTATACTTGTGTAGTCTTGACGTCTTCTACTTCTAAGTGTAGTTTCTTATTTTTTAAAATAGATATTAAATATTTAGATATCAAAATAAACAAAGAAAATGCATATTACATTTATATAATTTAATTTTGCATTAGATATCAATGAACATAGTTTTAACGTTATAATATGATAATTAATTTTACTTTATCAAGTCGTAAATTTTCTCAGTAAGACAGATTCCTACTCTATAAACTATTCTCATTTTTCCTATTCGTCATGGTATTAGGCGTTTATTTGAGGTAAACCAATTAAATAAAAATTTGAACCGAGTAAAATTTAAATTTAATTTGTTATTAAATTAATTAAAAGTATCCAGAACAATTGGAATAATAAAGTATTAGACTTCTAATCAACATTAAACTCTAGTATGGCAAACTTTCCCATTTCTCGTGGCATTACACGTTTACTAAATAGCACAACTAACCTCATTACAACCCTGAAAACCAAGCAACAAAAAAAAACTGAGTTGAACCGAGTAAAAGTTTTACATTTTGTTAATTAAATTAATTAATAAGCTATTGCCGTGCAATTTTCTTTCACATCACTCGTTAAAAATGATGTAATTAAAGTAGTACTAGACTTCTTATGAACAGTAGACTCTTCTGAAATACAGTTAACACTTTCCTATTCCTCGTGAAGATAACCCAACCACTCGTTATAAACCTGGAAACCAAGAAACACAAACCATTGTTATCGATCTTTTATTCTGGCTTAGGCTGCGTAGTGTCTCCTCTGAAAGAATTTTTTGTTGCTGTTGTTGATCACTGCCATGGCCGCAGCGGGCCTTGATTCTTGCAAGAAGAATGATCATCCCTTCTACTTTCACGAAGTGAATCATTCTCAATATGGGTCGTCCTTCTTGGGGAGGAATATGGGTCAGCACGAGCGTCTCAATGTGATCAGTCAGGGATCTTACGGCATTGTGTACAGAGCTTGGGATAAGAAAACGGGTCAAATCGTGGCGATGAAGCAGGAGTTTCATGGATTCTCTGTTAAGAAAAATTTAGAATATATAATTTTAAATTTTATCTTTCGAAAAAAAATTCACTCTAAAATTGGAAAAACAACAAAGACTTTATTAAACTTTGAGATATTACAAAAAAAACTCTCAATTCTCACAAATACTCAAAGCTAACAAGACTACACTCTTATATATAAGACTACTAGTCTTATTTTCTTCTTCACTTCTTGATGATTTACAAGGTTAGGGACTTGGGTATTTATAGAAGAAGAAATGAAATACACACCCACATTTAATTAAACTAATTAATTTTCTACCACACAAATTATAAAAACCTAATTAATTTGAATCCACACAAATTATAAACACCTAATTAATTTGAGTCCACACAAATTGCAATACACATAACCTAATTTAATTGATGACATTGATCTTCAACACTCCCCCTCAATATCAGCTCCCATTCTCTGCACTACGCCGAGCTGTCGACGAAACAATTCAAACTTACTAGTACTCAAACCTTTTGTGAACAAGTCTGCAACTTGATCATCTATTTTGATTTGTCTCATCTCAATCTCTTCCTGCAGAACCTTTTCTCTAATAAAATGGTAGTGCACTTCAACATGCTTAGTTCTTGCATGAAAGACTGGATTCTCTGCCAAGCGAATTGCCGACTGGTTGTCACAGTACAATGGAGTTGGATAATCTACTAACTGGTGTAGATTATTCATCAGTTGTATCAACCATGTACTCTCTTGGCCTGCCATTGCTGCTGCTCGGTACTCAGCTTCAGTGGTTGATAATGATACCGTCGGCTGTCTCTTGCTACACCAAGAAATTGTTCCGGAACCAAGCTTAAACACATACCCAGTTGTTGATCTCCTAGTGTCATGATCTCCTGCATAGTCAGCATCGTAGTAACCAACTAACTTGCAGCCTTCACCTTTCTTGTACAAAAGACCATAGTCAATTGTACTCTTCACATATCTTAGTATTCGCCGAACAGCTTCTAAGTGGGACTTCTTTGGATTCTGCATGTATCGACTTACAATGCAACTGCAAATGAAATGTCTGGTCGAGTCAAATTTAAATAAATGAGACTACCTACAAGTTTCGATACATCGTCTCATCCTCCAACCCTTTGCCTTCATGTGCACACAATTTGGCGTTGATTTCCATTGGTGTTGAAATAGGTTTGCAATTAAGCATCCCAAATCTCTCTAGCAGGTCTCTTGCATACTTTTGTTGACGAGAAACAACCCTACTTTTGTACGGTCACCTCTAATCCCAAAAAATGCTTGAGTTCTCCAAGTTCCTTCATCTGAAAAAAATTGATAAATTCTCCTTCGTTCGATGAATTTCTATCTCATATCACCAGTTATGATTAAATCATCCACGTACACTAGCACGATAGCTAGATTTCTCCATTGGCTTTGACAAACAAACTGGAATCTGCAGGTGTTAATGAATAACCACTTTGTATTAGAAATTCAGCAATCTTACCATACCATGTCCTGGGTGCTTGTTTCAGTCCGTAGAGTGCTTTCCGCAACTTACACACATATTCAGGTTGATCTTGGTTTTGAAAACCCATTGGTTGGATCATGTAGATCTCTCAATCTAGCTCTCCATGAAGAAAAGCATTCTTCACATCCATCTGCCATAAACTCCAGTCTTTGTTGGCTGCAAGCGCGAGTAGAACTCGTACAGTTGTAAGTTTTGCCACAGGACTAAAAGTTTCATCATAATCTAGTCCGTATTGCTGAGAGAAACCACGAGCAACCAATCGAGCCTTATACCTCTCGATTGACCCATCTGGACGATGCTTTATCTTGTAAACCCACTTGCAGGATATAGGTTTTACATCTATTGGCTTCGGCACCAGATTCCAAGTCTGATTTTGCTGGAGTGCATCAATCTCTTCTTTCATAGCTGTCATCCACTCAGAACTCTGTGATGCTTCTTCGAACGTCTCAGGTTCTATTATAGTTACTTCTTCAACTATGGCTGCATTGGCATATTTGGGATTTGGCTTTCGTATTCTTGTTGACCTTCGGAGTTGAGATTGTGGAGTTGATTCCTCAATTTCACTAGGCCACCTTCTTCATTTGATTGTTGATACACGCCAGTTTGCCAAGGATTCTGAGTTGATCTTTGTTCGACATCATCGCTGTCTGGATCTCTTGATTCATCCGAAATTGGTTGGAATTGAACAGTGTGCTCCCCATCTTTTGTTGCACCTTGTCTCCAAATTCTCTGGAATCTGGCAAAACCTCATTCTTTGAAGACCACCAAGAAGATGCTTCATCGAACACTACATCTCATGAAGTGTAGCATCTTCCACTTGTTGGATCACAACATTTCCATCCCTTTCTCTGGCTATCGTATCCCACAAAAATACATCTAACAGCTTTCTTGTCAAACTTGCTTCGTAAATGATTAGGAACAAATACATAACATACACAGCCAAACACTCGAAAATAACTAACTGTAGGTTTCATATTCCATAGTTTCTCAAAAGGTGAAACAAATTCTAACCTCGGTTGAGGAAGTCTGTTGATCACAAAGGCTGCAGTCCTCATTGCTTCAGCCCAAAATCTTCCAGGAACATTCTTTTCATGTATCATGCTCCGACAAATTTCTGCAAGATGTCGGTTCTTTCTCTCCGCTACACCATTTTGTTGTGGTGTATTGGCACAAGTGTACTGATGAGTATTCGGCATTCTTTTAGGTATTGAGAAAATTCGCTTGAGTTATATTCTCCCCATTATCTGTGCGCAAGCAACGAATCTTCTTTCCTACTTCTCTTCAACTGACTCTTTAAACTCTTTAAATTTTGAGAATGTGTCAGATTTTTCTTTCATAAAGAAAACCCACACATACCTTGAGAAGTCATCAATGAATGTCACCATGTACCGCATGCCACCAATTGATGGTTGCTTCACAGGTCCGAACACATCAGAGTGAATTAACTCTAACGGTTCTTTTGCTTTAAACTTTGATTCCTTGTATGGTAATTGGTGAGCTTTACCATGGCATCCCGCACATATCGTGTCTGTTCGCACGTCAAGTTGAGGAAGCCCCTTAAGCATTGACTTCTTCACCATCTCACTTAGCTTGGAGTAGTTAACATGGCCCAACCTCATGTGCCATAGATCTGATGTCTCATTTTTTCTTGTCTTGTCTACATATGCAGACTCTGCTGACATTACATAAACTGACTCCAATCGTCGTCCTCCATTGTTGGTGTTTCTGAGATTTTAAGGTTATGATAAACCTTCACATCTTGGGGACCGAACAAGACATAGTGGCCTGATGATGTCAATTGAGCCACAGATAGCAAGTTTTTCTTCATTCCCGGGACATGGTAAACATTTTGAAGTGGCACCTGTTAGAATTATATCGAGGCGTAACTATTGTCTTACCAATGTGAGCTATTGGTAACTTGAGTTGTCAGCTGTCACCACCACACGACCTCCATTGTATTCAGACAGGTTTTGCAACTTTTGTTTATCACCTGTCATATGATTTGAGCAGCCCGAATCTACGATCCAGTCATTCTTGTAGTCAATTGTTCTGATGTTGTCACTGTGAGAGCTAATTCTTCTTCTACTGTAGCGAATAACGCTTCAGCGTCCCAACAATCTTCGTTATTTTCCTTAGAACTGGAAGTAGCAGTATTACTTTCAACATATTTTTTCTTGGTCCAACAATCTTTCGCCATGTGGCCCGGCTTCCCACAGTTGTAACAATCACCATCGAACTTTCTACTATTAATGCGATTCTTTGAAGCTCCTCCAGGACGAGAGCCTCCTTTTCCTTGATGAATTTTTACTTTGTCACCATCCTTTTTATATCCGCTACTAGTGTGCCGCTTAAAATTGCCTTTGCTTTTGTTGGTGTAGAGCGCTTCCTCTTCACCCTTCAGCGAGACTCCTCCATTTGCTTGGTCATAGCTTCTTGACCTGCAAGTAAATTTTCAAACTCAACAAGTGATGGTTGTGTCGGCCATCCTTGTACAGCAGCAACAAACCCTCGATATTCGGGTCTCAAACTATAATAATTATTCTTTTTATCCTGGTTTCCCAATAGGAGCTGTTGAATCTAACTCTGAAATTTCGCGGCATATCGATTTCACCTTGTGAAAGTACTGGGCAATCGTCATGTCACGTTGCACCATCGATAACAACTCGTTCTCAAGAAGTTGTAGTCTTGTATCATTTTCTTTGAAAAAAGTGTAACAAAAGTGTCCCATGCTTCTTTTGGTGTTTTGGCATCCCTAATGTGCTCCAATATTTCTTCTTCAACTGTGGTCTTTAAAGCAAACATTGCTTTGCCTGCTTTAATTTTCCATTTTCGCAAGATGCCATTTGCATCTTCTGCCGCCGGTTGTGTAGCTTCACTACCGCCGACGACCTCCCAAAGATCTTGTCCTTGCAAGTAGGACAACATGCATGTAGACCACGTGTTGTAATTTTGGTTGTTGAGTTTCTTGACTCCTCCAACTACTTGAAGATCTCCCATCGTGTCGGTAGAATTTCTATATTACCGAACAAGTTTTGACACTAAACTTGCAGAGTACTGAACTCTCACGACTCAAAGAAACTCCCTCAATGACAATATCAAGAAATCTTTTCTGATGTGGAAGTTCAGTCAAAGCTGCAACCACAGAGCATACTTAGAATTTCAAGAGATGTGACACCTCTACGGTCCCAGACGGTACCGCTCTGATACCAAATGTTAGAAAAATTTAGAATATATAATTCTAAATTTTATCTTTCGAAAAAGAAATTCACTCTAAAATTGGAAACACAACAAAGACTTTATTAAACTTTGAGATATTACAAAGAAAACTCTCAATTCTCACAAATACTCAAAGCTAACAAGACTACACTCTTATATATAAGACTACTAGTCTTATTTTCTTCTTCACTTTTGATGATTTACAAGGTTAGGGACTTGGGTATTTATAGAAGAAGAAATGAAATACACACCACACATTTAATTAAGCTAATTAATTTTCTACCACACAAATTATAAAACCTAATTAATTTGAATCCACACAAATTATAAATACCTAATTAATTTGAGTCCACACAAATTGCAATACACATAACCTAATTTAATTGATGACATTGATCTTCAACATTCTCTCTATCAACCTTGAGAGAAATCGACATTCTCAAGTCCCTTCCTCGTCATCCATCGATCGTGGAATTAAAAGAAGTCATCGTGGATGATTGTGGTCGCGTTTTCGTCGTGATGGACTACTTGCAAAATGATCTGAAAAGATTCATGGACGTAAGGAAAAAGCCCTTGACTCTAAGTGAAGTTAAATGCCTGATGAAACAGTTATTGGAGGGTGTCAAGTTTCTTCATGAGAATGGGGTGATGCATAGGGACCTAAAGCCTTCAAACATTCTCATGAACGACAAGGGTCAATTGAAAATCTGCGACTTTGGTTTGTCGCGCCATTTTGGGAGCCTGTCAGGATCGTATACTCCTGGTGTTGTCACTCTATGGTACAGAGCCCCGGAGCTGCTTCTTGGAGCAAATGAGTATTCTTGTGCAATCGACATGTGGTCAGTGGGTTGTATAATGGCAGAATTGATGTTGAAGGAAGTGTTTTTCAAAGGGAGGTCTGAACTTCACCAACTTGGCAGTATATACATGGTTCTTGGCACACCAGATGATGCTGCTTGGCCTGGATTTTCAAGTTTGATTGGAAGCAGACTTCAGTTTGTTAAGCAACCATATAATCTGCTTCGACTCAAGTTTCTTGCTGCTGCCGCTTTTTCAGGAGCTCCGATTCTTACAGAACGTGGATTTGATCTGCTCGGAAAGCTTTTGACTTACGATCCACACAAGAGAATAACAGCAGAAGCTGCTCTTAATCACGATTGGTTCAGGGAATATTACGGATTTTCATGTTCATAGAATGGAATAATTCAGATTATTATTATTTCTAGCAATTGAATTAGGATCATATTGCATTGTATAAGACAGGACTGTCGGTAGGAAGCCTCGCTTTGTATATGATTTCAAGTTTTACATGTAAATCGTTTATATGATTGTTTATTGTAGATAAGTTTTATATTTATTTATCATGGAGATCGGATGAAAAAATAAATGAATTTTTAAAAGTAATTTGAAGTTTAAAAGAACATTTTTGTCACTACAAAAAGATTTTGAATGGAGAATTATACAGAATTCATCCAATGTGTACGAATTCATTATTTATAGAAAAATTCGGATATCAATTAATGAATTTATAAAAAAACCTCATATACTATTTTAACATAAATACAAAAACTCAAGTATGAAAAAGAGTTCTATTCTAAATTAAGCGATCAAAATTCAAATGTCACAAGATGTTATGTTTTGATTATTTTCCTCTGAATTTTCAGTTGGAAGACTGAAAATGGGGTGTTTGTGTGACATATGCATAAAATAGATGTAATCATTTTTATTTTGAATATAATAATATAAATTTCTCAGCATTTGATATTCAGTACTTCATCTATTATATAAAATGCACATAATTCTCATCTTTAGTGATGGCATATTTCAAATAGGACCCAAAAAATATTCAACTTCTGCCTAAAAAGACATTCAAATCCAAAAGACATAAGTTACGTCAGAGGTCCATGCAACCCAAGACATCAATATTAAACTAACAAGAAATACAGACCTATGAGGCTTAAGTGGATGTTGAGATCTCTAACACAAAATATTAATAAACTTATAATATTAACACAAAATAATGTAAGGAAAATATAAAAAATGATACAAAAATATATCAAAATATGCATTTATCATCCTCCATAACTATGCCTTTATTTCTTACACAAATGCTTCCCCAAAACTAACAGAATCTCTTAAATGTTAATGTGTAACAGCACTAACTCAACAGGCACTATCCCTTTTACATGTGTAATTTGGATACTAAGAAGAGCAATTCTTGTAGTTTGTGTTATTTGGTCTAACATTTGAGCTATGAAACTTTTAGTTTATTGAGGATTAAGTAATTGGCAGTAGTTATTTTCATGCGAGTAGGACTAATATGGATTCAAGATTTTACAAAAGAATTAATTTTATTAGCTATATAATTGGCAAACAGTTTAAATAAGAGTTGAAAAAGTGAAAGTTTTATTGTCTGTGTATTTGTTAGTAATTAGTGATATCACATCATTGTTTTAAGCAAATTTTTGAAAACTGGACTAGACCGGTCGGTTCAGCCGGTTCAACTGGTTTCAACCAGGAACCAGAGGTCGATCTAGTCCGATTAGACCTATATAATCGAATTTTTGATTTGAGACTAGCCAAACCGGCCAAAACTGCTTTGACCAATTTTTATTTTATTTATATAATTTTAATTTTATTAATTTTTTTAATTTTTATTATTTCTTTAAAGAAGTTTAAATTTGATATTTTGTTATATTTATGTAGTTATTTGAATTTTGTGTTTTGTTAGATATTTTTTAGTTAATTATTTAACTTTTTTGATATTTAAAATGTATTATATAAAAATTAATTTATTGTATTGTCGTTTTACATAATACAATAAGAAAATATAATCAGTTTTTATTAGATCGGTCTGACTGACGGTGAAACTGGTCCGATTGGTTGAATCGCTAACCAATAGCAAGACTGCTTTGATCACCAGTCCAATTATAAAAATACTGGCTTTAAGTGACATATCACTTTTAGAAAGAAGATTTTAACGTTTGGAAATGAGACATTTTTCATACACATTAAAGCATTCAAATTGGAAGAAAAGAAGTATACATATGACCTCAACCCTATTTTTCCTATTAAATTAAAAATTAACCATTAACTTTCATGAACTAAATTTGTTTGTGTTTAAATGTTCATGTAAAAACCAACTAAGCTAGTTGATTTCTTTTATTGAACTATTAAAATTACATGCATTGCACGTAAAAGAGTATGATTTATAATAAAAATTTAACTAAGAATGTTACGACTAATTTAATAATTTATAGTAAATATAATTAGTAATTAATTACCGTGTAATTAGATATTGTTAACAAATTGCGTGAAAGCGCAAATGAGAGTTGTGCTTTCAATTGAAAACGCAACCTTCAATTGCACTTTCAATTTTTTTTAATTTTATTTTAATAGAAGCGCAACACCAAGTTGCGCTTTCTTTTATAATTACGCCTTTAGTGATAATCACACAGTTAATAATCATGCGGTTAATTTTTTTGGATAATAATTATTATACATTATAGAAATTTTAAAAAATACAAGAATAATAAAAAATACTAAAAATGGCCACTAGTGCCACAAGTATATTAGTGGTGCTGTCGTCTAGATCGACATCTACCCTAACAACAAAGCAACATCAGTATCATTTGGCTGATTTTACATCGGATCATCAATATATGTACTATTGCTTAAATTGAAGTTCGGTCGACTTGATGAAGTTGTGGAGGTCGACTCTCCACGATCATGATACACGTTGTCTAGATGTGGAATTGCAACAAGCGAGACAATAAACTCTCCACATCCAGAATCGTATCCTGTATAGATGTGGAAATACAATAGGTGAGACAATAAACTCTCCACATCTAAAATCGTATCATGTACTAATTTAATAGTTTATTGTAAATAGAATATGATTCTGGACGTGGAGAGTTTATTGTTTCGCATGTTGCATTTCCACATTTAGACAGTGTGTATTATGATCGTGGAGAGTCGACCTCCACAACTTTATCATATCGGTCGAATTTCAATTTAAACTATAATACATATATTGATGATCCGACCCAAAATCAGTCAAATGATACTGATGTTGCTGGTTGTTGTTGAGGGTGGACGTCGAGGTAGACGACAGCGCCATCGATATACTTGTGGTACTAATGGCCATTTTTAGTATTTTTTTTGTTGTATTTTTAAAATTTCTATAATTTATATATCCAATATTGTAATTATTATCCAAAAAAATTAACCGTGTGATTTTTAACTGTATGATTATTACTAAAAATATAATTATAAGAAAGCGCAACACTAAATTGCACTTTCATTAAATAAAAAAAAATTGAAAACGCAATCCTCACTTGCGCTTTCACGTATTTGTTAAGAACCTCTAATTATACGATAATTAATTAATTACTAATTATATTTACTATAATCTATGAAATTAGTCGAATGTTACTTCATTTTTTAACTTAATTCTTGTTGCAATCGTACTTTGACTTTTAGTTTCAAATACTTTTTAACAAATCTCTATTCATATTTCAAATAAATGTCTTTCTACTAGGGATGATTTACTTACAAAAGACACAAATAATAAAAGATATGACATGACCCAAAATCATGGCATGACTTATATATTTGATTTAGTATGTCTAGAACAATTTGTTTAAATGCAGCGAATGAGAAAACAAATCGATAACACAAATGACTGAATAAAGTATTCAAAATAATAAAATTATTGAATATTGATGAGTGGATTTTATACCCATTAACTGAGTACCATTTGATTAACTTTTTGATTAGTTTTCGAGATTTTTGTGAGTTTTATTGTTGGTTTTAGTATATGTTTTATAGATTTGAAGATGAAGGAAGAATGTCACTTAAATGTACTAAAATCTACATTCATCTAATATTTTTCAAAAAAAAAAAAAAAACGGTGCAGTAGCTATAGCGCCTAGGCGCTGCAGCTACTGGAAAATGGTATC
>CM033112.1:17226698-17272751 GCA_019321725.1 Paulownia fortunei | reverse complement strand
TCATTATCAGGCACGCATCTCCCAAAGATTTGATCAGGACAATATTTGAATATGTATGGATTATCCCAATAAAAGTTTTCATCTCGGTCAAAAACTTCTTTTTATCTTGAGAATTCCAATGCGGGTGACATCTTTCTTGTCACAAGAAAATTAACAATGTCAGCAAACTAAGGTAAAATAGAAATATTAAATAGTTGTTCATCAGGGAAAGTGTCATTAATGGGTGTGGTTTGAAATGAGTCATCACAAACAAGTCTCAACAAATGATCAA
The DNA here is from genome assembly GCA_019321725.1 of Paulownia fortunei. Lineage (NCBI taxonomy): Eukaryota > Viridiplantae > Streptophyta > Magnoliopsida > Lamiales > Paulowniaceae > Paulownia > Paulownia fortunei. Next base: position 17,272,480 of record CM033112.1, on the reverse strand, counting down.
CGACCACATTCTCTTCTCATTTCTTATGTCGAATCGTAATGTTGAATTCCTAAAGTAAAGAAATCCAGGTAATCAATCTAGGTTTGGCACTATTTTTTGACATAAGATATTTTAAAACTGCATGATCACTGAAAACAACTGGTGAGCTAATAAGATAAGATCTAAATTTGTCAAATGCAAAAACTACAACAAGTAATTCTGTTTTAGTTGTTGAATAATTCAATTGAGCACTATTCAAAGTTTTACTTGCATAGTAAATAACATATATTTTCTTATCTTTTCTTTGTTCTAAAACAACTCCAACAGCATAGTCACTAGCATCGCACATTATTTCAAAAAGTAAAGTCCAGTCTGGAGGCTGCATGATTGGAGCAGACGAAAGCATGCTTTTAAGCTTAACAAAAATATTTTCACAATTTTTCAATCCATTCAAAAATAGTGTCTTTTGTTAAAAGATTACACAAATGTTTAGATAATATACTGAAATCTTTGATAAATCTTCTATAAAAACCAGCATGTTCTAAAAATAATCTTACATCTTTCACAAACTTTGGTATTGGCAAATTAGAAATTAACTCGATTTTAGATTTGTCTAATTCAATATCTTTTGATGAGATAATGTGTCCAAAAATAATATCAATTGTTACCATGGAATGACATTTATTCCAATTGAGTACAAGGTTTTTTTCTTCACATATGATCAAATTTTTTTCTAAATTAGACAATCAATCGTCAAATGAATTAACAAAAATAGAAAAATCAACCATGAAGACATCAAGAAGACATTCTACCATGTCACTAAAAATACTAAGCATGCATCGTTGGAATGTAGCTAGTACATTACATAATCCAAAAGGCATCATTCGATATGCAAATGTACTAAAAGGATATCTAAAAGTAGTTTTCTCTTGATCTTTAAGTACAATTATAATTTAATTATATCCAGAATATCCATCTAAGAAGCAGTAAAATTCATGTCCCGCAACACTTTCTAAGATTTGATCCATGAAGGGTAATGAAAATGATTTTTTCTAGTAACTGAGTCGAGTTTCATATAGTCAATGTACATTCGCCAACCACTAACAGTCCTAGTTGGAATTAATTCATCATTCTCATTCTTGACTACAGTAACTCTAGATTTCTTTGGTACAACTTGAGTAGGACTTACCCATTTGCTATCATAAATATGATAAATGATTCCGTTATCTAAGAGTTTAATGACTTCATTTCTCACTACTTCTTTTATATTAGGATTTAGCCTTAGTTGCATTTATCTAGAAGGTTTAGCATTTTTCTCTAAATAGATATTATATTTGTAAATTAAAGGACTAATACCTTTAATGTCAACAATGATCCATTTTAAAGCATTCTTATGCATTTTCAGAATTGCAATTAACTTACCTTGTTGGATACATTAAGTTTGGAAAAAAATATTATTAGAAAAGTTTCATTCTCACCCAAATAAGAGTATTTCAAATCAAATGACAAAGGTTTCAAATCAATCACGTGAGCTTTAATATTTGATATAATATATTGTACTGTTGATAATTAATTTTTTTCAAACATTGGCTTCCAAAAATATTTTTCTTGTACCTGTGAAAATTTAGAGAGAGTATTAGAATGCGTCTTTTTACAAATACTTTCACTTTCAAAAGTTTCCAGAGGATCAAATGAATTAGTGAAAGTAAAATAACCGTGAATAAGTTCTGCAATTGAATCTACTTCATGTACTTCGATATCTTCTACATGTTGCTTACAAACATTAAACACATTTAGTTCCAAAGTTATATTTCTAAAAGATAACTTTAAAATACCATTCCCGTAATTAATCAGAGCATTTGAAGTTGCAAGAAAAAGGACGACCCAAAATGATAGGAATATGTGTATGTGTATGTGAAATAGGCTTTGTGTCCAAAATAATGAAATCCATTGAAAGTAAAACATATCAATTTGTATCAACACATCTTCTACTACTCCTTGTGGAACTTTAATCAAACGGTCAGCTAGTTGGAGTATAATAAAAGTTGTTTTAAGTGTTCTCAAACCAAACTGTTCATAAACTGAGAAAGGTAGAAGATTTACAATAGCACCAAGATCAAACAAAACATGCTCTATTCTAGCATTTTCTATGTTACATAAAATAGTTGGACAACCTGGATCTTTGTACTTGGGTGGATTGAATTGTGAATGTGGAGCTAGATAAGAAGAAAAGTTTGGTAGCTTTTGTGAATGTAGTGGTTGGGCACGGTTCTCATCTTGCCAACTAAATTTGGGATAATTTCTCCATTATGGATTGTAAGTTTCAGAATATGGAGAATGTAAAGGCTTTTTGAATGTGTTCATGACATTTTCTTATTTTGAAATATTTGAGCATTTATTGGTAGAGTGTCCGACAAGTTTACAAATACTACAAACTTTTTTATTTTGCATAGATTTGATTTTCTTTACTTTTTTAAGTTTCATGGCCTCAACTTTTCTTGTTAAATTGATAATCCTAGCATTTAGATTATCTTATTAACTAAGGTAATATTTTTCTTTATTACTATTAGTAAGATTAGACCTAATAAAACCTTTGGAAGAATTAACACTACGCCATTATTGAGAGTTTTGGATTTCATTAGGTTCTTTATCAAAAAACTCACCATTACACATTGTTTCAATAAATTATTTTGTTTAAGGAGTTAAACCTTCATAAAAGAAACTAATTAAGTACCATTTTTTAAAATCATGATATGGGCATGAATTCAACAAATTTTTAAATATTTCCCAATATTGAAAGAAAGTTTCATTAGAATTTTAAGAAAAAAATGGGATTTGTCTTTTCAAAGCATTAGTTTTATGAGTTGGAAATAATTTTTTTCAAAACTTCAGTTTGCATTTCTTGCCAAGTGCCAATTAACCTAAGTTTTAAAGAGTTAAGCCAAATTTTTCTTTATCTTTTATAAAAAAAAGAAATAATTTGAGCTTAACGATCTCATTTGTATAAATTTGATCTTTAAAAGTGGCACATACTCCACCAAATTCTTTTAGATGCAAGTAAGGGCTTTCAGAGTTTAAACCATGGAAATTAGGAAGTAAATGGATCATATATAGCTTGAATCGAAAGTTATTTGATTTGAGAGAAAAAATGAAACAAGAAAGAGAATAAATTCAAAGAGGTTGTAAGTAATAACGTATGGTATGAACCTGTTGATTTTTATTTTCATCCTAAATACTTTTATTTTCAGCCATGGTGAAAGTGGTGGAGGTGACTCAAACAAATTTTTAAACAAAGTTTCAGAATTATTTCAAACTAAATGACTAAAATTATAATTACAAAACCATATAAACATATAACTATAAAGAAAACAATCATACAATATTTATAAAAGAAAAATATTTACAAACCTGAATACTTACCTTGCCTTCCCTGACAATAGCTCCAAAAATTGCTACAACTTTAAAGTTACAATCCCAATAGCAGGTTGTGTCAAGTAATAAATATCTCAGGAATTCGAGCTCGATCCACAGGGAAGTTGTTTGAAATTTTCAGGATTATATTTCTTAAAATATGGACTTTATGTGGTTTAGAATATAAAGAAAAATTTATGCTATAACTAAGAATTCAAAATAATAAAAGTATTGAGGATTAGGGATCCGCTCTTAAGTTTTGGATAAAGAAATAATTATTTATTCTTTTGACCTCTTTTAAATGCCACAATTGAAATCCATATATAATGAATGTTCCAATGAGAAGATGTTATCAAATACCTTATGCATTAAGATAATCATGATATTGTCTTATTATTTGCAAATTATCTCTTAACACCAGTACTTGTTTATAGGATCAAGTATTTATACACACCTTTGTTTACAACAAATCAATGTTTCATGTTAGCAGTCCGTGGGGTAGAATCGTACAATAAAATAAATAAACACAAGCATTTGTTGTGCTATTGGAAATACATAAATCAAGAATCACCACAAAACAAAAAAGATTTTAACGCCAATATTTATTTATGGAATCAAGTATTTATGCACACATTTGTCTACAATAAATCAATGTTTCATATTAGCAGTCAGTGGGATAGAACCGTACAAGAAGTTAAATGAACCCAAGTATTTGTTGCCCTATTGGATATATATAAATCAAGAATCACCACAAAATAAGGAGGGTTTCAATCAAAAATTAAAATAATAATACAACACACCTGAATATTATGCATCTTTATAACCGTTCCTCTTTCTCCATTAAGGAGTTCACCCTTTCTCCTCACCTAAATGAAATTTAGAAAGATATAATAAAAGTATAAAAGACTAAAAATAGAAGAAAAACTAGAGAATACATTTTTATTACTACTAGAAAACTTACATTACTACTTGAAAATTTAGCCAAAAGAAAGACAATAATAAAACTTTTTTTCCCCCTCTAAGAGTTTTTATGTATCTTGAATGTCATCCAAAATTCCTTATTTATAGTAGAAGAGTGCTTAAATTGGCATCTCTAAATTCACTCCAAATGCACTCTAAATTAACTTCAAATGTGCTCTAAATTCACATATCCTTTTCAGATTTGAATATTCTCACATATTTTTCTCTATACAATTAGCTGAATTTGAAAATGTGATCAACTTAAAAGTTGTAGATTTGTTTGTTAGCTTCATTTTACAATTTGAATCATCTAATTCCAACTACTAGAGAGAAGGTTATATTTGATTTAAAGAGATGTGTCAGCACAGACAAATTATTTCAAATGTACACACTTGGACGAATTTTCTGCTATAATGAAAGCTGAATTTGGCTGAACTTCCAACAACAAAATTGTAGTTCTATCTTTTTTATTTCAAATAAAGTAAGACTCAGGTCCATAGGGCTTTTGAGCATGAAGTTATTCACCAAAATACCAAAACTGCATAAGTTTGGAAATATACTTATTTTGAATTTAATGCAAATCCAATAATCACTTGTAAAGTCGAAGTAATTTTTTGCATATATTTTGATTTACACATGATGAACTTAGGTAAAAATGGCCACTTTATTCAAATTTTGATGCTTATTTAATCCAAGAAAATATTATCTCCCAACTTGCTCAAGAAACGTGTTTTCTTCTTCGATTTTATTTTGGCTCTTTTTGATTCTTTTTTGTTCATTGATTACCTAACATAAAATATTAATAAAACTATAATATTAACAAGAATAAAGTAAGAAAAGTATAAAGAATTTAATACAAAAATATATTAAAATATGCACTTATCTCCAATTTTTGATTAAAGATGGGGCTCCAGCTAGGAATTTGGCTTGGCCCCGAGAAGTAATGTAGAAATGGCCAGGACCTGAAGTCCTGACTTGAAAGTGAAAGTGGAAAAGATCGGCAGTAGGTATCGCTCCATGGTAAGCAACTACTATGGCAATATCAACGAATTGGTTTAGAGAAATCTTAAATTTTACAAAAATATCAACGAATAGTTGAGAAATTGGGAAGCACATACCAACCTCTAATTGGTCTGCAAAGAAGGCTAAGTGGCTTGGATGAGGTGAGTCTGGCCTTTGATTAGGGTTAGGTTCTAAGAGCGTGTGATCAGTGGGAATGCCAAAGTTGAAATGTAGATCTTCTAAGGCTTAATGAGACACATTGGAAAAGGGAAGTTCTGGTGAGGATGAGGTACCAGGAAAGGGCAACTATGGTCACGGCCTCTATCGGGATAGCTATGGGAAGAAGAGAGACGGGCCTAGAGAGGGGGTCTAGGGGTTCAGCCAAAGCTGCAGATGTACTAGGACGAACTCCCTTGTAGATGGTAAGTTCATCGCTTGACTCATCCACAAGGGCTAAAGGCTGTCGAACTAGTCGTTCAGCCATAGAATTAGGACAAAAAGACTCTATGAGGTGGAATGTTCCTCCACTTAGTTGGAGGAATCACTGGAAGGACTATTCCTTGATCTCATAAAAAGGGATGGAGAAGCTGAAAGACCACCAATAGAACTAATAGATTTGGTATCATCTGAGTCAGACATGGCTGAAGGTTGAAGAATTGCAAAAATGGTAGCAAATAGATACAATATAAAAAAGAGAGGAAACTTAAAGAGAAGATGGTGATTCAACTACATAATTAAAAGAAAAGGTACAAGTTTGTACCCATTTAGCAGAGGAAAAGAATTGGACGATAGAGACAAGAAGAATGGAAGGCTGGAGGTAGCCGGAAACAAGCGTCTAAAGTATCCTGGAAAAAGTTAGGGTTTTTCTATGTAAGAGTTTAAGTGCAGAAAATATGAAAATGATGAAGAAGGGGTCTTTTATAAAATTTGAAAGGAAGATGAAGAGGTGCTTTGATCGGCGCCGTCGATCAAAGTACCATGTGTAGGGTCAGATCAGCTTATTTGGATAGGCAGGTATGATTGGGTGATAGATGATGAACACGTGTACGGATGGATTGAATCTGTCAGTTAGAAGGATAACTGTCTTTTCATATTCAAATTAAGCGCGGGCTTCTATGAGTTATGATGAGCGTGAATTACGGAATGTGCCGCATCTAATGCTAAAATGGTGGGCAGTTAATTTTACTGCAGAACAACAATTCCAACTCAGATTTGTGTTATACTTGCTACTCTGTCTAATCAGCATCTGCTCAAATAGAATAGGGGGGACTATTTGATGGGGCATGAAATTACCCCATTCTTAATAGGCCTATTTGGGCTAAGTCTAAGCTAAGTTCATAAAGAATATCAAGTCTTATGGGCCTTGGTGGTTACTGACTGATGACAAACTGGTCAGCCTATTAGGAGAAAATGGATATTTATGGTCGAGCTGGACAAGGGCACACCTGTTCAAAGGACTCAAACATATCTAAGCTGGTACATCCGAGTTGACATGTTCAGACCGGGATTGAGCATGAATAGGTAGCTTGTATTTTCGGACATAAGGAAGTATTATTAAACTATAATACTAAGAAGGAAATAAGACTATTTTATATTAATGAACGAGATTTTAGGAGATCAATCTTATCTCCACATGAAAAGTGGCTTATCTTTACAAGATAATAAAACTATTTCCTTATTCTATCATTGCAGCAAACCATTATAAAAGGAGGTTGAAGGTAAGATTTATTTTTACGCGCATACTTAATATACAAATATTGATAGAGTGATTAAGGCTTTTGTTATTTTTATTGACTTGAGCATTAAAGTGTTTTTGCTGGGCACTCCCCAGTATTTCATAGTTTAATTTGGTACGTGGTTCGTGTGGCTCGAGATCCATTTGCTCGATTCAGAGTTCTTGATTGTTGCTAAAAATTTTGGCATCATCAATATTGTTCAAAGAGAGGAACAAATTAGCTCAATTGAATTATTAAAAAAATGAATAATTCTAAAAATCTCTTCTAAGTCTGATCTAAATACACATGGATTTTTTTGAGGTTTCAAAATTATATCTACCTCCATGACATTAATGACCAATAGAAAACCTTAATGTACTTTTTTTTGTGAAATGATTTTTTTTGGCTCTTTATTAAAAATTATACATATCTCCCTTAAAAAAATTTATTTTCCAGACCCTTATGGTTATCCTAATAAATAAGTAAAATAATTTAGACATTTCATAAACCAAACTAAATATTTTCAAATCCAAAGAGGTCCACAGGTATAGAATTATCCTAATAAATAAGTAAAATAATTCAGACATTTAAAAAGCACTTAATCATAAATCAAATTAAATGTTTTCAAATCCAAATAGGTCCATAGATTTAGATTTAGGCCACGTCTATTCTCCTTTCCATATGCATTGTCAAGACTCAAAAAATTAAGTCAACTTCTAATTAAAAGTGGGGTTTTTAGACATAAGCAATTGATTACTTGTTCATACCTTGGTGACAATAATATTGCTGTACTCATTATCAATATTAAAAAGTAAAATATAAGAGATATGTGTTGTAATACTAATAATTTTAATTAAAATGATTTAGAATGTACTTATTAATATTATATATAATTCCAAATTTTATTGTAAGTTGGAAATATTAAATCGTAAGGGAATCTAGTATTAAATAGATAAATTCTCAACGAGATTTTTGTAAATATGGATAAATTTTAAGTTTTTTTTTTTTTTTTAAATTTGGACAAACCTCAAGGAGTATGAAACTAGTCATTTCACAAAATAGTTATGTTGAGGGTATATCAAATGACTGGACTTGTGTAAAATGACAACAAACATTAGGAGATGTGGATGTAATTTATGAAATCTTAATGGATCAACATGTATTTAGATTAAACTTTAGGGGAGATTTATGTAATTATCTCTAAAGGTAACTTGATTCTAGAAATTATTAAACCCCTAAATCAGAGGGTAAAATTAAATTTTCATCGATATTCTTTTTTGATAAAAAAAAAAACTATTAATTGAATCTATTTTTTAAACGACAACAAATGTCCAGAGTACTTGATGTAATTATCCAAGCGTGTGAAGGTGTACCTGCATTTATATCAAATCTAAAGGAAGATCTTTGTAACTATCCCTAAAAGACTTACATTTCTGATAATTAAAGAATAAGTTTATGGACACAAAAGAAAAATACTTTTTATTTTAATTCTTTTTATAGAAAATACATAAAATCCAACTTGAACTGGAAGCCTGTTCACAACATTGAGGCATTCAAAGAGTAAGAAATCAGTTCAAAATAGTACAAGGGCAAACTCACCCCCTGGCTTCTCATTATATATATATATATATATATTTATATTAATCATGATATAAAAAATAAAGTTTTGCCACCATAATTGCCTTCATTTTCTTCCCCAAATAGCTCTTCGTCCCTCATCTTTAAATTGCCTTCACCTCTCAAGCTTAAATTTTTTGCCTCCGTCCAAAGAATAAAAAGATTAAATTAAATTATAAGATAATCATATCCAATCCTCATTTTTGCATTAATAAATGTTACACCATGTTAATATCATCAAATACACTAATAATTCTTGATATTATCTATAAATTGTTCGATATGATAGTGCACAATTTGTTTAAATATTATGTCTTTCTATTGTTATTTAATATTATAAATTGCATAATGAGAACTTTATTCCTTATTTTAATAATTTTAAAATTTATTATAAAAAAAAATAGCTTAGTAATTCCCTTTTAGGTTTGTTAATATTTGGCCAACTGCAAAGTATTTAACATAGTTTTTTAATAGACCATGAAACTCTAGTTTAATGCCAAACATTTAGAAACACTTCCAAAAAAATAAGAAGAAAAAAGAAATTGAAGAAAACTTTCTTTTAGTATTATAGTTGTACAATTGTTGAGGATCTTATATTTTTTGGATGAATTCTTCAAATTCTTTTCATGAAATTAAACAAAAAAAACTACTGTGCTTATTTTGAAAAAGTACCTGTCATTTTAAGAATGAAACTAATTTATGGAAAAAAAAATTAAAGTATTAACCAAAATATAAAATTCAACTATGTCGGTTTAGTTTAAATTAGTTGCTTAATATCATTAAGTCCAAACACACAATTTTAAAGTTTTAATATTATAACTCTAATATGTTTCCCCAATATTTTGAAAAGATGGTTAAAAATAAACAATAAATTATATTTTTTTAATTAAATCGAGTAAAGTATACATTTTCATAATTTAGTAGGACAAATAGACACAAAGAGACACCAACCATATATATAGTAGAGGTGAGCAAATTAAAATTCACCTATGAGTCAGGAGCAACTGACATTCCTATTTTTCCTTATGTACTAAATTAAAAGTTTTTCCTTATACTATGCAATATTCATCATTCATCTATATATTAAAATACACATACCCACCTATATAGGTGTTTGTGGATGAATAATGTATCTTTATCTGGTATATACTTTACCGAATATAACATGTATTTAAAATGTATTTGAATCTAAAAAGTTTATTTTGAGTTGAGAAAATTGAATCTTGAATCGAATATTAAAAAAATTCAAATAAAAAACTATACATTTGAAATTTGATGGGCATTAAAAAGAAATTAAATATCAATAAATCCACAACTTAAAATGAATTCAATCATCAGTTCCCCATTTATAATTAATTCCCACCCCAGCGCCCCCCCCCCCCCCACCCGCCCCACCCCAGATGGGTGTAAAAAGTGGATACCCAACTGGCGGCACGTGTTAACAAAGATTTACTGCACACAAATCTTCCCATCCTCATATAATGAGAAATGAGTGATCCAAAGCCATTAATTTTTTTTCCAAGTACAAAATCAAAATGATGGGCTTTTTGGGTCTCCCACGTGCCAATCTATGTGGGCTTTTTGTGGTGAAAAAAGTTGACAGCCCTTTTTTCATTTTTTTTGGCAAGAGTGTCGACAGGCTAAGGCCCACCATATATAAAAGGCAAAGTGCCCTTCACAAAAAGAAAAGTCCCCTAAGGTAAAAGAGCCCAAACCACAACACACCTAGTGCACGTGGATTTGTAATTATTACTAATACTCTGTGTTGGTAGTGGGGAAATCTTTGAAGCCAATTATTACACTTGGAAATACATGTGACTTTAGCAAGTTGGAGCTCATTTACTTTGTATTTTTATTCTCATTCTTTGTTTCTATAATTTTTTTAAATGTTTTTTTTGTTTTAATATATTGATTTTTGTATAAAATAAAAATATATTTGAATTACTAGCATACAAATATTAATTTATTGGATTGAATGATATTTTAATTTATGAATTTCATATTTTCTTTATATCATATCAGTCAAATAATGTTAGGATAAGATATTATTATTTAATTTATTGTAGGTCATATTACTTTTTCTCATGTCCCATTAGTCATATTATGTTTGGATAAAAATTTGTTGTTAAATCTAGTGTGAGTCACATTACTTGTGAGGATAGAGAGAAACTATTATTTAATTAGTATAATGAATTTTAGTTAATTGTTAAATTAACTAGACACACACAAACATACTCTTCCATACTTTAAACAATTACGCATCATAGATCAACGTTGATATTCTAACTTTGGCCCAAGATAGTAGAATCCTTATTATTACATTATATTTGAACTCGTTTTTCACTTATTGTTTGACTTGTTGAATAGCCAAAATAAAATAACAAAATTTATGTCAAAAAGCTAAAATAACCCTAAAATACGCCCCAATGTCTTTATACTCATTATATTTGGACTCCTTTTTCCTTATTTGTGCTGCTCGTTGTTTCCTTCTTATAGTTAGTTTTAGGTCGTGGCTTATGTTTGTTTCTTTTCTTTTCTTCCTTTTTTTTGTTTTTGCCTCTGACATTTTTCTTCTTCACTTATATCACCTTCCTTTCTTTCAGCACTAGACATTTATTTAACAACTTTTCATCTGTAAAATAAAAATAAATAAATTCTCTGTAGATCTCAACAACTTAATGTTTGCTGCATCTTTCTTCAAAATCCGTCGACACCTCCATCATCATTCGATTTTGCCCGAAAACGTCGTCTCTAAAACTATGCTTCTAATCTACAAAACTATACTAGACTTCTGATTAGTTCGCAGTTGGCGAGATCAGCCGATCCAGTCTAACTTTAAAATATTATTTTGAATGGGAGTTTAAATTTTTTTGAATATCCTTATAGAGTCATATATTATGTGGGTACCTAATCTTCTTTTGTGCAAGTTTTAGAGAAACTAACGTAACTTTTGATTTCGAAATAATTTTAGGTTAATTATTGAGACTATGGATTGATAAGTCATTCATCTGCAAATTCATATAGCTTTGGATCTCATGCTAAACTTGTAAGCATCAAAGAAGCTGATTACAAGTGGTTGTACAAATAGATCACCAAAAATTCGAATCGGGGTTAAGCCCAATCCTAACCTATTTTACCAATTAGGTCATATCTTTTAAATAATTTTTTTTTTGAACTGATATTTGGATATGTTATATATAAGAGATAGATAAACAAGTTTTCTAAAGATAAGATGGTTAACAAATATGTCAAAATAGTCAATAAATATGTTGCAATGCGCTGTTTATGTTGAAGGATATCTCTTGAACATGATTCGGTAATTTAGTCATATCTCCCTTATCCAAAAGCCAAATTTGACAAATGATATATGAAAATATTTTAGCAGACAAAGATATACAACTTTTATTCTTTACCCATCATCAACATTTGGTTGTATCCAACCTTAAAATTCAATTCAATTAGGTGGTTGAAAATTTAGAGGATTTGGTGTACAACTTACCAACTCTTGACAACTAGTATATCACTTGATTGTTTAACTCCTCCATTATATGTTTGGCCTTTATCATACTTTAAGCACTATAAATAAGCCATATATTAAGCTTGTAAGAGGAGGAAGGGGGCTAAAGGGTTTCTTTAGGCAAAGTTTTTTAGTAATAATAGAAATGTGTTCTCTGGTTTCTCTTCTATTTTTAGTATTTTCTACTTTTATTATGTCTTTTTGGAATTCATTTTGCTAAGGAGAAAGCGTGAACCTCTTGATGGAGGAAGATGAATAGTTATAAAGGTAGAAAATATTTAGGTGTATTGTATTATTATTTTAATTTTTGATTTAAACCCTACTTGTTTTGTAGTGATTCTTGATTTCTATATCACTAATGGCATAATAAATACTTGGGTTCATTTAGCTAGACGTTTGGTTTTATTACACCAACCGCTAATATGAAACATTGATTTGTTTTGAACAAATGTGTGCATATAAATACTTGATCCCATTTACATATCTTGGCGTTAAGAGATAATTTGCAAATAGTAAGACAATATCATAATTGCTTTTTTGCATGAGCTAGTTGCTGACATCTTCCTATTGGAACCTTCATTATATATAAATTCTAATAGTGACAATTAAAAGAGGTGAAAGAATAAAAAATCATTCATCTATCCCAAACTCAAGAGCGGGTCCTTAATTATCAATACTTTTATTACTTTATTTTTTTCAGTTATAGCCTATATTATTTTTATATATTATAATTCATATAAAGCCCATCTTTATTTTTTAGAAATATAATCCTGAATTCTTAAGACAACTTCTCTATGGATCGATCTCGAACTCACGAAAAATTTATTACTTGACACAACCTACACTTGGGTTTGCAATTTTAAAGTTGTAGCAAATTTTTGGCGTCGTTGCCGGGGACGGCAATGTAAGTTTTCAGATTTGTAAATATTTCTCTTTTGTAAATATTGTGTATTTTTTTCTTTATGATTATATGGTTATATGGTATCATAGTCATAATTCTCGACGTTTAGTTAAAAATAATTCTGAAACTTTGCTTGAAAATTTGTTTGAGTCACCTCCACACACTTCCACCATGGCTGAAAATGAGAATCAATAGATGTGTACCATGCGTTATTACTTGCAACATTCTCAAAATTCTTCTCCTTATTGTTTCATTTTTCCTCTAAATGCAAATAACTTTCGATTCAAGCCAGGTATGATTCTTTTACTTCCTAATTTTCATAATTTAGACTCTGAAAGCCCTTACTTGCATCTGAAAGAATTTGATGAGTATGTGCCACATTTGATGATCAAACTTGTACAAATGTGATTGTTAAGTTCAAATTATTTTCTTTTTCTTTAAAAGATAAAGTAAAAACTTGGCTTAATTCTTTAAAATCTTGGTCAATGGCACTTGGAAAGAATGCAAACTGAATTTTTGAAATTTTTTTTCCAACTCATAAAACTAATGCTTTGAAAAGACAAATTCAATTTTTTTCTCAAAATTCTAATGAAAATTTCTTTCAATATTGGGAAAATTTTAAAGATTTGTTGAATTCATTCCTATATTATGGTTTTGAAAAATGGCGCTTAATTAGTTTTTTTTATAAAGGTTTAACTTTTAAAATAAAATAATTTTTTGAAATAATGTGTAATGGTGAGTTTCGTGATAAAGAACCCTATGAATGCTTAGAATATCTAGACCATTGGCGGAAAACTCTCAATCATAGCATAGTGTTAATTCTTCCGAAAGTTCTATTAGATCTAATTTTGCTAATAGTAATAAAGAAAAATATTACCTTAGTCAAGAAGATGATCTAAATGCTAAGATTGCTAGTTTAACAAGAAAAGTTGAAGCCATGGAACTTAAAAATGTAAAGGAAATCAAATATGTGCAAAAGGAAGAAGTTTGTAGCAATTGTAAACTTATAGGGCACTCCATCAATGAATGTCCAAAACAAATTTCATGAACACATTCAAAAAGCCTTTTCATTCTCCATATTCTGAAACTTCTAATTCACAATGGAGAAATCATCATAATTTTTGTTGGCGAGATGATAACTGTGTCCAACTACTACATTCACAAAAGCCACCAAACTTTCTTTCTTATCCACCTCCACATATAAAATCCCTTGAGGAGACTTTGCAAGCATTTATCCATGAACAAACAAACATCAATAATCAAACTTCACAAACTATCAATGAGATAAAAAAATACACTTTCAACATTAATTGCCTCTTTGCGCACTCAGGGAAAGCTAAGTTTCTAGCTCAACCTCAACCTAATCCTTCCACTCAGTGTCATGTTTCTTTTTCAGGTGAAAATTCAATCAAAGAGTCTAATTTGGTCACAACTCTTCGGAATGAAAAAATTATTGATAAGACTATTCATCTCAAGGAGAAAGTCTCTAATCCACTTTCAGAAATGAAGAATGGAAATAGTCTTGGCGATAAACATAAGTTTAATGAAGGTAAGTTTGAAAATGATGAAAATGAAAAATATTCACTTTTAGCTCATTTTCCTCAAAGATTGCAACCAACTCACAAATTGAACTCAAATTCTAAAATTTTTGAACTTTTTCAACAAGTCAAGATTAATATTTCATTGTTAGATGCAATCAAACAAGTTCTTTCTTATGCCAAATTTTTGAAAGATTTGTGTACAATCAAAAGAAAACATAATGAACAAAAAAATGCATTTTTAACTGAAAGTGTTAATTCAATCATTCAATAATTCACTCCACCAAAGTACAAAGATTCAGGGTGTCTAACCATTTCATATACCATAGAAAATACTAGAATAGAGCGGGTTTTGCTTGATCTTGGTGCTAGTAAATCTTCTACCTTTCTCAATTTATGAACAGTTAGGTTTGAAAGAACTTAAAACAACTTCTGTTGTACTCCAATTAGTTGACCATTCAATTAAAGTCCCAAATGAGTAGTAGAAGATATGTTGGTACAAATTGATAAGTTTTACTTTCGATTGGATTTTATTATTTTGGACACAGAGCCTATTGTACATACGTATACACAGATTCCTATCATTTTGGGTCGTCCTTTTCTTGCAACTTCAAATACTTTGATTAATTGAAAGAATAGTATTTTGAAGTTATCTTTTGGAAATATGACTTTGAGACTAAATGTGTTTACTGTTTGTAAGCAACCTGTAGAAGATGTCGAAGTACATTAAGTGGATTCAATCGAGAAACTTGTTCATTAATATTTTACTACCACTAACTTTTCATATTCTTTGGAGACTTATTTTGAAAGTGAAAATATATGTAAAAATACACACTCTAATAATATCTCTGAATTTTCACAGGTACAAGAAAAAAGTTTTTGGAAGCCAAAGTTTGAAGAAACTTTATCATCAACAGTACAATCTATTCCATCAAATATTAAAGATCCCGTGATTGATTTGAAATATTTTTTATTTGATTTACAATACTTTTTCTTGGGTGAGAATGAGGCTTTTCCAGTAATAATTTCTTCCAAACTTAATTCATCCCAAGAAGGTAAGTTGATTGAAACCCTGAAAATGCATAAGAATGCTTTAGGATGAACCATTGCTGACAATAAAGGTATTAGTCCTTTAATTTGCAAACATAATATCTATTTAGAGGAAAATGCTAAACTTTCTAGAGAGATGCAACTAAGGCTAAATCCTAATATGAAAAAACAGTAAGAAGTCTCTTCCAATCATGTAGCATTCATATTGGACTTTAACTTTTGATATATTGTGTGATGCAGTGACTATGCTGTTGGAGTTGTTTTAGGATAAAGAAAAAATAAGAAACCATATGTTATTTAATATGCAAGTAAAACTTTAAATAGTGCTCAATTGAGTTATTCGACAACTAAAAAATATACAATCACCTACAACCCTGTTTAAAACACTTCATCACATATGTCCTGTATATAGCAATATTTATATAAAAGCACAACACCCACAACCACAACAATATTTACATACTTGTTTACAGTAAAGTTTTAAAAGCAAAATATAGTACCAGTCTCAAAATATAATACAACAAACTCAGAATATAACAAGTCAACAAAATAGCCCAGCAGGTCGTCATCCATGTACACGCTTCCTTAGACATCTATAGGAGCTCCAATAGTTGTCCAGTTAGAAAAAGATGCTTCAACCATCATCGTGATACTATATGAGTTAACACTCAACAAATAAAGGTTATGCATGCCAAAGAATAATCCACAACATCAAGTCATGCATCTCAAAATGTTATGCCTACAATGCAATTCCATGCATCAAAATATTTCTCTTAAAATCTTTTCTTTCTTGGGCCCCTGATAATGCTACTATCCCATGCACCGGAAAGAGCTCTGCACACTTTTATAATTCAATGGCCAATAATGATATAAGCATGCAAATTCATGCATGCTTCGGTGCACTAGTAGTGGTTAGCAAAATATTTTTCTTTCTCAAAATAATACCGTGCAATGCAAGATTTATCATAATGCTCGTATATGATGCATGCACGTGCTAATGCCCATGTATGTATGCTCAATGGATGTGAATGACAGCAATACGTGCCCTCTGCTATGCACATATGATCTATGATATTACATATAAATCACACATTTACTATGTTTATGCATTGTAGTTGCAAATGAATCTTTACTTATCTTTCACTTGGTTGGTGGCTTAGTCTTGATTTGTTTAGTATTTCTCTCCAACCTTAGATGTAAAATAGCCTGTAATATTACTCAACATCAAGCACCATTCCAATTTGGCAATTTGAAAGCACAAAATCTCATACTAAGACCTTAAACACCAAGCTATCTAGGTAACAATCAACCTTTAACAAACTAGAACCCAATATAGTCTCTCAAATAACTTAATTTCTCATCTTAGATACATGTACACATCATGTAATTGAAGTATTATCACTCTAATATCATGTACCTAATTGTTAGAACTCAATAGCAACATGTTTAGGTTGAAACATGGTAAGTTATCAAATGGGACATATTTAAATTTTCGTATTTTTCTTCTATCCAATTTAGTTGCATGCTAACTTTGACATCCTTAAGTATATCCAATCACTCCCAAATTTTTACCACACTTAGATAACATGAAGATAAATGTAATAATATTTTATAATTTCCAAAAATCACTGATTTACCTCAGCAAAACCAGCCTATTTATCACAACACAAAAACTGTAAGTTCTGTCATGACAGTTTTGAGTGTCTCTTTAATATCAAATGATATTTCAATTTATAGCTCTCCAAACTTACATACATCACCTAAACTCATATATAAACACATATATGGTGAAATATATAGGTTTTAATCAAGTTATTATACATATATAAAGCTTTAAATACAAAAACCAGCAAGTATACAATTTTTATCCCTATTGATTTCTATTGTGATTTGACAACTAAAAATCCCTCTTTTGTGAATTATAAGACCATAGATAACATTATAACATGATTATAAACAATAATAGAAGCTTTAAAAATCATAAAACCTCAAACAATTCAAGAACTTAAATAAAAAACATGAGTTAAACTCACCTGTGCACAAATTTAAATTTCTACTTGCTCCTCCTTACTTCTCTTTGCTTCCTTCACTTTTTTCTTTACTTGGAATCACTTGGGATCGAATTATAAAATTTAATATGGAGGTTTTGGAGGTTAAATAGCTCAGAAAAATGTTTTTGGTCGTGGTTCAAAGATAGAAATGAAGAAAGGGTGAGGTGGTAGCTTGAGTTGGCAAAGTTTGAGGTGTCAAGTAGTGGTTCAAATCTGATATTACACACACCTTATACAGTTGTAATCTAGTGTTTCTCATTATTGATTTATCTATTTACAACCTATTTTAATTTTGTATGATCGGATAATAAATTCTACCCTAATTTCTTAACCGTTCATTTGATCTCTAAACCGATTGACATTCAATTCTTAAATGATTGTCTTGTTTGTATTTCTAAAATCATATGCACATATTGACCTTGTAATATGACACTTAAATCACATTATATCATTTCCAATATCCCAAGTATGTTAATTTACAAATATATACTTTTGAAATAACTTGATCAAATCAAATTAAATCGTATAAACTTACTAGTGACACCTTTAACACTTCTAAAAATTATAATGTGTAACCTAATAATATTCATCATATTGATACCTAATTTTCTTCTTATCCCAATATAGAATTGACCATTTAGGTTAGGGGATTCGATAATCAATTCCGTGCGAAAGTTTCAAAAATTAAGTTTAATGATTAAGAACGCCATATAAAATAAAATGAATTATATAATATCAATATAAATGCAAATAGCACGCAATTAACATGTAATGCATGAATCATATTTGGCCAAGTGAGTAGTGAAAGGTTCGGGTTTCATAACTTGTTTGTGATGACTCATTTCAAACCACACCCATTAATGACACTTTCCCCACAGTTTGGACCGACCTCTGTCCCCACAGTTTATCTCTGTCCCTACTGTCTGAATTGCTGTCGAGCCTCCTGTTCATAAGCGATTCTCAATTCAGTCTCTTTTGCAACCAGCGCCTATCAGCTATGTGTGAAAATATCACCTTTGAGTACCCGCCATATTTACATCCTGGTACAACTCCAATCTCAAACCCTCTAGAAATCTCCCTACTTTTAGTGCTTCAGTAGACCATGTGTGTAGCAAACCTGGACAGCTGTTCAAATCTACGAATATATTCCCCAACAGTCATTGCTCCTTATCACAATTGTATAAACTTGTTCATCTTTATCATGTGAACTGGGGCCATGAAATATTTATTTTGAAATAACTCTTTGAATTTGTCCCAACTCATAGTAGTAATGTCCTTTATACTGCTGATCTTGTCCAACCAATGGCCTGCACTATTACGAAGCATGAAAGTGGCACACATTACCCTCTCTTCTTCTGGCACCCAATTGTACTAGAACATGTTTTCCAATGTCCTCAACCAGTCCTCTATCCTCAAATGTCGGGGGATCCAGCCTCCTAAATCATTCTCCCACCATATATATATATACTCCATCTGCTGTTGGTTTACCTCTACCCATGGCATCTCACCATCATCCCTCTGCAATATCAGCTATTGAATCTATTCGGATTGTCGTTCAATCAACTTTATTAACCGGTTCATTATGGTGTCTCGATCATTACCCGGGGTGGGTGTCTCATCTCTTTATGCTCTAGCACCACCATTACTCTCACCACGAGTTCTGACCATTTTGCGGTGCTATTTTCTATAAGTTTGACAATATATGGCCAATATAATTCATGAAATATGTAATGCATTACATGATAATGTAAAACTTATTAGCATGGTTCTGTTCCGCAAGTTCTGAGTTCATGTACATGGACAGTCTATAAGACCTCAAATCGGGCTCTGATACCACTCTGTAATACCCACTACTCAACAATTATAAATAAAGTATAATTTAACATGATAGAACTTGTGTGTACGTGTGATATTTTTTTGTGTGTAACACTTTAAGAAAAGATAAGTCACTTTTTACACGCACAATCCTGTTTAAATTAATTCCTCACATATGTCATGTATATAACAGGATCAATATTTATATAAAACACAACACCCACAACAACCACAATATTTACATACTTGTTTACAGTAAAGTTTTAAAAGCGAAATATAGTACCAGTCTCAAAATATAATATAACAGACACAGAATATAACAAGTCAACAAAATAGCCTAATAGGTCGTCATCCATGTACACACTCCCTCAGACACCTGCAGGAACTCCAACAGCCACCGACCTAGCAAAAGATGCTTCAACCATCGTTGTGCTCACCTACAATGAATAAACTATATAAGTTAACGCTCAGCAAGTAAATGTTATGCATGCCAAAGAATAATCCACAATATCAAGTCATGCATCTCAAAATGTTATGCCTACAATGCAATTCCATGCATCTCAAAATTATTTCTTTCTTGGGCCCCTGACCAAATCTACTATCCCATGCACTAGAAAAGAGCTCTACACACCGTCATAATCCAATGGCAAATAATGATATAAGCATGCAAATCCATGCACGCGAACCTATAAATCCATGCATGTTTCGGTGCACTAATAGTGGTCAACAAAATATTTATCTTTTTCAAAATCATGTCGCGCAATGTAAGATTTATCACAATGCTCGTATATGATGCATACACGTACCAATGCCCATATATGTATGCTCAATGGACATGAATGACAGCAATGCGTGCCCTCTGCTATGCACATATGATTTATGATATTACATATAAATCACACATTTACTATGTTTATGCATTGTAGTTGCAAATGAATCTTTACTTACCTTTTACTTGGTTGGACTTAGTCTATATTTGTTTAGTATTCCTTTTCAACCTTAGATGTAAAATAACCTGTAATATTACTCAAAATCAAGCACCATTCCCAATTTGGCAAGTTGAAAGTACAAATCTCATACTAAGACCTTAAACACCAAACTATCTAGGTAACAATCAAGCTTTCACAAACTAGAACCCAATACAGTCTCTCAAATACCTTAATTTCTCATCTTAGATACATGTACAAATCATGTAATTAAAGTATTATCACTCTAGTAGCATGTACCTAATTTTTTAACTCAATAGCAACATGTTTAGGTTGTAACATGCTAAATTATCAAATGGGACAGATTCACATTTTCATATTTTCCTGCTGTCCAATTTAGTTGCATGCTAACTTTGACATTTTTAAGCATATCCAATCACTCCCAAATTTTTAACACACTTAGCTAACATGTAGAGAAATGTAATCATATTTTATAATTACCTAAAATTACTTATTTACCTCATCAAAACCAAAAATCTTTTCACAGTACAAAAATTGTAAATTCTATCATGATAGTTCTGAGTGTCTCTTTAAATATCAAACCATATTTCAATTTATAACCTCTTCAAACTTACATACATCACATAAACTCATATATAAACATATATACGGTGAGATATAGAGGTTTTAATCAAGTTATTATACATATATAAAGCTTTAAAAATAAAACCAACAAGTATATAGTTTGTCCCTATTGATTTCTATTGTAATTTTGCAACTAAAAATCCCCATTTTGTAAAATATAAGACCATAGATAACATCGTAACATGATTATAAATAATAATAGAAGCTTTAAAAATCATAAACCCTCAAACAATTCAAGAACTTAAATAAAAAACATGAGTTAAACTTACATATGCACAAATTTAAACTTCTACTTGCTCCTCCTTACTTCTCGTTGCTTCTTTCACTTTTTTCTTTACTTGGAATCACTTGAAGCAACTTATAAAATTTAATATGGAGGTTTTGGAGGTGAAATAGCTCAGAAAATAGTTTTTGATCGTGGTTCAAGGATAGAAATGAAGAAAGGTTGAGGTGGTAGCTTGAGTTGGCAAAGCTTGCTGTGGTAAAATTTGAGGTGTCAAGTGATGGTTCAAATCTGATGTTACACACACCTTATACAGTTGTAATCTAGTGTTTCTTATTATTGATTTATATATTTACAACCTATTTTAATTTTCGTACGATCGGATCAACCATAATTTCTTAATCGTTCATTCGATCTCTAAACCGATTGACATTCAATTCTTAAATGATTGTCTTATTTGTATTTCTAAAATCATATGCACATATTGACCTTGTAATATGACACTTAAATCACATTATATCATTCCAATATCCCAAGCATGTTAATTTATAAATATATACTTTTGAAATAATTTGATCAAATAAAATTAAACTGTATAAAATTACTAGTGACACCTTTAACATTTCTTAAAATTATAACATGTAACCTAGTAATATTCATCATATTGATACCTAATTTTCTTCTTATCCCAATGTAGAATTGACCATTTAGGTTAGGGGATTCGATAATCAATACCGTGCGGGAGTTTCAAAATTAAGTTTAATGATTAAGAACATCATATAAAATAAAATGAATTATATGATGTAAATATAAATACAAATAGCACACAATTAACATATAATTCATGAATCATATTTGGCCAAGTGAGTAGTGAGAGATTCGGGTTTCACAACTTGTTTGTGATGACTCATTTCAAACCACACTCATTAATGACACTTTCCCTAATAAACAACTATTTAATATTTCTATTTAACCTTGGTTTGCTGACATTGTTAATTTTCTTGTGACAGGAAAGACGCCATTGCATTAAAACTCCCAAGATAAAAAGATATTTTGATTGAAGTGAAAAGCTTTAATTGGGATGATCCATACCTATTCAAATATTGTTGTGATCAAATCTTTCGAAAATGCATGCCTGACAATGAGATATGTAATATTGTTTAATTTTATCATTCAGAAGTATGTGGTGGTCACTTTTCGACAAAGAAAACCGCTACAAAGATCTTGCAATGTGGATTTTATTGTCCAACTATTTTCAAAGATACTTACACTTTCTGCAAAAGTTGTGAAAATTGTCAAAAGTTGGGGTCCATTTCAAAATGAAAAATGATGGCCCTACACCTTGTCTTAGTGATTGAAATATTTAACTGTTGGGGTATTGATTTCATGTGACCATTTCCATGATCATTTGGTTTTATTTACATATTGGTTGCCATAGATTATATCTCAAAATGGATCGAGACAATTCCCTGTCAAAACAATGATCATAAAATAGTGATAAATTTTTTTAAAAAAATATTTTAAGTCGATTTGGAATTTCTCGATCCAGTATCAATGATGGGGAAATATTTTTGTAATGAAGGTTTTTGAAATTTTAATAAGGAAATATGGAATCATACATTAAGTTGCAACCTTTTATCACCCTCACATAAATGGACAAGTTGAACTTGTAAATAGAGAGATAAAATAAATTTTAAAAAAGAGAGTTAACCCAAATCGTAAAAATTGGTCTCTTAGACTTACCGATACAATTTAGGCATATAGAACTGCTTTCAAAATATTATTTAGCATGCCTCCTTATATGATAGTTTATGGAAAACCTTGTCATTTACCTGTTGAACTTGAACATAAAGCTTAATGGGCAATCAAAATGTTTAACTTCAACTTTGATGAAGTTTCAAAATTACACAAATTGCAAATCAATGAACTTCAAGAATTGAGAAATAATGAATATGAGAATTCTAAAATTCATAGAACAAGAATCAAAGATTTTCATGATAATAAAATTTTAAGAAATATATTTGAGGTTGGTTTTATAATTCTCGATTGTATTTGTTTCCTGAAAAATTGAGATCAATGTAGATTGGTCCTTTGTTGTAAAAAATGTATATTCTTATAGAGCGATTGACATTGAGAATCCTAGAAATGGTAATGTATTCAAAGTAAATAGACAAAAATTCAAATCGTTTCTAGAGAATCAATTTTCAGAAGAAGAATTTATTTTTCTTTATGACTCTTGTTATGATTAGTGTGTGTGTATATATATACTTATTTTCTCTGACTTTATTTATTTTGTAGGTTTTTTTTCTAGTTAAGTGGCGGATAATGGTACTCTGTGGCTATTAAAGTCGAACTTATCAATTTCCCAACAACTAATATTTATGTACAAAGTTTCTCTCTTTCTTATTTTTTTTCTAAATGGATGACATTTTTCTAAATCTCAAGAAGTGATTTCTTTTTCTTCCTAAAAATACAATTTTAAAAATTTATAAAATCAGGATTGAAATATTAAAGATACTTATGCACAAGGGTATTCAGGAGACATGTGATGAATAATTGAAGCAAAGGTAAAAGTAACAGGTAAGTTTTTATGCGACTCTTCAAACTTGCTTACTAGATACATATGTTAGTTTTGGTAAAAACACATATTCAAAAAAACAAAGGGTGAAAAAATACAAGTTTGTTACAAATGTGTTCGATGGACTTACAACACAAAGTGTCGTTCCTTAAGAATGATTTCTAAAAATCGAGAAGATAAAATTCAATTCATTATGGATGAATTGAGTAAGGAGTTTTTAGATGACGTTATATTGACTCTTGAGATGCATTCATGTGGATTAGTGCATCGTACAATTCTTAATTTATGGAATCACTTCCAGGATGAATATGCGCATTATAATCTTGGGAATCTGATATTAAAAGACTTTGTTTGCCAATTTATAAGAAAATTAGATGGGAGGCATATCCTTGACCCATAGAGGGTGTTTAAGTCGTTATTAGACGTAAAATCAGAGAAAGATGCGAGCCACAATCACAACTACGTGTACATTCATGTGTAGTAGTTAATTTTTCTTCAAACTTTGTGTTCTTATTTTCAATCTTTCTGAAAAAAGAAAAGACGTGCAATATATGCATTCTCTGATCACATCTTAATAAATAGCACCGTACTCACTCAATTTTGCACAACTTACTTTAAAAAAAATAAAGAAAATAAAAGGATCTTTCACTCTCAAGTTCAATTGTATTTGTGTCTTTTGTGAATCCAATCCTGGAAAAAAATAGTGAGTTCATAAGGGCAGCCCATAACCTTGATAGAACATTAGCAGAAAGAAAAATTCATTTAGTGTATGGAGAGGCAGCTTAGGGCTAATGGGGAGTGTTTCTAGTTCTACTCTTGTAGGAGGAGTCAAGAGTTATCCAAAAACCTTTAACAGTATAGAATATCATAGGTATGTCCATCAGAGATGAGCTAAAAGTGTCACATATTTAGAACAGAATGTTTAACATGTTAAACAATGCGGATGCATTCATCACTCTACCTGGTGATTTTGGTACACTGGAGGAGTTATTCCAGGTTATCTCTTAGGTACAACTCAATATTCACCAGAAACCTGTGGGTATTCTTAATGTTAATGGTTTTTATGATAGTTTGCTATCTTTTGTAGATCAGGCTATGAAAAAAAGTTTTATTTCACCATTTGCGAGACGAATCCTCATTTTTGCTCCAACACCTGACCAACAAAATTTATCAACTTCTAGCATATGTGCCTGAACTTGATCCAACATTGGCCTGTGTGAATTGGTCCAATAGGGATAGTGGTCAAAAATGCAAAATGAATTTGATTTTCAATGTGTGAAATTTATCCTTAATGGTTTCAACTAATAGAGTGTTTTGAGTTGTTTCAACTTTAATTTTTTCAATAAGCGATATTTCAGGTGATATCTTTTAAACTCTATTTTCTTATCTATTTTTGACATTAGGGACAATGTCTTAATTAGGTTGGGGGAGGGGATAGTTGATATCATGTGTCGTGTGTTCAATGTGTGTTTTTTTAGTTTTTTTTTAAATAAATTCAAGTGTGTTTTCTTTTGGATCCGTTAAAACCATGAGTAAGGGTGACCAGAGTAAAGGGTAATCTTTTGACACTCTTGAGACACACCCATATTTTTTTGCATAACATGGCATATTTGTGAAATTTTTAACTGAGATTTTGATGAATTATCAAAATATAATTGTAATCATTTTTTTGTTAAAGTCCAAGGGTACTATCTTTAAAAAGAATTAGTCTTATGCACATCTTAAGCCTTGTGGAAAGATTGGTTGCAATACATATAATTAAAAATTCTGATCATGTTAAAGTGTTTACTTTTTAATATTTACACATCTTTTGTGAATAAGTTGAGAGTTTGAGAAAACAAGCATTCTGAACTTCAATTGATCATTTCAATTGGTTTCGTTGCAATTTGAGATGCTTAATTATGTCTACCTTGAATGTGGAGAAATGAATTGGGTAAACCTGTGTAGTTATCTATTTCTACTGAAATATTTCACTTTGTAACTAATGATATGAGTATAATTAATAATACTTCTTTTGATCTTCTGTTATCATGCGCATCATGTTGCAAAACAAAAACAAAAAAAAACAAAAAAAATTACCATTTCATTTTCAAGTTAACCAATGAAATTTTGAGGCATATTTTGGTAAGACAAACTAGATATTTTAAATTTTGTGACTATCTATCTTATGCTCAGTTTTAGTTTGAATGTTTGTCCTAAATCATTTAAGTCATTTCTCTTAGTGTTTTAAATGTTTTCCAACTCCATGAGTGAACACCTTACCAACTTATATGGCAAACACCTACCTGTGAGGATATGGAGTTGAGGTTTGTTCATGATTGATTTTTAAGTTATATGTATCTTGGTTTGTGGAATAAAAGGTTGGCTTAGTCCACATACGCACAACATCCTTTGGAAATTCCAAAAAAAAAAAAATCTTGCCATGTTCTGTGATCTTTGATAAATGATTGTTTCTGATCATCATGTCATGTTCATTTTTATTTGTATTGCATTTCATTACGCTATAATTACTAGTGACCAGTAATAAGTTGGTTGGGGGGTGTGATGAACATCTAAAAATGTACAATTAATTAGGATTTATATAATTATTTTCACTTTGAAATTTTCATTAGAACTCCCAATTAAAGTATTTTTTGTATTTTAGGAATAAAATGGAAAATCAACATAAAAAATGTGATTAAAAAGTTTTATTTTCTTTTGCGCAGGTTTTAGAGAAACTGGAGTAACTTTTGATTCTGATTTTGGGTTAATTGTTGAGGCTATGGATTGATAAGTCATTCATCTACAAGCTCATGTAGACTTTAAATCTCATACTAAATTTGTAGAGATCAAAGAAGTTGGATTACAAGTGGTTGTACAAAATGGATCACCAAAAAATTGAATCAGAGTTAAGCTCAGTCCTAATCTATTTTACCAATTAGGTTATATCTCTTAAATTAAAATTATTTTGGGCTGATATTTGGATATGTTATACACAAGATATATATTAAAAAAATTATGAAGACAAGATGGTGAGGAAATGTGTCAAAATGGTCAATAAACATGCTGCAATGCGCTGCCGGTGTTGAAGGATGGCTCATGAACATAATTCGGTAATTTGATCATATCTCCTCATTCGAAAGCCAAATTTGACAAATGATATATGAAAATATATTAAAAAATAAAGATATACAACTTTTATTCTTTACCCATCATCAAAATCTGGATGTATCCAGTCTTAAAATTCAATTCAATTGGGTGGTTGAAAATTTAGATAATTTGGTGTACAACTTACTAACTCTTGACAACTAGCATACCATTTGATTGTTTAACTCCTCCATTATATGTTTGGCATCTAGCATACTTCAAGCACTATAAATAGGCCATGTATTAAGCTTGTAAGAGAGGGGGGTAGAGAATTTCTTTAGATTAAGTTTTTTAGTAGTAATAAAAATGTGTTCTCTAGTTTTTCTTCTATTTTTAGTATTTCCTATTTTTATTATGTCTTTCTGAATTTTATTTTATTGAATAAAAAAGGCAAACCTCTTGATGGAGGAAGAGGAACGGTTATAAAGGTAGAAAATATTTAAGTGTGTTGTATTATTGTTTAATTTTTTTATTAAAGCCCTACTTATTTTGTGGTGATTATTGATTTCTGTATCACTAATGACACAATAAATACTTAGATTCATTTAGCTAGACATTTGATTTTACTACACCAACCGCTAATATGAAATATTGATTTGTTGTAGATAAAAGTGTGCATATATACTTAATCCCATAAACAAGTGTTAGTGTTAAGAGATAATTTGCAAATAGTAAGATAATATCATGATTACCTTATTACATGAGTTATTCGGTAACATTTTTCCATTGGAACCTTTGTTATGTATCGATTCCAATAGTGGCAATTAAGAGATAAAAAAATAAATAATCGTTCATCTATCTAAAACTCAAGAGCGGATCCCTAATCCTCAGTACTTTTATTAATTTGATTTTTTAATTATAGCATACATTATTTTTATATATTCTAAATCACATAAAGCCCAGCTTTATTTTTTTTAGAAATATAATCCTGAATTCTTCAGACAACTTTCCTATGGATCGACCTCGGACTGACGAAAAATTTATTACTTGACACAACCTACACTTTGATTTGCAACCTTAAATTTGTAGCAATGCTTCCAGCCGGTAATTAGTTGAACCATGTCAAGGCATGCTTGGAGAGACTACATTGGAAAATATTGCAGTAGGCGGCGACACTCAAATCGTACAAGTTCACTTTGGCGTAAAACTTGTCAAGGTGCTCTTGTAGATCACCAGTTCCATCAAACTCGATATGGTTGGCTATCTTGACTCTAGTCGATAGGGACTCAGCCAAGATAGCGGGAGAGGATGGGTTTCGCCTGGGGGTACTACCTCCAATGGGAGGCAATCCTTCTTTTGGTCATGTGAGCCTACTAGAAAAGTAGGTGCCACAGTATGTGTTGTCTTCGTCTCCCCTCATTGCTTTATACGATCTCTAGGTGGGGATGCATAGCTGCTCACATCTTCGTGAGTATCGATCTCTTCTCTCAAGAGCTAAAGCATTTCGGCTTTCGTGGAGTGACTAAGGGGGCTCTTCTCTATGTTGGTTAGTAGTGTTGCGGCTCGCCGCCTGGTGCCTTTCCTCGGTCTTGGCGGGAGCTGAAATTGGACCTCGACCTCTGTGAGGCGAGTGAAAGGGCTTCTCTCTATGTTAGTTAGCAAAAAACTGTGTAACTACTTCAGCCGCTGCGCAAGTTGTCATATTTTCAATTATAATCCTTAATGCTTCATGAGTCATGTGTAGTATCAGCTCCACCTGACAAGGGGCAGGCGAATCTCTTGTGGTAGTTGGAGGTGGACACTGGTCGCCTCCAGCACCAAAAGCGTCCACGGTAGGGGAGCTGCCTTGGGTGTTGGCTGCTCTCACAATTCTAGATCTTGACCACATTCTCAATAACCAAACAATGATTGCCATAAATAATGCCAAAATGATGTGGTATCACTTCTATTAGTAGTATTCTTGATGAGTCGGATTATTAAGTGGGTCGTTGTCTGCATCATATAAAATTATTAGGAGTCCCGAGACTCGACGAAAACCTTCCAACGCTCAAATCAGTTTCATAATAAGTAGTTGTAAGCCAGTAATCTTGAGAGTATACAATTTTGTAATTAATTGTGTATTTTTTAATAATAAAGGCTATGAGTATTTATATTGTTGATGTGAGGGTTTTCATAAGTTTGGTCTTATGGCCTTAGTGAGCTTAGTTTAAGTATTATAACTCAATTTATCTATTATTTTGTGAATCTCATGAACTTGACCTATTGGATTTTATCTTTATTTCGACACATAATTTAAATGGACCTTTTAGACTTAATATCTTGTATCTACTTTGGGCTCATGACCCATCAGATTCAATTCATTGACACTCCTATCCATAAGCTCTCTATATTATTTTTTTCAATTCCACTATTGTAGTCCCTTCTGCCATTGTTTTGGATCACCTCGTCGCTCAGTCACCAAATTGATGCACTCCAAACAATGAAATAAGAACTGAGGAGTTCTCAAAGGATCAAAGTTAGGAATTGATCCTGGAAAGAAACCCTAGAATACCTACACAGCAAGAGTTCGAGAAGAAGAAGACACAAGTTCACTCAAAGATTACCTGCTTTGTTCGTTGATGGAAATGATTTTTATACATTCAGCGCCACTGTTCCGACAAGAGTTAGAAGTGTTAGTTACTGATCTAACTGACCAACTAAGCTTGTAAACCTAAGTAATCTTACATTTAATGAAACTAATGAAAGGTATTTATTGCATAGAAGTTGCTATTTCTCCTTTAAATGTCACACTTCCCTTTCTATTGCTCAAAGTTGCTTCTTTTTGCTTATAAAAGTGTCATTTCGCTTGTAGAGTTGTTGCATTTTCACATTTCTTGTTTACTATTGAAATTGGCAATGACTAATAAAAGTGTCATTGTGTTGCTCCTTTTTCCTTGGCTGTTTATTACATTTTTATGTTGGGCCTATTATATGTATGGGAAACCAAATGAAGAAAAGAAATTAGAAGAAACAAGAAAATGGAGAGAGAAAATAAGAGAGAGATAATTGTAAGAGCGAATATATATTTTATTATTAACGGTTCACGTAAGAGTAAGAGTGGTGGTTGCTAAAATTCTATACCTCCGGAGGTTATTATTGGCTTGTGTGGTAGTAATATTTTTTATGGTCGAGCTATATGAAAATTATTGGAGAAGAAATTATTGAACTGTGTGATTACAAATAATTGCTCTTATGATGGATTATTGGGTTGTGTGACAAAAGTATTTGGAGCCACAAATAAAATATGATGTTTGGAGCGCTATATAATTTCACAATTTGAGTTGTATTATTGCTAACAATTATAATGTTTGACACAATAGTAAGTACTCGATCTTAAAATTTTTACCAAAATATAAAACCTTAAGAAAGGAAGTGGATGTAAATAACCATCACTCAGAAACTAACTTTTTGATTGGGTTGTGACTATTTACCACCTGAGTCCATATTTGAATGCAAACACATTATTATTATTATTATTATTATTATTATTATTATTATTATTATTATTATTATTATTGAGTATTTTTCAATAGTTTGTGAGATGGGATTGAGGAGTGCTTTTGCTTTTGAATATCTTCCCATTTACATTTCTATTCATTTGATGGACCACCAAAAGAATTATATGTTCAATTCACATCTTCCTTTTCTTAAATAATATTATTGGCAAAATGACAAAAAAATGTACCATACTACTACTATATATTCTCTTATATAGTAGTGTGTGTATTGACACGAATATATTCTTTAAATATCATTATCGACAAAAAAATTCCTATCATATTATATAATTAATTAATGTCGATTGTGCAAGCATTACATATTATACTATCTTAAAATTTTTATGTATGGTAGTCATTAATCATTCAACAAGTAGATAAATCATTACTTCGCATTTCATGGCATTTCATGGCAACCGCAACATAAGTGGAAATAATCAAATTCAACTACCTAATTTTCCATTTGTCTAATAATTAGTATCATCACTTTCTCACTATGATGAACTACCAAAGTGAGTGAAAAAAAACAGGTACAATGGAAAATCTAGTCCAAGATCCATTCATGGGA
Organism: Paulownia fortunei; assembly: GCA_019321725.1. NCBI lineage: Eukaryota > Viridiplantae > Streptophyta > Magnoliopsida > Lamiales > Paulowniaceae > Paulownia > Paulownia fortunei. The sequence goes on along the minus strand of CM033112.1, from coordinate 17,241,382 downwards.
TCATGCAAGGGTTTGAATCATGGTACTCATGATGCTAACTTTGTTGGTCCCCGGTCCTTTTTGCATGGGGAAGTGGGCAGTTTTGAAATTAGCCCTTTTTGTAGGAAATGCTTATATATATGGGCCTCATTTTCCTAAAACTTCATACAAAGCCAGCTCCCTCACCACCACCTTTGGCCAACCCCAACCCCACCCCCACCCCTTCTCTTTTATTTTTTCATGTCACATTATTCTTCAATGGAAGAAGACCATAAAGAAATGCAGCTACTTTCCTGCAGTACTCCACATGCTGCAGCTTCTTCATCACAGCCTCCACTTTGGCCGTCAGATTCTTCCATTTCGAAATTCCAGTCGATGGATCATTTCGAGGGTCCATCACTAGACCTTCAACTATCTATAAGTGTCACCCCACTCAAGCCACCTTCAGACTGTGTCCTGATAAGGAAAGTTAGGAAGTACAAGGATGTGAAGATGGATTCTAGTTGTGTTGAAGCTCTGAAATGGCAGGCGGCCGAGCAAATTCGACTGGCAGCAATGGAGAAAGCTTATGCAGAGCGCGTGAGGGAGCTTACAAGGAGGGAGATGGAGCTAGCACAAACTGAATTTGCACGCGCACGCAACATGTGGGAGAGGGCTAGGGAGGAGGTTGAGAGGGCTGAGAAAATGAAGGAGAGGGCCACTCAGAGGATAGATTCTACAAGCATGGAGATCACTTGCCAGTCTTGCAGGCAGAAGTTCAGACCTTAAAAGCTGCAAACTGCATTTTTTGAGTATATGTAATGAAGGGCTAGTTGAAAATGGCAAACTTCATAGGTTGGAGTTTATGGAATATTGGATTCATCTTGAAAGAATGAAAGATCAGGAGGAAGGAGACAATAAAGTTGGATTGGAGTTGCAAGAAAATTGCCTCTTTTTTAGGCTCTGCATTCTGTATTAACAGTTTGTTTGAATCTTTAATTTTTCAGGTTGATGAAATGATCAATTTTAATTTTCTAGACAGAACCTGTCTTAGTTTCTTTGTTGTAATGAGAGTATATTTGAAGTACTCGAGTACGAATGCATGATGAGGCTAATAATGCAGCACATGTAGCATGAATAAAAATCAAAATTTCATGTAATAAAATAATTTCTCTTATTCTCAATACCATGATTGAAGATGTACTTGAAAAGAGCGTTTTATTTCACAAGTTCAATACATTTGTCACAGAAGGATCAGTGTGCTTCATCAATCCATTTGAGATGGTAAATTTATGCTTTCTTCCAGCAAGAATTAGTAATCCTACAGCCTTAAATTCTAACTCTAAATTTTCACATTTTCATGAGCAATAGCAGGTACTTGATCTGTAACATTTTGTGTCTATTAATTGCTAAACTGAAAGGGTAGAGAACAAAGAACAGATTGTGTACTAGTCTAGTTTAGGAAACTGCTACTTAGGGTGGTCCTTCCCTTTACTTGTATCCCTTCAGGCCTTCAACTTTGAGTTTGTACTACTGTTTGAGCTTTCTTGAGTTAGGATTATAGGCACACACCATCAATGGTAAATCGAAATTTTTTGAATGAGATAAATCCCCCATCTCTGAGTTGTCTGGTTTCATTTTTCGTTTACGCATATTCAGACTGACAATATAATAGCTAATTTCTCTCTTCTAGCATGCAATGAAGTAGCCACATAAAAGTGATTGCAAATTATTAGTGTCAACTATTTTGAGAAAGGCTGTGAAGTAATGAATCTTGAAAACAGATATAAGAATTAATAGTAATTGTCTGCTCTATAGCAGAATTGATGGGTTCTTGACTTTAGCTTCTGACTTACTTGCAATTCATCAGCCCACTTGCATTCATGAACTTCCTGTTAAGACTTTGTTGATGAAAACAGAATTGATGTGTTATTGTTTATAGCTTTTGGCTTACATGCAACTCATTAGCCCATTTGCATTCTTGAACTTCCTGTTAAGAATTTTCGGGTGAAAATCAGATAATTAAGGGTACTTTTGAGGCTTGTCGAAGACAATATCATTAAGGTGGCATTCGGCTACTGACAATGATCATGTGTAATGCAAGTAGATAAGTGTATTATCAGAGTCACAATGTGAGCTCACTTTCGAAGTTTCAAAAATATTGTCATGTGGGACAACCTTTGATATACCTACTCTCATTCCTCCTCCTCTGCATTCTTTCATCTTCAGTGTTACTACGAGTTATCACACTTTTTCCCTTAATTTGAACACCTACAACCTAGTGTAGGTCATGGTAAATATGGCTGGAATAATTGGTACTGAATTATGTATATTGCTGAAATCTGATAATCTTGGTTGATAACTACAGACCCCAACTTCTCATAGTCATAGTCAAGTTCAGAACCTTGTAGAGGTTAGAAAAGGCAAATGAATCAGAACAAAAAGCAAACCAATAAATCAACAAGAATACAGCATAGCTGTATGCAATTTGTATTCAACTTCTTAACTTTAGTTCACCCAAAAAACCACACCCCCACTATCCATGTCTGGGATCCTACACAAAAAGAAACATTTTTTGGATAAGATGAGTCTTACTAAAAGCATCAGCAACAACAGTGTGCGGCAGCAACCCATTTGACATGTTTCAAGAATTGCGCAGGTTTCTTGATTTTCCATCAATTACCAACACGTTATACTGAATGTCATAAAATTGTCTTCAACATAACCCTGATTCTGCACAAGTAACATTTTAACTAGGCCATGAAGAAATCAAAACAAAGTTCCAATCAGATCTCGGATAGCTCTTTCGTAAGTTCTAATTGGAAAACCTTATTTATGCTTCCAAACAAAGTGCAGTTGGTCTCATAATGTCATATTGCTATGATATCATTATTAGTGAGCAAGAAACCATATATCATATTACTTCTTTCCTAAAAGGTGCATTTACTTTTGCAAGCAGTAGCAAGAGGGTATGGGAACAAAAAGGGCTACCCTCTAACAATTATCAACTGTTGTTTGCCCAGACAGCATGTCAAAATGTTGCAGGTTTTTCACCGAGTGCTCAACCAAATGCAGAATCTGATAAACATTGTCTTTTACCTATTCGCCCTTTTCACGTGTTTGCTTTTTGCCTTGAGGCCATGTTGCAAAAAAAATTCCTGCATCTAATTAGAACAGATCAAACAAAATTTACCATGATAGATAATTTAAGCAACCCAAATACGTAGGGAAAGGCAAAAAAAAAATAGGTTGTCATTAACACCAGTAAATTTTGATCATTATCAGGTTATCAGTGTACTGAACTGTTTACATCTCAAAATGGTAAGTAGACCAAAGTAATGGTAGAATGCAGCATGACCTAATAACACGTTATTCGATCATTGTTTGTCAAATATGACAGCTTTTGTATTCCAGTCTTTCTGCCACTTATTTTTGATTGTGAACATACAGCCAATTGCAATAGCAATCAAAATTTTGATAAAAGCACACACAGGAAAAAGATGTAGGACCATGTTCTTGTGTGATCATCAACACAGTAATTATGACAAATCCTTAACATTTGTCTTTTCAAATTGTCAGTATGCATAAGCACTGTAACAAGAATACAGTATCTTGACATAATCCAAAGGACTTATATCCACAGGTTTAAGCCCAAAAAATTTGAAGTTAATGATTGAACAATCCTATTTCCTTATCTGATCAAAGCGGTGTATTAACAGATTTATGCATTGTGTATTCATATGTATCTCATAAGTCATATTAGGTCTCATTTCCAGTGCAGTCCAGCTCAAGTTTGATTGTGTCAGGAATAAGCTTACATTTTACTTGCACTTTGACTGAAACTCAATTTCCAAAATCTTATAAAAGGTCATTTACAACCTCTCTGTGAAAACTGGTACCTTGAGAAGTTTACATGGTGCAAAATTTTCCAATTTTACATGTATATTGCATGTTTTCCTATAAAAGTTTACTGGCACTGAATTCTGAGCAGGATGGAGTAGTTTCATGAAGAATTTTAACCATTCACAGGTTAAAAAGAAAGAGGGACAGAAATTAAGTTTGAGATAATTCATTAATCTGAGCCATTTTTAAAGTAGTGTAAAGAACATGGCAGCATCACTTTTGAAGGTGGGCAAGTTTTCATTTTTTGTGGGACTCAAAAACTGACAACATGGAAATGTGGATAACACCATAGCATTGCAGTGGAAATAAGCAATGAGAGAGAACAGTTTGGAGTGGGATCTGCTTTATTATTGGCAACAATAAAGTTAAAAACCATAAAGTGGTTCATGATTGATTCTAAGTCTTCAATTATATATAGTTGACATCAAGTGATCAAGAGGTGAATGAAGTTGGCTGAAATATGGTCCATTGAAGGGTTACCCCATGCTTCTCACAAAGTAGCACTTGTAATGGTTACACTAGAAGGCTTTTTTTATTTGTATCCTCCACATTTGGTGGAAAAATTAGTAGTGGCCCAAATATTTCACACTTACATAAAAATACGTAAAATACGCATCTGATATTGACACATGCACAATTATACAAGCGATGAGTTACGTTTCTTCAAGTTTATACAGAGTTTGGTTATTTCTCTTTTTTTCCTCCTCTTTTTTCTCGTTTTGAAGAGTAGTTTGAACTGTAGTTTTACTTTTGCATTCACCTACAACCACTTCATAGAAAATGAAAAATCTCCTTGAAGTTTTGATGTTACAAAAGGAGATGAAAACATGCAGTCTTGCCAGAATAAGGGAATAGGATTAGCTCATGGATCAATGAATTTATTTTACATGCTAATTCTTCCATAAGCCTGATTTTTCCTCACCCTTTTATTACAACAAATATATACAAGATCTTTTAAAAGCGAAGAACTGCAAAAGACAATAATGAACAAATAAATGATCTGGGTTTAATTAGGGTACTAGAAAAGTGAGCACAACACTATGAAAACGTAGATAATAAGCATGCCTAACTATGCTATATTTATACAGTCTTCTGCCTGCTGCCCTTTCATAAAATTCCAGCTACACTTACGCTTCTTGAGTTTCTTGAGTTTATCCGATCTTTCCCGTTACAAAAATAGAGGTTTTTTTTTTTTTTTTTTTTTGCGGGGTGGGGTGGGGGGGTGTTGATCTTTCTCCATCATAAAGAATAGAAAACTTGGGATTTTTCAATCTTTCCCTGTCAAAAAAAAAAAAAAAAAAGGATAATGTGAGGTAAATATTTTGTATCACCTTTCTCTTGTACACTTTATTTCAACTAAAGGAACAGGTTTTGGTCTTTCTGAAACAACTTTGGCCCTCTAGGAGAAAAAAAGATATCATGAGATCACCTGGGGCTATCTCTTGAGCAGTTAACATCACACATCAATTAGTCATATTGGTGACATCCACCCAAATCAACCAGCTTGGAAAGTGACCTTTGTCTTCTGCCTTTTTTTTTCCTCTTCTCTCTTTGGAATCAGAAGAAGTATCTATCACATTATTCAAACATACAGCACAAGCAACTGCAGATTGAGATAATATATTTCATGTCCATGGGCTGTAATTATGTCACAACAATCAATGTGGAAAATTTCCAGTGATTCATAATATAGCAGATAGCTCACCTAAGTTCTCATTTTGAGACCAAGATAATCTCCTTCCTTTTTCACCTCAAGTGGGTGAAGCAGCTCAGACTTCCTTTCATCAATGCTGAACACTGGACCTTTTCTTCTTCCCCACAGTGGCAAGTCAGGCATCCACTAGTAATGTTCATAACTGGTTCATCATCAGAATTGGCATTAATGTATGTTGGGATACTCTGGCACAAAAAGTCTAAAAACTGTAAAAACCTTGCAGAGGATCGTGAACAATGATAATTAGCTTCATGTAGTATATAAACACTAATGATCTGATAGAACATCCATAAGATTACACTACTTTTTTACCCAAACAAAGGAAAACAAAACTAATTTTTTCAATACTCGAGTTGTTTTTCCTCTCTATAAGAACATAGTGATCAACAGAGGAATACTACCCGAGTCGTGTATGAGACACTCGTGATTCTACGGGCACTGCAAGGTATACAACATCAACCAATTTTTTTTATTTTTTTTAATCCCCAAATATAAAAGCAACTATTTTTTCTTTAATGGCATCCCCATTAGCCTCAAAAGCTCCACAGCATCCCAATAATGCTCATAATCACTCACATAACTGAGGCCCTAAATGCAAAGATGAACAAGCAATTTGTGGAAGTTATGGATTATCAGTGAGTCAGAAAGGCCTGAAATAGACAAACTACCAGAACTATAAATATCTTAATTTAGTAAGGTAATCTTCATTTGTTGGGAAAGAGGGATTTAATTTTGATTCGTGTTTTATCATACATCAACAGGATCTATTAGTGGAAAAAAAACTATCTTATACAAGACAACTCTACAAGAATCAGAACCAGAATATTAATTCCTTCTTGGACATTCATTGACAATAGCAGAACAGATTTATTTGGTAAAAAATGAAAATAAGCTGACAAAAGAATGACTGTTTTTGCTAACAGTCTTCAAACAGATTTCCAGTGCCTGTAAAGAACCCCACTTAATCACCATTCCTTAACATCACAAAACTATGAAACTAGAAATATGTTCTAGAATCAGACTGCCCAACAACACCAATGAACTTGACCACATACAATTCCTTTGTTTCCAGAAAACCGTATATCTTTTGTCGTGAGCAAAGAGCAAATTAAAACAGCATTTGTTAGAAACTTGGTGCAACCACGATTGCATCCTTTGTGTGTTAAAGCCTTACATGTCAACTGTTTGCCTATTATAATTATTATAAGTGGAAATTATCAAGTTCTTTACAAAATTTGAGGTAATTATATAATGGGTACGGTATAAAGTAAAAACTTACAACACATAAACAGTATTTAATCATCCCAAATTCTGCGAAATACCGGATCTAGATCAAGAGCCCCATTACGTCGTACGATATATGGATACGGAGAACTGACTTTTAGTTTGTGCTGTGGTGATGTCTGAATTTTCACCTATTTTGATCAAGAGACTAAAATGAAAAACTCTGTTCACTTTGCAGGTTGTCAGCTCCACACTCGAATAACTAATTATATTCAACAATCAGATTGAACTGAATAAAGTGCAAAGTATTAGAATGTGGCAAATTCCCAACTGAATCTTTATACAGAAAATATGCTCAGTTTGTAGGTTTTCTTTGCCAGGACAAAGAACAATTTATGCTAAAATTATAGTGCACAGCTAACAAAGTGATGCTAGCAGCCAAAACAGATAATAACAGAAGTTAATGCGTAGAATAAGTAAACATGATCTTTCTGCAAAGAACTTTCCTTCAATCTTGATAACATCGCATAATAAATAAAAATGTGTACTCTTCATATTCCTGGTATCAAGAATTCATGGTTAAAGAGAAAGGAGTGAGAGCAATTTAAACAAATATTTTGATGCCAATATCTGTGAAAAGAAATCAAAATTCAATACTACAGAAAGCTAGCTGTTGATTAAGATCCATAAACTATTGATGATTCAGATTGTAATAAGAGAAATTCACACTGCAGTTCCCCCTTCCCCCTCAAAATGCAGGTGAACAAGCCTACCTATACAAACCATATTAACATCATTTGTAATACCTGTGACTATAAGCGGACTTCTTTCAAACAAATATTCGGGCTTTCTTGCTTTTGGTCATCTTATATTTCCATTTTTCTCTTAAACTTTCTCTCAAAACAAGGATGAGAAAACTAATGCATGGGACGCTAAGGGTCAGTCCCCACCCCCTTCCCCAAGAAAGTCAGTCCATTTGAACAAGGACATGTTAAATGCATAATTAGGTAACATATACTTTTCCTCTTCTTTGGTGGGAAGGGAAGGTTTTGAACTCCTAACCTTGATATAAAACATGAAACATTTCCAAGATAAATGAAGGAGAATGGTGAGCTCGATCAGTTTTTATTAATTTGATGCCATTAGACAATGCAGTAAAGGTACTCCAACATTTTCTTTTGGGTAGGGTTTTGGAGGGGGGTGTTAAGTAAAGCGACATACCTCATTTCAACCTGCTGAGAATCCAAATCTTTTTTATGCAACAAACCTGCTTGCATGGCAGAGAATCCAAATTTTTAATAAGCGACAAAATAGCTGGCGTAGTTTAACAGCTAAATAAATTTGAAATGTGTATAAGAGGGTGAGAAAATGGGCACATGTACAATAAAGCCTTGGTTATTGAATTTGAGCCACAGACAAGGAAGGAAAACTTCGGGCCACCAACATCACACAATATTTTTTGGGTTGTCAACTTTAAAGAGCAAACAGGATATGGTCTAAAGTAGCTACCCTCTGGATTGTGGAAAAATGGTGAGAACAAATACATTTATAAGTTACAAGTGCTAAAGATGTTAGGATTGTAGAAAGAATAACTGTAGCAGATTAGATGACGATGCTGCTCCTCAAAGTAGCAAATGGGGGCATCTTATGACAAGGATTCCAGGTACCACTAGGAATTTCACAGTGTACCACGATGATGCCTTAATTAAATATCTTGTTCATAACAAAATATAATTCAAGACAATTTCATGAAGAAATGATATGTAAATGGGCGACAATATCGAAGAAAAGGAAATCTCCGATAATGTTGTGTAAATCACGTCAAACTACAATTAGCAAGTATTAACACATGCGCAGGAAAGGAGGAATAATGAGAAGAATACATGGAAGAGAAGGAAAAGAAAAAATATAGTCTACTTATGAAATAAAGAATGTCACAGAACTAAAGGCCCTGTAAGTGCCTGCAGATATCCTCCTGTCACTCAGAGACATTCTCAAGTAACCCTGAAACACAGTTAAAAGCAAGCCAAATGTCCCAAGCATGAAATAATAGTTTGGAGGAGCTTATATATAAAATTATTTCAGTTTGTACAATTGTATTGACAAAAGTATTCAAGCAATAGGCTTACAGTATCATTCGCTGAGATACTTGGACAACATATAGATAAGGATGTGAAAAGGAAAAACCTTATACCATTGTATGAGACAAAGTCCAGTGGTTAAAAAATGCAGATGTCACCAGTAATCTACTAGCATCCCAGACAACAACTGCCATCTTTAAAACCATGAAATCTACTAGCATCCCAGACAACATTTTTTCTTGTCCGCAAACATGGAAATCAGTTTGATTGCGTTATGGCAGTCATTGCAAATCCTGTGGCTCTGCAGTAGTTGCAATAGAGTTGAACTAGTAGTACTGATGAGCCCAAATGAAATTGCAAACTTCTCACTATGATGAAATAGCATGGCTTCTTCTTGTTTATCAACATCAGGAAGCAAATTTTTTTCCTTCAGGAACATATCCATGTTTAGAGATTTGCAGCATGACTTCAGCTAAGTTATCATAGGTCTCCTTAGTTTGCAGATGGGACTTATCTCGAGTGAAGAAAACATGGCGCTGCTTCTTTATTTCAATCCAAGTACAAGCAAGCAACATTCTCGGCGTTTTCTCCTCAAGGTTTGGAGGACTGCCAATTTTCCAGCACTGTAATAGACATTAAAAAACACAACATAATTAGAGAGTTTTTCAGGTTCCATCCATAAAGTTTCTCTGCTGCATATTTACCAAGCACAAAATTCTTGTGGACCCTACAAGCTGTGAGCAAGGCAGCACACATATTTAGTGTAAGCCTATATGGAGAATCTCTTATCAATGCAAAAGCTTCATCCAGGAGCCCTTCTCGGCCTGATAATTCAACCATTTAAGTATAGTGCATTGTCCGAGGCTTTACTTTGTAATCCTTACTCACCCGAGGCTTTACTTTGTAATCCTTACTCATTGATTCAAGTATTTCCCATCCACGATAAGATAAAACCGAACAACAACAAGCAGATAAAATTGCCAAAAAAGTAACCTATATGGGCACCATTCCTTCACAAATCATGCACTCAAATAACTGCCTCAGCTCATATCCAGATATTAAGGCATTCCAAGACACAACATTCTTGTGAGGCATCCTCTCGAAAACATTTTGGTCATCTTCTATCCTTCCCCATTTGCTGTAGAACTCAACAAGGGCTGTGTTAGCAATTATATCAGCCCCAAAACCATTTCGTACTAGACGAGAATGAGCTTGTTTGGCGTGCTCTAATGAGGCTAACCTTGTATAAACTCGTATGACAACTGAATACGTAAAATGATCCATTTTGATGCGAGATCTTGAATTTCACAGTACATGCTTCGTGCTTCTTCACTACAACCATGAAGTGCAAAACCTGCAACAATACTGTTCCATCCAACGGTATTTTTTTGGGGGCATCTCATCAAAAACAAACCTCGCATCCTCAATGTTACCACACTTGCTGTACATGTCAGTCAAGGTGCATGGCACAAATACATTTTCACTCACACCCATCTTCAAAGTGCAAGAGTGCAACTGTTATTCCAGAGAAAGCAGATTTAAAAGTGGCCAACCAATGCGTGGGCACTCATATGCGAGAATTGAAAGAGCTATTCGCTCCCAGGTAGCTATTGAGCTGCTGCAGCTTATGAGCTAATCAGCCTTATTGCTACTTGCTACCAGGCCCACCATTCGTGAGAATGTCCTAGACCCCATATCCGAGTCCTCTTCCCACATCATCAAAAACAATCTAAAAGCATCTGCATGATCACCTGAATCCACGAGCCCCCAATAATTGTGTTCCAAGAAACTAAACTTCTTTCAGGCATATCCTCGAACAATCAACGCGCACCAATCATCATCTTACATTTCACATGATTGAGTAACACTCTATTCATCATATATAAATCCTCTAATTGATCAACCCCGGAATTAACACCGTCTTGACACCTCTAATTGATTTCATTCTAATTCAAGCACTCAGCAATGCGTCATAAGTGCCAGTCTTGACATGAAAATCACTCTCAAATTCCAAAATCTCGAACAACTCAAGAGCATCAAGGTACCTTTTGCACAAAACCAACTTCTGTATCTGCCCACTAATTCCAGAACCAGGGTTCGAATTCTCCAAGTGGGTTCCTTCTAAACGGTTTTCTGTATCTCTCCTGAGAATCTTTTCGTCCTTTTCCAAAGGTTTAGGCAATGGTCGAGGCCATGGTCTAAGAGATAACATCGATATTGAATAAAAGGGGCTCTGCATTTTCTCTTTTTCAATGAAAAATACTCGTAACTGGGATTTTTCGTCTGAAAAAAGTGGGGTTTGTCAGTGAACACGCAAATCTGTAGCTGCACTGCATTGGATTTGATCCGGTGACAATGAGATGTCCATATTTCATACAATCATGAGCTTGGGAAAAAATGAATCAGAGAAAGAGATTCGACAAGATGAAATAGAATTTCTACCTCCGCAGAGATTTGATTGTGAACTGAGGGAAGACTGATGAATGTAAGTTGTGGCATACCACCGAGGGAAGACTGAAGAATGTAAGTTGTAGCAAAAGTAACAACATTTATGGTGCCTATTTCTCGTACTGCACTGCAAAAAGTAACAAATGGAATAACATTTAGAAGAGGCTTTTGACCGGTAAAGAGGTTAAAGATGAACTTTTCTGTGAAAATTTAATAAGAAAATATTATTGAGAGATGAATTGCAGCAATCTCATGTTAAGAAAAATCCTATCAAAAACTCCTCTTTCGTCAAAGTTAAAAGGATGTGTTATCCACGCACTTATAATGAAAATGTGATTTCTAAACCCTTCATTGACTATTATAGACTTGCAATCAATCAATATAATATATATATATATATATAAATATATATAATGATTCTCTTTTGTATTATTTTAGCTAAAAAAGTCTTTGATTCATTTATAACCTAATTCTGGGAATAATATTTAGTCCAAAATCCTTAATTTGTGAAAATAAAAAATAATATAATTACTTATTTTTATGTCTACTCACAAGTAATATTTTTGACTTTCATTACAAAATCTCATTAAAAATATTTTTATTCACTAAAAAAATTAAAGAAATTGTACAAAAGCTAAAAATATTCAATTAAAATTACAAAAATTTCATTAACATTACAAGAATTCCAAAATATATATATTAATTTCAGAAATTTGTAGAAAAATACATAACTATTTCAAAAATTTACAAAACTATTTTAAAAAATTATTGAACTATTATAGAAAATTATAATGAAAATTACAGAAAAATTACAAGAAAATTTGTTGCAATATTAGAAAATTACAAGAAAATAAAATCCTTCAATTTTAATTAAAATCAATTTATGATTCTAATTTAATTTTAATTAAAATCAGTTATTAATTTAATTAATTTAAAAATTATTATTATTTAATTTTTTTATTTTTTTATTTCCCTTTTAGCCGCCACCACCAACCGGTCACCGCTGCTGCCGCCGCCCACCCTTCTCATCATCATCATCTTCACCCACCTACCCACCAAACCAACCCCGATCCCCCACGGGCGCCAAGCCTAGCCTTCCCCTACCACCACCGCCCTCCTTCTCCTCTTCTTTTTTCTTTTTTCTTCTTCTTCTTCTTCTTCTTCTTCTTCTTCTTGGACTATATATATATATATATATATATTATAAAAAAAGAAATAAAAATAATAAATATAAAAGAATAAAACATAAATAATTAATAAAATCTAACATTTGATATAAGTCATTTTAGATTCATAGGTTGAGTTTTCAAGGGTACAATGGGTATTTTACTTAAAAAAACTTAACACCGTTAAACTTAATTGAGGCCGGGAGCGAGTCTGATTTATTATTTTATGGGACTAACCCCTAACTTATTATTTCAAAACCATTTCAAAAAAAAAAAAAAAGGTTTTAAGAATGTCTTTGAAAATTCTATCTAAACAGGCCCTAAATAATCAGGATAATTGGCGAAAAAATGTGAGGTGGTAAATTCACATAGTTTTTCAGTTATTGTTATTTTAGTGATCTTGAAACTTGAAGTTTGTGATTATTTGTAAGTTTGGCATATTCGTTTTTCTATAAACTATCAGTTTGAAATTAATAAATATGAAAAGACGTCGATCTTCTAATTATGAGTAGAAAAAAAAGTTTAAATTTTTTAAAAAAATTAATTAAAGATAATATATTAAATAATTACTCTTAATAAACGAATGAAATATGTTTGACTATAATAAAGGCTGTTTGCATTAAAAATGTCATATCTAATGACATTGTGCTTGGATACAAGAAGCGAAGCCTTAAAATTAAAAATTTAAGATACTTGTGATTCCTTGTATCCAAATAATATATAACAGAGCAGTGAAAATTAAATTTGACTACCTCAACTTTGTATTAAACTACCCCCGTGCATGGCTCTTGGTTATTCTCTTCTCGCCATTCATTAATAAAGATATACAAAAAAATTATTTTTTTCATTTCTCGTTTGAAATTTTGCGTGGAGTCAAACAATCCAATTATATTTGGATGGGGGAGGATTACATTTTTCAGAAAATGAAAATATTCACATTAGAAACATTTTGAAAATAATTAAGTATCTGCAGAACTAATTCCCCTCATAATTATATTTTTGCAAGTATTATTGATGCACCCAAATGTAATTTGTGTTCAAAAAAGATTTAAAAGTTCCAACCCAATAAATCCAAATCTATAGGCTTACAAATCCTTTCACAGCACATTTGAAATATGGACATATTTTAATTAAACTCATAAATATTAAATCTTAGTCTAATAAGGTATACAAGCCTGCAAGACTCAAAAATATGCAAAACCACGTTATGCCCAAGTTCTAAATTAAACACCTATAAATACTCACGTTCATACTATTTTTAAGATACGTAATTTACTTTAGACATTTATTATTTTATATCCTTTGTTTATTTTCTCGCTCTCGTATTGACTTAGACATTAGAGGGGTATCCCCAAAAAAATTTCAAGAACCCTTAATTATGTGTTCGTGTCGTAGGCAGGAAACCATCCAGTGATCAATCTTTGACGAGGAGGACTTGTGAGGAGACGATTCTTGAAGATAAGGAGGGATCCGAAATTCGACCACATTATTTTAGCACCGTCAATGAGAACCCTGCCTCAGAAGCCAACACCCAAAGCACCCCTCAAAAGAAAGTAGTTAGTGGAAGCGGAGTTAACCAAATGTCGTATGAGCTTCTACCCTAGAGCTTCCACCCCAACACCCTTAGGAGCTTTCACGAGCTTCCATCATGACAACCTCAAAAGTTTCCACCTTAGCAGGATCCCGTGTTCAACCACAAGCTAGAATGACAGTGTTGCAAATTGCACAAGAAACCCTCCTTGTTTCATTAGAGGATGCCTCAATATGAGCAACTACGAGGACTACAGCCAAGTATGCACGAAATCACCATGGAGACCATCTCCCAATATTTCTTCTATGGAGATGAGATTCATCCTTACCCTCAAAGCTCGGTAGGAGAGGCCCCACAACTCAAGAGATTTTTTTTAGTAAAGCATCTCTCCCACATGAAGACATACACACACAAGAAGTTAGCAATAAGGAAGGAGACTCGGATAACTTACCATAAAACGCACCTCATGAGGAAAATCCTAGCAACACTTTGAATGGATTAGCAGCCGTGAAAATCTCCCCTGTCGACATGATCCGTTACCTTCATGATAGAAGTGTCAGTCGGAGTGACAATATTGCAGAGCACCCAAGAGGATCCCTTAGCACTGACAGAAGGCGCCTCAATGAGGGTGGAGTATAATACCCGAGTCTCGCTCTACT
>CM033112.1:17219908-17226598 GCA_019321725.1 Paulownia fortunei | reverse complement strand
TTCATGATTTTCTGGACATTTAATGCCTTAATAAAAAAATGTGATTTGAATCACCATAATATTGTATTCACTTTCATAATTTACAAGATACGATCTTTATTTCCAAAATATCATAATTTGATACATGGTAATATTTAATTTCTTAATCAATAAAATATCTTATTTAATTTTGGAATTCAATGGTAATTCAATAAAAAAAATATAAAATTGACTAATTAAATTATGTTACACATATCAATGCATAATTAACTGCAAATTTTTCATGTGTACAAATGCCTTCTCGAAACTTGTTCACGTGCATTTGTTCCACCAGATGTGAAAAATGAATAAGTCTCAAAAATTTTAATCAAGAGGATCAAGTAACCACAATTTAATTGAAACATAATGATAGTTTATCCTCATATCAAGGGGTTCTTCTATTGAATTGATTAGACTTATAGATAGTTTATCCTTATATCAAGGAGTTCTTCAATTGAGTTTTGAATTTATAGATAGTTTATCCTCACATCAAGGAGTTCTTGACTTGAATTTGTTTGGAATTTATAGATAATTTATACTCATATCAAGGAGTTTTGAATTTGAATTTGTTAGATAGTTTATACTCTTATCAAGAATTCTTCATTTGAATTTAAATTTGTTAGATAGTTTATACTCGAATTAAGAAGTCTTCATTTGAATTTAAATTTGCAAATAGTTTATATTCATATCAAGGAGTCTTGAATTTGAATTTGTTCATTAGTTTATACTCGTATCAAGGAGTTTTCATTTGAATTTGAATTTGCATTTGTTAGATAGTTTATACTCCTATCAATGTATTTTCATTTGAATTTGAATTTGTAGATAGTTTATACTCATATCAAGGAGTTTTTATTTGAATTTGAATTTGCATTTGTTAGATAGTTTACACTCCTATCAATGCATTTTCATTTAAATTTGAATTTGCAGATAGTTTATACTCATACCAAGAAGTCTTTATTTGAATTTGAAATTTATGAATCATTTATACTCATGTCAAAGAGTTTTCATTTGAATTCAACTTATAGACCGTTTATACTCATGTTAAGAAGTATTTCATTTGATTTGATTTGTAGACCTTTGATGCTCATATCAATGAGCTTTACTGACGGTTTATGATCTTATCAATAAGCACTTGAGAGGACTTCAATTTGAAAATTTTAGATATTTTATGCTTATATATAGGAGAATTGCTGACAATTTATGCTCTTATCAAGGAGCACTTGAGAGGGCTTCAATTTGAAAATTTTAGATATTTTATGCTTGCATCTAGTAGCATTGTTGTTAGTCTATACTCTTATCAAGGAGCACATGAGCAAGATTTAATTTAAAAAAATTAGATAGTTTATGCTCGCATCTAGGGCTATTGAAAAGTCAAAGTTAATAGTTGTTGCATATGATACCACATCTTCTTCATTTTCATCATCATTGACATCACTTGGGCATTCTTGTTTGTCAAAATTTATACTTATCTCAATGACGTGCATGAATCACTAATTCTCCAAAAGTTTTTGGTTTGATTCATTAAAGTATATGGCAGAGACTCTAGTGCATTCCTTAGATGCATATTTCAATCACATAAGTTTTTGACAAAGTATTGTTACAATTCAAAGATAAATTTCTCCAATTATTGATATATTCAAGCACGGGCTCATCTTTTTTTTTTGTAACAAGTTCAAACATACTAACAACATGAGTGCTATAAAAGCGATTGAAAAACTTTTCAATTGCTCCCAACTATCAATTGAGTTTGCCTCTAGGTCGGTGTACTAATTAAATGCATTTTCCATCAATGAGCAAATAAATTGCTTATTGAGGCAGTCCCCATATGTTCCAGCATTATTGCACGCCTCAAAAAAATAAGCCACGTGTTACTTTGGATTTTCTTTGCCATTAAATTGCTGAAATTTTGGGGGTTCGTAGCCAACTGGCATCTTCAAATTGTCAATTCTCTTAGTATATGATTTGGCATAAGTCAAAGATGATTTAGAGCTTCCATCGAATTTGTCATTGATAGTCTACATAATAAACTTCTTCAAGTGGTCAATAGGAATTAACCTATAAGATAAAACTTGCAACTCTTTAGAAGACTTCTCTATTTTACTTGGTTGTTGCTTCATGAACGTCTCAATTTCGTCATGTGCTTCAATTTGTTTGCCCATTACATAACTAGTGTTAGCCTTGTCCACTTTATTCATCAATTTTGTGATTTGAGAGTCTTGCTCTTGAATATGCTTCGTGAGTCGCTCAACAAGCTTCATCAAATTTGTAATTTGCTCTTTTAGTGAAGTAGTTTGGACCACCATGACTATTGAAATTTCAAAATTTGAGCTTGTAGAAGATTCAAGTATCATAGTTGGATTCAGTAACTCTTTCTCCACATCTTTTGTTTCTTGCTTTGCCCCTAATTTGACTAATAATGTTAAATCACCATATTCCCTTACCTCCTCATGCTTGTGTTTTGGAGTGGTGACTTCATGGCTCGACAACACACTATCTTATATTGTCCCCTTATTCTTTTTTATGGTTCGGCAGCACACCATCTTGTCTTGCTCCCTTATGCTTGTTATTTAGAATGGCAACTTCAGGGTTCGACAACACACCATTTTATCTTGTCTCTTTATACTTGTAATGTGGAATAGTGACTCCATGCCTCAACATAAGAAATTTGACATTTGTGAAATTGGAGTGATTGCCCTTCATTGTTATTTGAATTTTGAACTTGATTTGAAAAGAAGAGATGAGAAGTAGAGATCATCCCATTGGACGTACAAAAAATTTATAACACAAATTTTCGTTATCTGTAAAAATTACAAATAAAAAAATAGTACAAATAAATTTTATTGAATTTGATGAATGAATATGGATACAATCTCTATTTTACTCCTATAATTCTTCTATTAAAAAATAAGGATTTTTGGGATTTGAAATTTTGAAGGTGGAATTGATGACTTGATCTCCTCCAAATTTGATTTGTCATTCAATAATGTTAATTCAAGAGTTTAGTATCTTAATCTCAAATTAAATGCCATAATTTTATGAATTTTGTGATGAGCACCTTGATTTTTATCTTAAATATTGTGGATCTTCTTGAATTTGATAAATTTGAATTGAGAGAACTTTCTTAAACACCTTTCTTGCTTGGACTTCTTCTTCTTCTCAATTTGTATTTAACTTAATTGAGATGACCCCTATTTATACTTGTAGGATGAGGGCTCTTGCCATTTTTACTTGATGACATAGAAAGATTTGATTGATTTTTCATAATTTGATGGACATTTACTTCCTTAATCAAAAGATTCAATTTGAATTACCAAAATATTGTATTCACTTCCATAATTTGCAAGACATGATCTTTATTGTCAAAATATCATAATTTGACACATGGTAATATTTAATTTCTTTATCAATAAAATATCTTGTTTAATCTTAGAATTTAATGATAATTCCAAAAATAAATAAAAATATAAAATTGATAAATTAAAATATATTACACATGTCAATGCATATTTGGCTATAAATTTTCCATGTCTACAAAATCAAAGAATCTCCATTTAAAATTTAAAATTTATAGATAGTTCATATTTGTATACAAAATTCTTCAATGTATATGTATATTTATTAGATAGTTTATATTTGTATCAAGTAGTCTTTATTTAATTTTAAAATTTAAAAATAATTTATACTTGTATCACAGAGTTTTCATTTGAATTTGATTTATAAATTTTTTATACTTGTATCAATGAGTCTTCATTTCAATTTGATTCATAGAGTTTTTATACTCATAGGAGTTTTCATATGAATTTGAATAATTTATACCGTATCGAGAAGTCTTTATTGAAATTTGACTTCTAGATCATTTATACTCTTATCAAGGAGTGCTTCATTTAATTTAATTAGTAGATCTTATATACTCATGTCAATGAGCTTTTAAATTTATTTGAACTTGTTAATAGTTTGTACTCATGCTAGTGATTATTATTGAAAATTTATGCTCTTATCAAAGAGCACATAAGTAGACTTTAACTTAAAAGTTTAAGATAGTTTATGCTTGTATCTAAGAGCACTTGAGCAAGCTTTAATTTAAACAAATTTGATAGTTTATGCTCACATCTGGGAACAATGGAAAGTCAAAGTTGTGAAGATTGCATATCTTCTTCATTTGTTGGGAATCATTTTTTAAAAACTTCAATTTCTTGCTTTGAACGCTTCAAATGAAATTTGAGTAAAGATATGAAATACTACCTTCATTTGCCCCCACTTGTATATCGGAAGAATTCCATATATTTTTCATTTTTCAGGAATTGACTTTCAACAACTTCAATTTTGTGCTCTACCCCCCTTGAATGGAACTTGAGTGAAGACATGGAACACCACTTTCATTTGCCCCCACTTGCATATTTAATAATTCCACATCTTCTTCATTTATTGGAAATTAACTTCAGTTTCTTGCTTTGCCCTCTTTGAGTGGAATTTGAGTGAAGACAAAGAACACCACCTTTATTTTTTATATATTCCTTCAAAATGTTGATTGATATCCTGATGCAAGAAATATGAAACTTGTGGAGATGAAGTGTTTGCCCTTCATCTCCATTTGAACTTTAACTTGATTTGTGAAGATAATGGATGAGAGACAGAGATTGTCCTACTCGGTGTGCCAAAAATTTGCAATATAAGTTTCATGTCTGCAAAAATAACAAGATAATAAAAATTAAAATTTATTGAATTTGATTAATAAATGTGGATACAATCTCTATTTTGATCCTCTGAATCTCTCTTCAAGATAAGAATTTGTAAGTTTAATACTTTGAAGGTGGAATTAATGATTTCACTTCCTCAAAGTTGGTTTGTCCTTTAACATTAATTCAAGGGTTTAGCAAATAATCTTGAATTAAACGCTTGATTTGATGAACTCCACGATGAACGCCTTGATACGTGTTTTGAATGTTATGGATCTTATTGAATTTATTGAATTTGAGTAGAGAGAATTTTGGAATCTCCTTCTATATCTCTTTTTCTTGAATGTAGAATTATGTCTTTTACTTCTAAAAATGTTACCTCTATTTATAATTGTAGGATATGAGCTCTTGTATTTAATGAAGTAACATAATTTGATTGCCCTTCATAACGTGGTTGGCATTTACTTTATTTATCACATAATGTGATTTGGATTATCAAAATATTGACATTCACTTTTATAATATGTAAGATATGATTTGAATTGTCAAAATATCGTAATTTTATTTATAGTAATATTTGACTTTCCTATCAAATAAATATCTTATCTACTCTTAGCACCAATGGGGATTTTAAATATATATATATAATGCATAATTAACAATATATTTTGTATGTCTAACAGTTTGCAAGGAGAATTTGTAGGGAAATACTTTCTATTGGGAATCATCTGTACTGGTTTGCCTGTGAACATATATGCTGCGCCACCTATCATTTTGAAGAGGAAAGCACTCTCCATGTGATTCTTCATCGTACTTTTGCCCCACAAACTTGGGTTCTATCAAACATTCCGTGGATGATCATATTTTAGTCCTTCTCTAGCACCTTCGACTAACTTGCTAAACTCAAAAAGAAAGTGAGGATGAATTTGGAAGAGCTCGCATCTTGTGCTGGGCTTAATTATGGGAGGCCAGGAATAAAAGACGTTGAGAGGGTTAAGAATGGTGAAGAGCTATGTCAGTTTGGAGCTGGTTATCACAGGTCCTTCCTTCAAGCAAATGCTTTTATAGAGCACATCAGGATTCATACTATCTCTGCTATCTGGTCTCCTCCACTTGTGGCAATGCTCAAACTAAACTTTGATGGGATGATTTTCCCACTGGAAAGAGCCATTGCATTGGGGAATGCTGTCAGGGATTGTATGGGTTGTTTAGTAGCCTGTAAAATATGGAAACTGAATTCTCACTGGTGCAGAAGTTGTCGATGCTCTGGCGGCCAGTGTCAGTGGAATTAGCTGTCGCTTGAGGATGGAAAGATGTGACGGTAGAAGCTGATTATGTTTGTCGATTATGTTATAGGCCCAAATCTGACGCAATTTCCAACATGAGTTTGTTGAAAACAATAACATGCTTTATATAATATTACTAATAGGAATTTGGTCGCAACATGGTACTAACAGTAAAACTTTGTAAAACAATACACTCATTATCTACCATGGTCTATGTGCCACTTAGTTTTTTTAAAATTGATTCAGTTCCTTCACTATAATGCTTGAGGACTTGAGTAGCGATAGTCTTCCAAAATACAACGACGATGAGTAGTTAGCGAAGTACCTACACTACTATTCTTAAGTGAATTGGAGTACTTTTTTAGAACTCTTTACTTTGAAATTACTATAACAAGAACCTCTAAGCACTCAAGGATGACTCAAGCATCTTTCTTTATTTATCCAATTTTGAAGGTGTACATTTTGAACAACAAATTCTCATTCATCCATGTACCATTTTAAGCGTGTGAAATTACCAAAACCTTTTATCAACAGGATGTGGGTCCAAGTCAATAACTAACTCGAAAATAGTTAATGTATTTGGATTTTCATACACATGAGCTCTCAAGCTCATTTAAGCCCAAAACCATTTAAATAATTAGCCCGTTCTCTAATAATGCCCCACATGAATAAAATTATAAAGGAAACTCTACAAAGTCTAGACTAAGTAA
>CM033112.1:16469908-16527408 GCA_019321725.1 Paulownia fortunei | reverse complement strand
GTAAATACTTGTAATTTTTTTCCCTTTAGTAAAATGATCTGCAGCAGGTCTGGAGACGTAGGCATTATTGCCGAACTCCGTTATCAAATTTGTGTGTGTTATTTTCGTTCTCACTAATTTGATTCATGGGAATTTCCATAATTTCCCAACAGAAGGATGATCATTCTTCTTGCAAGAATCAATGCCTGCTGCGGCCATGGTAGTGATCGATAAGAAATTCTTTTAGAGGAGACACTATGCAGCCTAAGCCAGAAAAAAAGATCGATAACAAGGTTTGTGTTTCTTGGTTTCCAGGTTTATAAAGAGCTTGTTAGGCTATCTTTAATTACATTATTTTAACGAGTGATGTCAAAATTCCACCACAATAGCGTATTAATTAATTTAATTAACAAACTAAATGTAAAACTTTTACTCGGTTCAACTCAGTTTTGTTTTTGTTGCTTGGTTTTCAGGTTTGTAATGAGGTTGGTTGTGCTATTTAGTAAACGCCTAATACCACGAGGAATGGGAAAGTTTTCCATACTTCATAAGAGCCCACTACAACAAACACTGTTTTTAGCGACAAATATTTTTCTTTGCTATTTTTCGTCGCTAATAGTCAAAAATTAATCGCCAAGTAATATTAGCGACTTTCATCGCTAATATCGTCGTTATAAGATCATCGCTCCAACACTTAGCGACGAAACTGTAAGTATTTCGTCGTTAAATTAGCGATGATTTTTTTTGCGGCTAAGATAATAATTTTCGTCGCTAATATTACTATTAGCAACAAATCGGTGGAAGATTTTTCGTCGTTAAATAAAAAAAAATATATAAAAAAAATTAAAATTAGCGATGAAATAGGTGTTTTGTCGCCAACATAAAAGTATTTGGCGATGAAATTTTTAACATCTTCGTCGCAAAAGTTTTAAAAAAATAAATAAAAAGAATTATTTTAGCGACTAAATTTCTTATTTTTGTCGCTAACTTAGCGACGAAAATAAGAAATTCGTCGCCAATGTGATTGTCTTTTAGCGACATGTCTTAATTTCGTCGCTAATGTTCACTATTTTTTTTATATTTTTTATTATTTCAATTATTTCCCCGTATTTTTGCAACCTGTTTTTTCAACCTATAACAGTCACAACACCAATCACAATTCTCACAACCATTAAACTTCCAACAACCATTAAAATTCAACAAATTAAACTCAATAAAATAACACATTAAACATCTATACAATAAAATATTTAATATACACATTTAACAAAATATAATAAAATACAATATTATATACTTATACTATACTATAACTGTAGAGGTGGAGATGGAGGTGGTGGAGCTAAGGAGGATGGGGGCTGCTGGACAAACGACTGTAGTAGACTGGAGCTATCCTCTCAAAAGCCTGTATCATCGCATAATGGTCGACTTTTATCGCTTGTAATTCATTCCTGGTGCTCTGCAGCTCATTATGTGTGGACT
Source organism: Paulownia fortunei (assembly GCA_019321725.1). Taxonomy (NCBI): domain Eukaryota; kingdom Viridiplantae; phylum Streptophyta; class Magnoliopsida; order Lamiales; family Paulowniaceae; genus Paulownia; species Paulownia fortunei. Next base: position 16,525,947 of record CM033112.1, on the reverse strand, counting down.
TCAGCTGATCCCTAAGTTGTGCATTGGTCGGTCTGGACGATGATGCATCAGAAGAAGTAGACCTGAGAGGTTTAGGCCTATTTTCAAGCCCACATATTTACCGCGAACGTGTACCGAGGACTTGATCACATACTCTATCTGCAATCTGTATGTCATCCAGATGGTGAGCGTCATCTTCGATATTTATCTGAGTCTGAGTCTAAGTCTGTGTCTGTCGGTACTCCTCTCGAAGTCGCACCATCTCATCCTAAAATTAATAAATATGTTTAAAACTTAAATATATACTTCAAAATATTACATAAAACCAAAACAACTAAATGTATTCAATACTTACATATGCACTCTCAACTCTCTTTCCTATCCACCCTTTCGTTGAGCTATAGTGTGTTTCATTAATGACGGCGATCCGGTCCTTTTTGCTAGATCCATCGGTCTGCAAATAATATTTTATTACATTAAAGATGAATCAAATAATAAGTTAACGCTTAACTAAATAGTTTATACTTACACCGTCGTAACTATATTGCAGAAAAGACTTTGAACCTCCACGATAATTGTATGACAACTTAGCACGATTTGTGGAGTTGATTTCTGAACGTCTCTGCAAAAAAAGGTTAATTTATAATGAAAAAAGTTAATTAATACTAAATATAAGATTTAACTAAGTTACATAACTATATGAGTTCTTCATGTTGATACTAGATAAATAAATCTAAGTAAAGAAACAAAAAATAGTAAATATGAACAAGATGGTGATAGTAGATAAGTGAGCAAGTGTAATACATAGTACCTCATTTAGTCATCATTTTAGCTAAAATAAGGTGAAATACTATTACCTTAAATTCATCAGACTCGAACAATCTGCACAAATACTCCAAATCCGCCGAAGTCTCACACAAATCATTGGGCATTTGTTTTAATCTATCATCCCAAGATAGGTGCGTGAGACTCTTGTAATATTTGTGCATCTTCTGGCGGTGGTCGCGGTATCGGACACTCATTAGTTTATCGGCCTCATTCCTAACCGACTTTGGTCCTGTACCAAAGTCTACAATAAATATATCCTACAAAAAAAAGATTATTCAACATTTAACATATAAAATAGAACTTAAACTGATAAATACAATTTGAATACTTATACCAACCAATAACCGATCAAAAATAGGCCGCTTCTGCTCCTCTGTAATCTTTCTCCAATAGTCACTTGGAGCGGTGCAAACTTCTTTACGGCAACACCGAGCTCAGTCATAAAAGATGCCGCATTTGTCCCTATAGAACGACCATGACACTTGTGAAATGTGAGGGGAATCTTTCCCTCGGATTCTAACTAGTGTCTGAGCCATCTCTATGTGTTGCTCGTGTATCTCTACGTTTCTTTTGTGTAGGAGCTGCAAAACATTAACAAAAGTGTTAGATATTTGTTCAACATAATTATTATATAACAAAAATAATAAGAAAGATTTATAAAGTGAAACAAACCATCAGATGTACCCTCTATATGCATGTCTGTGGAAGTTGGATCAATAACGGGTTGATCCTCAATCCGTTTAGGAGGCATACCTACAAAAGACAAACATCTGGTTAGACACATAATAATTAATACAATTTTTATTTAAGCTATTTAAAAAACTTACCGTCCGGATGTAGTAAGAGACAAATCAAATGGTACAACAACTGCTAGCGAGTGTCTGAAAAAAATAAAATTTATTTATTAAACTTAATCAAAAGATATAAATACCAGACATTTAATGAGATAACTAATATATTGCTCAATGGAGCTACATAAGTAAAAAATGCTTAACAAATTGAAGTAAAATAAAAGTTAATAGTTGATACCATGAAATTAGTCAGTATCATCATCAGATAAAAATGTTTGCTCTTCTCTATTGCTCTCTAATTCAGTGTCTTCGTCTTCATCATTAATGAAATTATGCATGTTCTCACAGAACCCTGATTGTGTATCCAGTAATTCTACATATGGAGGTTGAATGTTTACTTTGCAAAGATGTGGAATTTCTAAATCATCACGAACCATTAAGCTTATCTCATCTGATGAAATATCCTGATTAGGCTTATTGTTAAGAACTGCTTTGCGGTTCAAGTTCATCGCTATTATCATCTTCTTTTTCGACCACTTCATATATTTCTCGATGTTGAACCTTTTGCACAACTTTATAAGATCCTCTACGTTTTATATCATCCAAGTAATAAACTTGTCAAGCTTGAGTTGCCAAAATGAAGGGGTCATCCTTGTACCATATCTTAGACGTATCAATACATGTAAGACCAAACTCTTGCACGACTGATTTTTTTTTGGGTTACATTGAAACCAATCACACCAGAATAAGTGTACCTTATATCTTGATGCGTAAAACAGTATTACAATATCCTTCAAAACTCCAAAAAAATCCAAATTTTCCCCATCATTGGATGATGGTACACTAACCCCACTATTTTGAGTAGTCCGACTAGTATCATGAGAAATTGTATGGTACCGAATACCATTAACAATACAAGTATCATATAGTCTAACTTCAACATCAGGTCCCAATGCTAGAGAGTATAGCTTATTTGTGCCTCAGGATCTTTCAAAGTTCTTAGCCTAATCATTTCGTCCCTAAACCGTAGTGGAAATTCCACCTCATGACATTGTAGAATGTTGTTTGAATGAAATCTAGCCGAAAGAATTTGCAAATGTTCACTGCACAATATATATACAAGTATTATAATGTGTAATAAAAATTACGAGGAAAAAAAATAGAAACTAATTTGAAAACTTACTTTCTATATCGGTCGACTTCTTTGCAATTGTTGAGAATATACCAGTGTGCTTTCTTACGTAAAGTAGATGACAATTTATGATTTCGCTGGCTGCCCATCACTCTTATTTGTTGATTGAAAATACTTAAGGCGCATGAAATAGATTGACTAACATTTTTGTTACGTTCCGGTCTATTAAATCTTGTTTCAATTTGACCCATATGCAAAGATGTGAAAGTTAACGCTTCATTCACAACATATCCCTCTGCAATAGACCCCTCGGGCCTTACCTTATTGCGAATATACTTTTTAAGTGTTCCCAAATATCGTTCAAAAGGATACATTCATCGTGATGAAATCGGTCCACCAAATATGACCTTGCGGGGTAAATAACTATTAAGTGAACCATAATATTAAAAATACGGAGAAAATATTCGTTCCATCTTGCATAAAATGAATACTATATCCTCCCCTATTTTATTCAAGTCAGCAACATGTAAAGTTCTTGAAGTGAGTTTTTTGAAGAAGTCACATAACTCAACAACTGTGCCACATATATCCTTAGGTAAAAACTTTCGTATGGCAACTGAAAGTAATCTTTGCAAAAGAACATGACAATCATGCGTTTTTAACCCATATAATTTTCCATCCTTCACATTCACATTTTTTGAAATATTTGCTGCATAACCATCGGGGAACTTCATGAATTTTAAAAAATGACAAAATTCACGTCTTTCTTTCAAAGTGAATGTATAAATCGCATGTGGCTTAGTGACTCTGTCCCCACTCTGCAACAGGTGCAATTCACTCCTTATACCAATATCTTGCATGTCTAACCAAGCTTTGATTGTATCATTCGATTTTCCTTCTAAACTCAACAACGTACCGACTAGAGCATCACAAATATTTTTCTCAATGTGCATGACATCCAGATTATGTCTCAACTTCAAATCTGACTAGTACTCTAACTCAAAGAAAATTAACTTCTTTACCCAATTCGTATCACCAATCAAATGTTTTCATTTTTCGGTCAATGCAGGATGTTTACTAAATGTCACTTCAGGCAATGCATCTAACTTTGTTAAAATCTCACGACCACTAAATGTTCGAGGTGGGCCTTCATTTTCAAACTTTCTATTAAAGCTTTTATTTTTACGCCACGAGTGCTTCAAATGTAAGAACTGACAGTGGCCAGTATAATAAATTTTACTACGTAAATCTTGACTCGTTGTATCTTCAAGACATACAGGACATGCTTTATAACCCTTGGTGCTCCACCCAGATACTGTCCATACACTGGGAAGTCATGAATTGTCCACATCACAGCAGCATGTAATCAAAAGACTCTTTCAGTCGATGCATCATATGTTTCCACCCCCATCCCATAACTCGTTCAATTCATTGATTAAGGGGTGCAAGTATATATCAATCTCTTTTCCAGGTGCCTTGGGCCCAGGAATTAAAAGAGACATAATCATGTACGATGGTTTTGTCATTTTCCATGGGGGCAACATACTGTAAGCATTTGACATATTTTCAAATAGATTAAAACCGTCAGTTGCTAACCCCAAACGAACATTTCTAGGATCATCTGTAAAAATTTCATGTAATTTGTCAAACTCCTTCCACGATTCAGCATCAGCTGGATATCTCAATATCCTATCTGTTTCAACCCTTTTTTCCTTATGCCACCTCATATCTTTCACCGTATGTTTTGACAAAAACAACATCTTCAGTCTTGGTTTCAATGGAAAATATCTAAGCACTTTTTGAGCGATTTTCTTCTTGTTGGCCTCATTAACCTTATAGCGGGGCTCCTTACACACCAAATATGTATCCTTGCCCTCCTGGTCATTCCAAAATAAAATGCAATCATTTTTACAAGCGTGTATAGATTCATATCCCAACCGTAACTCTCTTAGCATTTTTTTAGCTTCGTAATGTGAGCTAGGAATTGTATTCGGTTTCGGAAATACTTCTCCCAATAATTGAAGCAACATATCAAACAACTTATTGCTCCAACCATTCAACACCTTCACGTGCATTAATTTAACTAAGAAGCTAAATGCAGAAAAATTAGTACAGTCTGAATATAACTCTCATTGTGCTTCTTCAAACATTGACATATAACTTCCTCCCAACTCCCCTACAGGCATGTTCTCGTTGTTATCCCCCCATTGAACCCCACCACTACCAACAACTTCGGCATCCCTTAAGTCATTTAACATGTCAAAGAAAGTATCATCTTCTTCATCGTCACTAACATGTTCAACTTCATTAACGGGATCCATATCAACAATTGGTGCAGTAACTTTTCCATGAAAAGTCCACACTTTGTATAACTTAAAATCCCCCATCTATAAAGGTGTCCTCGAATGTAATCTAAATTAAATTGATATAAATTTCCACACCTTCGATAAGGACAACGAATCTTCGATAACCTAAAAGTTGACATATAATTCTTTGCTATGTTCAAAAAATTATTTAAACCATTTATGTATTCTGGAGCCACTCGATTCTGATTCATTATCCAATTTCGATCCATAATTATACGACATGTTGATGATAGTAATTAGATAATTGATTTGAAAGCATTTATGTTCATTAATGGCATGCATTGCTCCTACTTCTCCTTCCACTCTTTGGTAAGAGCCCTATCCCATTCAAGAACGTGCACTTAACGTGCACTTATTTATGGTTTTATAAGTATGACCACTTTGTTTCATGTACGTAAAAATTTTGGCAGCATCTCCCATAGTTCTCCAAGTACACATATTACAGTGTACCCAAAGAACAAAGGGGATACAAACCAAAATAGTTAATCACGTACACGAGACAAATAACATACTAATAGAACCATAATTAAGTACACGTTCTCAAACTGTCCAAACTGGACAATTCAGAATTTAACATCAAATTTTAAAATCATCCAAGATTTTAAAATTTTTTGATGCTACATTCCAAACGGGGTCTAAGGTTTGTGAATGTATATGCAAAAACAAAACTAAGAAAATATAATCAATTTTCATTAAATCGGTCCGACACCTAAATTATTTTTAAAATAAGATCTTATTTTAATAAATTATTTTAATTTTGTTAATTTTAATTACAAATTTACCATTACTAGATATTATTTTTTCCAAAAAATTCACTAATTTTTTTTTAAAATAAGACCTAACATTTTATAAGCTCAAAAAACATCTTATAAGATGTAAGCGTTTATAAGATCTTTTAAATAAATTTAACCAAACACCATCTAAATATATTTATAGTTTATTACCATAACAATACAAATCTAACTATTTTTTATTTGCTATTATAAATGAAAATTATCTAAATCAATTATACTTAGTACTAGCAATGTTGTGTAGTTAAATCCCAAACTAGTTGAAATGAGATCTAATGGGTTAAATTGTGATATTTCATTGATTTTTCAATTTGAAAATTGAAAAGATAGTTAATTTAGAAAAAAAGTTCCATAATGTAATCCTATTCTACAATTTGGTTTTTAGATTGATTTAGATTAGGATAATATAGAACCCTTCTTTTATCAGTTTTGGTATTAAAAAATCTTAGTGAGTTATTAATAATAAAATTTTAATAAGTTTTATTAAAATTTATTAAAAAATATTAGTGAATTTAAATTATAATTTAATAATAGGATGAATGTCACTTTATCCTCTCAACTATATGCTTCTAACACTTATCCAAATACACTGAAATTAACTTGAAGATTGACATTATAATAACAAATAATAAACTACGTACAAACGACATATACAACTAGGAATCAAGATCCAATTTTCATAGATGAGATGCATAATCATTTATTATTTTATCACAATTATTGGAAAAAAATCGAAATCACAGAATCTATAAATAATAATTAATTCAAATTAATAATCAACTTAACATATTCATCGAACGTACCAGACGACAGCTGCTCGCGGCGGTGGCGGTGGCAGTGGCTGCTAGTGCCTTGGGCGGTGGCACTGGCTGCTCGCGGCGGGGCACTGGCGGTGGCGGAGGCAGTGGAGTCAGTGGAATAGCAAGGAGGCGGCGGAGACAGGTGGCTGGTGCGCGGGTCGGCGATAGTGGCGGAGGCACTGGAATAGAGAGAGAGAGAGAGAGAGAGAGAGAGAGAGAGAGAGAGAGAGAGAGAGAGAGAGAGAGAGAGAGAGAGAGAGAGAGAAAGAGAGAATAAAGAGATGAGGGTTTTCAATTGGGGAAGAAAGAAGAAAGGGAAAAGATAAGACCTGTCGTCTTAGCGATGAATCAAAGTCACATCATCGCTAATACATAAGTTAGCGAAGATCTCTTCCCAATTCGTCGTTAATAATTTTTAAAAATTAAAAATAAAATGACACTTAACGTTGATCTGTAGTGAAGTCGTCGCTAAAATAATTTTTAACGACGAATACTTCGATATCGTCACTAACATATTTTTAAAAATTAAAAAAATAATGATACTTAGCGACGACATGTAGGGATATCGTCGCTAATTTTTTTTTATATAATATTAGCGACGATATTAACCACATATCGTTGCTAAAATTTGTAAAAAATAAAATAAATATAAATTTAATGTTAGCGATAATTTAATTAATTTCGTCGCTAACATTTTGACCTCATTTAGCGATGGCTTTTAGTTGATTCATCGCTAATAGTTATATTAGCGATGAAAACTTAGTTTCATAGTGGTCTAATATTCATTAGGAGTCTAATACTTTATTATACCAATTATACTGAATGCTTCTAATTAATTTAATAACAATATAAGTTTAAAAATTTTACTCAGTTCAAAATTGTTTAGTTAGTTCACCTCAAATAAAAGCCAAATATCATAACGAATAGGAAAAATGAATGTAATTTAGAGAAGTTAACTTTACTAGAAGAGTTTATAGAGTGAGAATTTGTCTTACATAGGAAAATTTAGAACTTTGATAAAGTGAAATTAATTATTATATTATAACGTAAAAACTATGTTCATTGATATCTAACACAAGATTGAATTACATAAATAAAATATGCATTTTCTTTGTTTATTTTGGTATATCTAAATATTTAATATCTATTTTAAAAAATTAAGAAGCTACACTTAGAAATAGAAGACCCCAATACTCCACAAGTATAAAGTATAGGTTTTAAGTCTCACCAGACTAAGTATATATGTTATTTTTATTATAATATAATTATAATCAATTAATTATTAATGGTTGTATGTAAAAAGTTAATGGTATTTTAATGTAATGATGTAACTAATAGCTTTACTAAAAAAACAAAGAGATAAAATAAAATATTACACGTATTATATTTTCAGTCATTTATAAATTCAATTATAGCGTTAAATTAATTACTTCATAATTAACCTCCTTAGAATTCATAAAAGTTCGACCTGAAGAAGAAGCTAAGTCGAACTTAAATCATTTTGAACTATACTTAAAATTTTTGTCAGTTAAATTAATTAGTAAACATCCAGTAAATCAAAATAATCAAAATTTAAAACTCAAGTTAAATTCCATTAACTCAATCTTATTCCAAATATTAATCAACATAATTTAAACATTATCTGTTAATAATTATCACTCTTATTCACGTTCATAAATTCACATCCCCATTATTTAAATTAGAAATAATATTACAAACTTCCTATCGCGAATAGTATTATGGTAAATTAAATAGCCCAATCTCGTTTTTCTGTTGTTGATCAATCTCATTTTTTTGTTGTTGATCATGTTAGGAATAGTGTCTAAAAGCGTGTATTAGTATATTATTTAATGAATTAATAAAATAATATTTGATACTTATTTTTATGCATATTGGTATGCTAGTGAATATCAGAAAATTCATGTTTATTTATGTAATCATAATCCATGTTTATTTATATAAGTGTTATAAATAAGAGGATTAAGATTATGGATAATAAACTAAATAAGTCCATAATGAAAGTAATTAAAGTTGAGATCTTTAATTAAATTATTATTAGTGCGGTCCATTAACATTACGAATGTAATGGTTTTATTCGGACTATCGATATGGTGACTGTTGTAGTTTAATATAGTGAGTATGTAAAATTTGTATAGGCTAGACACACCATTAAAGATATTTTCTATAAGATATTAATTCCTCCCACTAAAACGTAAATGGTATCAAGAATTAACATCCATGATATAAAGCTTATGATTCACTAAATTCTAAGTTTACACAACTTAGAATTTTCTATAGCAGAAATCACAAGTTATTTTTGAAGAAATAAAAATATGCAAAAAGAAAGATACAAAGTGGTGACATTATTTTGGAACTCTCATATTTGATTTATGCACTTTAATTACCACAACAACAGTAGGCTGAATTTACTTTTCTTAATAGACTTATAGCATAGTGGAATGTGGTGTGGACATTCTTGATTAGTCTGCCTATGCAAATAGAGAAGTGAGAGGCCGTTTTTTATGAATTACTAGGTAAAATCCTAGAGTGCTTGTGAAAACCAAGATTAAGCACAAGGCTCTTTTTCAAATATGCTGCCAAAAATCAAAGGAGCATGAAATCATACATAGTGAGTGTATGTTTTCTTAGGATTTCATTTTCAATCATAAGTTAAAGGTTGGTCCACTTCATGGCAATTCACTGTGTAAAACAACTTGATATTTATTTATATATTCTATGTAACTAAGTGGTGGATTGTTGTATATTGAGGTGTAGAGTCATGTATGCACTTGAAATGTATCCAAGTTCCTATTTCACCAATGTCTAATATTGAATTGCCTTTTTAACTCTCATACATAAGGTGACAAATGTGTGGCTTGTACCTTAAGATAGTGTTAATTTCAATCAAGACATTATTTTAATCTGTAATAGCCCCATATCTCTCATGATCTTAGTAATCTTTTCTCTACATAAAGATTTTGTTAGTAGATCATCTAACATTTGATTAATAGGAAGATACTCGAGTATAATTTTTCCTCTTTTAACCATATTTCTAATATGATTATACCTCATAGCAATATGTTTGCTATGTCTTGATATTTTCTCATTCTTGTATTGTAAATAGTAGCTTGATTATCACAATACAAAATAGTTGGACCTTTTTTAGGATCTAAGAAAGGAATAGTTCTAATGAATCTTCTAAACCATGTAATGTCTATAATAAATATTACTATATATTCAGATTCCATAGAAGATAAAGCAACACAAGTTTGCCTCTTCAAAGCCTAAACGACTATGGCACTATCTATAGTGAACAACCAACCACTACTTGACTTAGAGTTAGCTATGTCAGCTGCTCAATTTGTGTCACTATAACACTCAAGTGTAGATGAAATACACTTATAATGTAAGCCATATTTCATAGTGAACTTCAAGTATCTTAGTACCGTCTTTAGTTCCTTCAAATGCTCTTCCTTATGATTGCTAGTAAATCTTCTTAATATGCCATTTGAACATGCAAGATCAGATCTTGTGTGATTCACCACATACATAATGCTACCAATTATTTTGGCATTTTCTTCTTGATTTACAGCATCTCTTTTGTTAAGAACTAGCTTCACATGAGGATCAATGAGATATCTATTTACTTTGCAATGAAAGTAATTGAACTTCCTCAACACTTTCTCAATGTAATGAGATTGTGTTAATATATAAGTTTAATCTCTTTTGATAACTTTGACCCCCAAAATGACATCCACTGGAATTAAGTCCTTCATATCAAAAGCTTGTTTCAAATAATTTTTGGTTTCATTTACACATGTTATACTGGAACCAAATATAATCAAATCATCAATATATAAAGTTAAAAGCACTTTATACTCAAGAGTAACTTTAGTAAATACATAATTTTCTACCTTGCTACTCTTAAATCCAAATTTCCTAATTTCCTACTTGAATTTCTTATATCATTGCCTGGGTGCTTGTTTAAAACTATACAATGAATTATTTAATTTACATACTTTATGTTTTTCACTTTTAATAACATATCCTTCTGGTTGATGTTTGTAAATTTCTTCTTCTAATTCTCTATTTAAGAAAGCAGTTTTAACATCCAATTGATGAACCTCTAAGTCATAAATAGAAGTAATTACAAACATAGCTCTAATAGATGTAAATTTTATAATAGGAGAAAATGTCTCAAAAGGGCCTATATTTTCTTTTTGACTATAACCTTTGGCTACTAAGCTTACTTTGTACTTATCAACAATACCATCAGTTTTGATTTTTTTTCTTAAAATCAATTTACAACCAATAAGTTTGGTGTTTGGAGGAGGATCCACAAGAGTCCACGTTTGATTATCAAGAATTCATTTAATCTCATCATCCGTGGCTCTTTCCACATATTTGAGTCAGATAATGACATAGCTTCTTGAAAAGATTTAGGATTCTTTTCTAATGTGTAAGTTAACATATCAGGACCAAAATTCTTTTCAATTCTACATCTCTTACTCCTTCTTTAAATTTCCAGCATTCACAGATGTTCTAATATGCACGTGTGAGCTAGATGGAACATGTGAATTAGTCTCATTTATTTCTAATTCAAGTTCATTTAACAAGTCACTATTAAGTTCTAACTTATGAGCATCTTTAATAGTTAAATTTTCATAAAAAAATGCATGCGTAGCTTCAAATACACAATTATCACTAAGCTTAAGAAATCTATATGCTTTACCAAGTAAAGAATATTCAACGAAAATAGAATTCACAGCTTTACTACCAAGTTTCGGTCTTTTCAAAGTTGCATCTAAAACATATGTAATACAACCCTACACCTTCAAGTGTTTAATGCTAGGCTTGTGCCCAACCAACAACTCATATGGAGTTTTCATATCCTTTTTATTCACAATTCTGTTACTAATGTAACAAGAACTTAGTAGTGCCTCTCCCCAATAACTCATTGAAAGTTTAGATTGTATTAGCATGGCACTAACCATTTCCATTAAGGATCTATTTTTCCTTTTGGCTACTCCATTTTGCGGTAGAGTATTAGGTGCTGAAATTTTTTTAACTATACCATTTTGTAAACAAAATGTTATAAACTACTTAAAAAATATTCACCACATCTATCCGATCTCAACCTTTTGATCCTTAAATTGGTTTTATTCTTAACTTCTTCTTTGAAGATTTTAGACTTATCAAAAGCTGCATTCTTGGTTCTTAATAAATACACATAAGCGAATTTAGAAAAATCATCAATAAATATAATAAAGTAACATTTTCCACCTCTAGTAACATGCTCTTTATTTTCCCATATATCAGTATGAATAAGTTTAAGTAAACTAGTTGATCTAACTACACTTTAAAAAAAAGTTTTAGTCAACTTAGATTGTGCTCAACATTCACAAATGTTCATAGATAAAGTAGATGAAGACTTGGGAATTAAATCACAATTAATCATACGATTCATAGAATTCATACCAATATATCCTAATCTAACGTGCCAAAAATCATGCATTTCATTTTCAACATGACAAGTTATACCCGAATTCACCCACCAAGTTGAATCCATATCATTAATAATACAGATTTCGGTAAGCATAACAATCAAGTTATTTTTCCCCAAATTTATTTCATCATTTTTCTTTTGTCCCTTGTGATGATGGCATTCCCTAGCAAAATGACCAGGTTTGCCACAAACATAGCAAGGTCCCTTTTTCTTCTTCTTGGCATTCTCATGTTCTTCATTCTTGTTTGAATTGAAGTACTCCCTCTTCTTGGATTTTCTTTGGGAGTTCCTTGAAGGTTCTTTTCTTCCATTTAATTTATACCATCATTCTTCACCAATATTAAATCATTCTTTTTAAAATTCTCAATCTCAATTTGGATGTGTTGAAGAAGTTCGTCTAAAATAATGAACTTCTTTTTGTGCTTCAATTTGTTTTGGTAATCCTTCCATGAATGAGGAAGTTTACCAATGATAGTTAAAACTTAGAAGGTCTCAGAAATGGGTTCATCCGCATCAGCACATTCTGTTGCACTGTTATTGAGTTCATTTACTTTATCAATGACAAGCTTGGAATCCACCATCTTGTATTCCACATACTTGTTCAAAAGGATATATTTATTTCCAGTATCTTCATTAACATATCTCCTCTTTATAGCATTCCAAAGTTCAACAACAATTTTGTAAATATAGAAGACATTAAACAGTGTGATGTTTAAGCACTGGAGGATGGTTAAATGGCAAATGAAGTCATCATCTTTTCATTTCTTATGATGACTTCATAAGAAATTTGAGAGTTCAAATGTTAGTTGTGCCATTTAGTAAAAAAATTAGCCATACTTTACCAGAGTTTAATGTTCATTAGAAGTCTAATACTTTATTATGCCAATTGTACTGGATGCTTATTGATTAATTTAATAACAATATAAATTTAAAAATTTTAGTTCACCTCATATAAACGGCTAATACCATGATGAATAGGAAAAGTAAATGTATTTTAGAAAAGTTAATTTTACTAGAAGATTTTACACAGTGGGAATGTGGTACGTACAACAATTTGGGACCATGATAAAGAATAATTAACTATCAAAATATAACATTAAAATTATGTTCATTGATCACAAGATTGAATTAGATAAATATAATATGCATTTTCTTTGTTTATTTTATATCTAAATATTTAATATCAATTTTAAAAAATTAAGAAGCTACACTTAGAAATAGAAAACGCCAATACTCCACAAGTATAAAGTATTGATTTTATGTCTCATGTATATATATGTTATTTTTATTGTAATATAATTGTAATTAATTAATTATTAATGGTTGTATGTGAAAAGTTAATGTTATTTTACTGTAATGATGTAACTAATAGCTTTACAATAAAAAACAAGGATTATAAAAAATGTTACAAGTATTATCTATTCAGTCATATATAAGTTCAACTATAGCGTTATATTAATTTTTCGTAATTAAACCTCTTTAGAATTCACAAGAATTTGACCTAAAGAAGAATTTAGACTTAAATCATTTTAACTATATAAAATTTTAAAGTTGTCAATTAAATTAAATAGTAAACATCCAATAAATAAAATAATCAAAGTTTAAAACTCAATTTAAATTCCATTAACTCAATCATGTTCCAAATATTAATCAACCTAATATAAACAGTAAAAAGCATCACACTTATTCACGTTCCCACATTAACATCCCCACTATTTAAATTAGTAAAGCCTTGTAAAGTTTTCATCTCAATGGGTTTTCTCATTCCATTTTGTTGGGATGAATTTTCAATTTTGTTATTAGAATTTGTGTGAAAAATAAAAATGTGTTTGATTATATAAATTTTGATGAAATATTTAGTTTAATATATTTTTTGGATGTTCTTTCTATAAAAAAAATAAACAAATAATTTTATTGGGATATTATGTAAGTGGTAAGTTCCACTACATAAAATTAATAGGAGGGTCTATTTTGAATATTTAGTTTGAATATGATAATTTATTAGAATAGTTTATAGGTGATAAGTTTCGTTTAAATGATATTTAAAAATAATAGTATATTAATTAAATAAAATTGATAATGAAATGATCTACTTTAAATATTTAATTTAAATATAATAACTTATTAGAATAATTTATATGTATTAGATACTAATATATAATAAAGTTGTTTAAAAATGATAATATATTATATAGATATATACAATAGTGGTTGGCCCTTATATTGAATATTTAAAATATAGAATTTGAAACTCTTTTTTATGGCTATCTTAACGAGGAACAGGAAAGTGTTAACTGTATTTCATAAGAGTCCACTGTTCATAAGATTTCTAATACTACTCTATTTACATCAATTTTAACGAGTTATGTAAAAATTGCACTTATTAATTAATTTAATTAATAAAATAAATTGATGTAGTATCACTTTAATTTTCCAAACTTCTAACTAAAATTCAACTACAAGGTGGGTTACTGTTTGCGTCATAAAAAATCGATAAGGGTATCGGGGGTTGATCCGACGAAAATCATTAGATGCTCAAGTCAGTTTCAGAACAAATAGATACAAGCCAGAAATTTTGAGAGCATATAAGTGCGTAATTAATCGAGTCTTCCAATAATGAAGATTGAGGGTATTTTTATAGTATTGATAAGAGGGTTTATGTGGGATTGGGCCTTATGGCCTAATGGACTTAACCTAAACATATAACTCAATTTGTCTATTATCTTGTGGAGCTCAAGAATTCGATCTATTGGGCCTTGTCTTTGTTTTGACCTATAATCTATACTGACCTCTTGAACTTAGCCTTTTGGGTCTATTTTGGGCTTATAGCCCATTATAAGCCCCCCACTCTCGATCATGTCTCGAATAAGGAGGGTTGGTCGAGAGTAGAGAGTGTTGGAGTGTGTCACATGTTGAGGTGAATAACTCAGGGCAGGTCACCTCTTAGGGTGAATAGCTTGGGGCAAGTTACCTCTTGGGGTGAGTATATCGGTGCATGTCACTTCCTGTGGTGAGTAGCTTATGGCATGTTACCTCTTGGAGTGAGTGGCTTGGGGCATGTTACCTCTTGGGGGCGCGATGGCGTGAGAGTTACTGTTGAGGATCCGAAGTCACGCGAGCTCCACTTGGAGGCGCATTGCTGTGAGAGTTATGTCTGTGGGTGCAATTGCGCGAAAGCTTCTCTTGGAGCACAATTACGTGATAGCTCCATTTAGGGGTACAATGGCGTGAGAGCTCCTCTTGAGAATCCAAAGGTGAGTGAGCTCCACCTGGGGATGTATTGGTGCAAGAGCACTTTTTGGGGAGCATGATGACGCGAGAGCTCCACCTGAGGGTACGATGGCATCCCATAGACAACATCTTCTTTTTCTTCTTCTCATTCTTCTTTTTCTTTTTCTTTTTGTTTTGGTCGACTCATGCTCGACTCGACCTGACCAGGTCAAGCACACTTGGCTAGTCTTGGTTTTGTTTTTCAAGTCGAGCTCATAGCAATCAACCTGAATTTTTCTTTTAGGTTGACTTGAGATCTTTCTTCGACTTGGAGCATAAGCAAGGTTGCTCTCTTCTCTAATTACAGTCCACGTAGTCGTAGCTTCTTAGAAGGTTAGCCCGGGTGAGTTGTTCACCTCATTCTTATGCTTAGTCTATTTACTTAGTTTTTTTATTGCTTTATGCAATGGTTGTTGCTCTATACTTCTCATGATGGAGGAAGTCGATATAACTTTTCATATTTGTGAGCCGGCAAGGCTCTTCGAGGGTGAAGGTCGGTAGGACTTCTTAAGTGTGGGAGACAGTAGGACTCCTTGAGGGTGGAGGTCGGTAGGACCTCTAAGTGTGGGAGCCGGTAGGGCTCCTCAAGGGTGGAGGTTGGTAGGACCACTCAAGTGTGAGAGCTAGTAGGGCTCTTTGAGGGTGGAGGTCAGTAGGACCTCTCAAGTGTGGAGGCGGTATGACTCCTTGAGGGTGAAAGTCGGTAGGACCACTCAACTGTGGAAGTTGGTATAGCCCCTTGATTATGCACGAGGCTGTGAGGATTTCTATATTTTTCGTCTCATGGGGATTTTTTTGAATCATCTAGGGCTAAGCTTTGGCTAACCTCAGGGATGGCGGGTAATCCCGGGACGTGTAGATTTTTAAAGTTTTTTATCTCACAGGAATTCTCTTTAACCATCCGGGGCTAGGCTTTGGCTAACCTCATGGGATGACGGGTAATCTTGGAACGCGCTTTACCGTTGCCCTCAAAGACAGTCAAACTTGTGAGATTCCAGGGTCGAGCTGGCCAAACTCATTAGTGACCTCAAGAAAATCTTGTCAACCTTCAGGGTCGGTGGCAGTATAGTATTTTGTTAAGTAATAGAACAAGCAAATACGCAATTGTAATGTAAGGTGAAGAATTTTATTGATCTTGCAAAAATTTACTAAGTACTTGAACAAGAGCCACTTGGGGCTTGACAACTTGAGCTGAAATGCCAGCCCTCAGGGGCTAAACTTTGTAGAAATCATTTAAGTAATTGGGTTGATCTCTACTGATAGAATTTTTTGAAGTACGAGTGTGTGAGCGCCTGTGTGTGCAATAGTGCGAGCTCCTCTTGGGGGCACGAAGGTGCAAGAGCTCCTCTTAGGGAGCAATGACGTGCATGCTCCTTCTAAGGGCATGATAGCATGAAAGTTCTTCTTGGGGACATGATAACACGTATGATTCTCTTAGGGGTGCAATGGCACGTGAGCTCTTCCTAGGGGCATGATGACACGAGACCTCCTCTTGCGCGGGGAAGACGCATGAGCTCTTCCTAGAAGATAATATCGCAGACCTCCTCTTAGGGCATGAAGGTGCGTGAGCTTCTTCTATGGGCACTCTAACACCCCCACCACTAAATATAAATATTAATATAATAATAATATTGACAAGGTAGCACGTGTGTGTACATGTGTATATATATAATTTTTTGGTCAACTGTAGCACTTTGAGAAACAGTAAAAGTGTTTTCTCACATGTAACCCTATATATAGAAAAATCACCATTTATATATAAAACACAACACCCATCACAGTCACGCTATTCTCAAACTTATTTACTATAAAATTTCAAGAGTTATATAGGACACGATATCCTAAAGTTATAATACAATAAACTTAAAAATCAAAATAATAGCCTATATTTTTGGAAGAAGTAAGAACATTTTGCATCTTGTAACCCTTTATATATAGACAACAATTTACACAATAATAATGATTGTAAAAATTAGAATATGTCCACAACACAATCCAACAGGTCATCATCCATGTACAATGATCCTTAGAAGCTTCTAGGAGCTCTAACAACCAGCCCAGTAAGCTTCAAAGTCTCAGGTATCACCATGCTTACTTACAATACATGAACTGCATGAACTAACGCTCAGTAAGTGAAAATCATGCATGCTGAAGAGATAATCTAACATATACATGATGCATCTCTATGAAATCATGCCAGGAATGCAAGCTCCTGGACCAAAACAGTTCATTCAAAATCATTTTCCACCACTGGGCCTTTGGCCTACCTATTATGTACCAAATACAGCTCTCAACAATATCAATAATCACATGGCCATAAACAGATTGACACAGTCCGAGGGTTATCTCCTGAGATTACTAAAGGTCTACCCCTGTCTTCCCCTGTGATCCTCCAAAAGTCTTCCCACCAGTGGCGTTAATAAGGGCACAATCAAGTGGTCCACCCTCTCATGACCACCAGAGACACACCCCTTATCAACCCCTATGATCCTCCGAGAAGTAACACTTGTGGCACCCCAAAATATCACATAAGCATGCCTAGCAGCCTCGGTACACTAGTAGTGACCAACCAAAATATTTTTTTTTCTAAAAATCATGTTTGAAATTATATCATGCATGCAAAAACGTCAACTATACTCATATGTCGTGTATGCACATGTAAATGCTCATGAATGGTATGTTTAATATGAAATGAAGTCATCTTGCTCTCATCATGTTTCAAGAATCATAAAACTCTTAAGGTACATACTATACCTGTCATCCAATCAATTTAAATATCATCAACACATTAAGTATAAATGCTTCAAGACATACTATGTTCATGCATTGTAGTTGCAAATAGATTTTCACTTACCTTTGATTGATTGTGTGTAACTTCTAGGTTTCTTAAGTATTACTCCCCAACTCTAGATATGAAACAATCTATAAAAATACAAGATATCAATCACCATCCTCAATTAACAAGTTCATTATACCAAATGTAGTATAAGATCTTTAATCTCAATTTAACTAAACAATTTTACCACTTAGAAACTATAACCGAATACAACCTTCTACGCACCTTTGTTCTATATCTTAAATGTGTACTAACATCACTTAATTGATGTATTATAACTCTTACAATATCACTCTAAATGTTAGGGATCAAATGCACCATATCTATGGCGGAATATGTTAATGAACTAAATGGGACAGATTCACAACTTCACATTTTCTTGCTGTCACATTAATTTGCATGATGATTTTGATACCCTTAGACGTATTCATTCACTCCCCAATTTTTATCACACTTAGATAACATCAAAAATAATGTAACCATGTCATATAATGGCTAAAACTCACGGATATAGCATCCCAAGTTCAGTTCCCTTCACAACATACTGAAACAGATTTTTCCCTACCATGATAGTTTTGCGCACTTAATAACATTAATGGTTTTGGCACCCTTAAGTGTATTAAAACACTCCCAATTTTTCATCACACTTAGATAACATATACAAAGAGACAACCAAGCCATAGTATTGCCAAAAATAATGGATTTAATGCTGTAAAACTAGTCCCCTTCACATAGGACAAAATCTGAAATTCGATGAAGACAGTTCTGAACATCCCTTTAATTGTCATGCCATATTTTAATTCCCAAGCTATTCAAACCTAAATACATAATCTTAACTCCTATATGTTTACGTTCATTATGATAAATATAGAATTTGCCCAAGGTTTCTTGCAGATTTTAAGCTCAATAAATTAGAAATCAACATATACACAAATTCTGCTCATTAGTGGTTCTACTATGTGTTTGCAACCACAAATCATTCTTTTATGCATAATAACCCTATGAATAACCTCTAACATTATCATGAACAAGATAAAAATCTTAAGAAATCATAAAACTCTCAAATAATATAAAATTTGATGTCAAAACTGTATATAAACCTCACCTATGCCAGGTTCAGCTTCTACTTGTGATTACTACTTCCTTTTACTTTATTTGCCCTTTTCTATCACTTGGAAATAATTAGGACCAGCTTAGAGAGATTTTGACACGAGTTTGGACCCTGAAAATGACTAAAAATGATTGAGGGTCGTGGGTAAATGGCTAAGAGTGAAAGAAAGCTTGAGGTGACACTTGAGGTGCTTGCTTAAGCTTGGTAGCAAGCATGAGGTGGTAGGTTGTGGTATAAATCTGACATTTCACCCATCTTTCAAGCCTATATAAGATGTGTCTTACTATACATTAATTTTATTGCATTCTATTTTAATTACCACAAGATACCATAGATAATTCATAAGCTAATTTCCTAGCCGTTCATTTAATTTCTTATCCAATTGTCACCCGATTCTTAAATAATTTTTATATTAAAAATTATATAATCTTATACATAAATGAATATTGTAATATCACCTTTGAATCATATTATCTTATGTCCAATGTCCCAAATATGCAATTTACCGATATATACTTTTAAAATACTTGGATGAAATCGAATCAAACCGTATAAGCTTACTAGTAACAACTTTAACACTTTCAAAATTATAACATATATATCCTATCGACATCCAATATTGATCAACCTTATTTTTTTCTTATTTCAATTTAATATTAATTACTCATATTATGATGATCGACAACTAATACCATATGAGATTTTCTAGAAATTTAATGATCAAATGTGATTATAAGGTAAAACGGATCATGCCATGTAGTTTCAATGCAAGCACTTATGAATAACATGTAATGCATGAATCATATTAGTCAAGGAAGACTAGCTCCTCCTGGGACGCGAGGGCATAACGGCGCACGAGATCCTCCTGGGAGACAATAGCACAAACCTTCTCTTGGGGCGCAAAGGCACGTGAGCTATTCTTGGGGGCGCCACGGTGCAAGACCTCATCTTGGGGGTGTATAGGCAGCTAGCTCCTCTTGGATGTGATTGCGGAATGATGCACGATATCCTCTTAGGAGACAGTAACGCAAACTTTATCTTGGGGCGTGAAGGTGCATGAGTTCCTCTTGGGGCTCGACGGTGCAAGACCTCCTCTTGGGGGAGCGAAGTCGCATGAGCTCTTCCTGGGGGCACGATGGTGCAAGACCTCCTCTTGGGGGTATGTGGGCGACTAGCTCCCCTTGGGACGCGATGGCGCACGAGATTCTCTTAGGAGACAATAAAGCATACCTACTCTTGGGCGCGAAGGCACGTAAGCTCCTCTTGGGGGTGCAACAACACAAGACCTCCTCTTGGGGGTGCGTAGGAGGCTAGATCCTTTTAGGACGTGAGGGCACGATGGCGCATGAGATCCTCCTATGAGCCAATAACGCAGACCTTCTCTTAGGGCGCGAAGGTGCGTCAGTTCTTTCTGGGGGTGCGACGATGCATGACCTCTTAGGGGTGCGTAGGCAGCTAGCCTTTCTTGGGACGCGATGGTACGATGGTGCACGAGCTCCTCTTGGGGATGCAATGACGTGATGGCGTGTGAGCTTCTCTTAGAGGTGCGAAGATGGTGAGCTCCTTTTGGGATGTGCGGACACGATGACGCGTGAGTTCCTTTTGGGTATGTGATGACGTGAGAGCTTCACCTAGAGGACAATATCACGAGACCCCCTCTCAGGTCATGTATAGTGCCTTCCCCAAACGAGAAGCAGACAGATATCTGAGGTTAGCTGGAAGTGGATGTTGATCGTATCCAGCGCAACAGGTGCCTCCAGTAGGGGGTCGCCTTCATTGTCACGAGTGTCCTCGGTAAGGGGGTTACCTTGGGCGTTGGATGTTCTCATGGCTTTTGATCTTGATTGCAATCTCAATGACCAGGTAGTACTTTCCCACAGACGGCGCCAAAATGATGTGGTATCACTCCACTTGTCGAAACTCCTAGCTAAAAATCAACTACAAGATGGGTTACTGTTTGCGTCATAAAAAGTCGTTAAGAGTGTCAGGGGTTGGCCTGACAAAAACCCTCAAATACTCAAGTCAGTTCCAAAGAAAATAGATACAAGTCAGACTTGAGAGTATATAAGTGCGTAATTAACCGCGTATCTTTCAATAATAAAGATTAATGATATTTTATAGTGCTGATATGATGATTTTCGTCGGATTGGGCCTTTGACTATTACCTTGTGAAGTCCATGAACATGGTTTATTGAGTCTGATCTTTATTCCGACTCAATAATACTTTATTATATCAATTGTTCTGGATACTTTTAATATAATAACAAATTAAATTTAAATTTTAACGGTTCAAAATTATTTAATTAATTCACCTCAAATAAATGCCTAATACCATGATGAAGTAGGAAAAGCAAATGTATTTTAGAAAAATTAACTTTACTAGAAGAGTTTACATAGTGGAAATAAGCCGTACGTAGCACAATTGGGACCATGATAAAGAATAATTAATTATCAAAATATAATGTTGAAATTATGTTCAGTGATATTTAACACAAGACTGAATTACATAAATAAAATATGTTTTTTTTGTTTATTTTGATATCTAAATAATTAATATCAATCATAAAAAATTAAAACGCTACACATTAGAAATAGAAGACCTCAAGACTCCACAAGTATAAAGTATTGGATCTATGTTCACCAGACTATGTATATATGTTATTTTCATTACATTATTGTTGTAATTAATTAGTTATTAATGATCGTATGCAAAAAGTTAATGATATTTTAATATAATAATGTAACTAATAGCTTTATTAAAAAAACAAGGAGATAAAATAAAAGAAACAAAATGAAATATGTGTAACATGGGTGCTTCTTCAAGACAATGTAAATTTGCAAAAATATTTATACCTATATTTAGTCAAAATCACGCGAGTTCTTTAATACACTTTTAAGAAATTCTAAGTTAAAATAAAATACTTCAGGACATGGTTATATAGCAAATTATAATTTCTAAAATTCTATGATAAATATAAAATATTAGGCATCTAGAGAGGTTTGTGTATCTTGGACAAATTGTTATCCTGATATTAATATGTTTACTTTTTATGCAGTATTTTCTTAAGCATTACATTATTCGCATTTTCAAAATAAGTAATTATGATAAGTAAATAATTATATTTAAATGGATATGAGTTTGACCCTCACTTGACATGTAAGATTGAATCCGAACCCTAAATAAAGATGATGAAACTGATTACGTGCATTCTGGAGTTTGAAATTATTAATTGCAGTTAATCAATTTTAAAATTTTAATTTAATAAATATCTAAAAAAATCTGCAAATCTAAGTGACCTCACCTTAAACTCGTTAACGTAATTGAATTGACACTAATATATATATATATATATATATATTTAAAATATTACAAGTATTATCTATCATTTTAACTATGTAAAAATTTTAAAGTCGTCAATTAAATTAATTAGTAAACATCCAGTAAATCGAAATAATCAAAGTTTAAAACTCAATTTAAATTCCATTAACTCAATCATGTTCCAAATATTAATCAACCTAATATAAACAGTATCTGTTAATAAATATCACACTTATTCACGTTCCCACATTAACATCCCCACTATTTAAATTAGTAAATCCTTTTAAAGTTTTCATCTCAATGGGTTTTCTCTTTTCCATTTTGTTGAGATGAATTTTAATTTTTTATTGAAATTGTGTGAAAAATGAAATGTGTTTGATTATATAAATTTTATGAAATATTTGGTTTAATATATTTTTTGGACGTTTTTTCATAAAAAAATGTGATAAAATATTGGGATGATATACAAGTGGTGAGTTCCACTAAATAAAATTGATAGGGTGGAGTCTATTTTGAATACTTAGTTTGGATATGATAATTTATTAGAATGATTTGTATGTGGTGGGTCCTATTGAAATGATATTTGAATATTAAGTTTAAATGTGATAATTTATTAGAATGATTTATATGTAATAGATCTTATTGTAATGATATTATTTAAAAATAGTGATATATTATATAGATATGTGTAATAGTGGTTGGCCTTATTAATATGGGATTGAAATTTGAAAATTAAAAATATAGAATTGGAAAGTATTTTTTATGAGAAAATGAGAGAATAAAATGAGTCATTTCTAATGAAATTATGTGAAATAAACATGACTTATGCATTCTGAAATAATAAAATAAAAGAAAAATTAAGAAAAATCAGGTAACTCTTTTGAATAATATTACAACCTTTCTATTTTGAATAGTATTTGACAAATCCACGTCATTAAATAGTCCAATCTGGTTTGGTAAACCTTTGAAAGAATTTTTTTCTATTGCAGATCATTGCCATGATAAGAAACTTTTAAATCAACGGAGTGCAGTTCAGCAATGACTTGGGTTGTGATAGGACTACTAATTACTTCATGAATAATTTATAGATAACAAACCCACAATATGAGAGAATTCAGAATTTCCACCATTGTCAACAATCAAATTCAGAGTGAGGGGAATAGATAGTTGAAAATTCAAATCGAAAAATACAAAAGATTTTGCGAAATGCAATAAAAAGTTAACATATCGATTCATGAAGGTAAAATAAAAAGAGCTAATGCAATCAAGATTTTTTGAAATTAGTTAAAAAGTATAACTTAGATTTTGAGTATTCACTAGTTTTATTTCTTTAAATACTTTATGTAATCATTTCAGTTAATCAATTTGTTTTTCTTTTATTGCATTCAAATGATTTAAATGCTTAGTAAATCAAATATATAAGTTATGCAATGATTTTAGCAATATCGTATGTTTTATTATTCGTAAATTTTTTGCAACTAAATTATTTATTTGGAATGTAACTATAGATTTGTTAAAAAAAATTGAAATTAAAAGCCAAAATACGATTTCAACAAGAATTCTTAGTTAAATTTCCCTATTATGAATCACCATTCTTTCACTTGCAATGCATGTCACTTTTACTAGTTCAATAAAATAAATCAATTACATGAACATGTAAACACAAATAAATTTTGTTCATGAAGCATTTCATGATTATTTAAATTTAATAGGAGAAACAGTTCGATCAACGTCATGTGTATACTTCTTTTATTCCAAATTAAATGCTTTTGTTTCATTTCGATGTGTGTATAAATAATATCTCATTTCCAAACATAAAACTCTTCTTTTTAAAACTAATGTCACCTACTTTTTGAAAAAAAAAAATTCAACTTTTTTTTATAACCGTGTGCCAATTATATAACTAATATAAATTTATCATTTAGAAAAGTCTTGAATCTACAATAGTCCTATGCATGAAAACAACAACTGCCATTACTTAATCCTCAATAAACTAAAAAATTTGAGAGTTCAAATGTTAGTCCAAATAACATAAACTAAAAGTTCATAAACATCCAATGACGGAGCCATTGCTTAATAAGTGATCCCAACACTTCCTTTGAATGCTATATGAAGGACTTTTCTTCATAATATCAAAATTTAACTATTGAGTTGGCGTTGTTATGCACAAACATTTAACAGACTCTCTTCGCTTTGGGTAAGCATTTGTGTAAGAAATAAAGGTTTAGTTATGAAGGATTAATGTCTGAAAATTTTCAAGTAACATAGAGGATGTATGGAGCTGAAACAGAAGTGGAAAAATGCAGGTGAAAATAGATACAAAAGTCTGTTCTTTTCTTCGTACTAAACTCTCACCAAATACAGACTTTATAGGAGTGTTACAGCTGAAGATTTTGACAGACAACGGCAATCTTGACTAATAAGAGATTGCAAATCTACAAGCATTTAGCATACTCGACAAATGCATAGCCTAACATTTTTCTTCCCTAGCCCAACTATGCATTAGACTTAGTTTGCATTACATATCATGTACTTTTCATTACATGAATTGTAATAATTTTCCTCCTTAATGTGTTGATTCATTACTTTAAAAAGTTCTCTTAATTTGCGAAATTCTCCTTGTGAAGAGCTTTAGTTATAATTGTTGGGATGGTTTTAATGGACCAGCGAGGATATTAATATATTGTATATTATATATATATATATATATATATTGTCTTGTCTGTTGATTGAGTAATGTTGTTAAACTAATTATGAAAATCAATTTATTAAATAATATAATTATTTAATTGAGTTTAATTTAATTAAAATGCCTAAATAGGATCATTTAATTAAATAAATAGGATTTGTTTAATTAATAAAAATCAAATAACTTAATTAAATTAACTAGATTCAAAACCCAAGGTTTGATGGGCTCCTAGAATGGCCTATTAGGAGTCTTGATTAAAGAATCAAAGACTTCTAGTTTTGGATAGAAACAAGATACAAGATAAGTATGACAAGTATGGAAAGGAGTAATATACCTAATGAGATTAGGGTTAGGAGAAGTATACAAATACACTCTCACAAACACATCTTGAAAGACAAGAAAATTCGGGCAATTCAATGAAAAAAATGCCTCCCCTTCTCCTCTTATTCTATGTCCTTGTTCCATAAAAAAGGTTATATTAATTTGATTCTTTCTTCACTTTGTTGAATTAAGAATTAAACTACACTCTCAAATTCTAGTGTAGAAATCAGAATTCAAATTCGAAATTACTAGCACAAATGCAATATTCATTAAAGTTCTTGAGATGTAGATATCATTAGAGGAATGATACGTAAAACCCTTGATAATCGTTTTTTGGAACGGACATGGAAGGAACGTGATGAGGACGTCCCTTATCTAACAAGGGGTGATTATGATAGCTCGCATTAGTTTGGGGAAAGAAAATTAGAATGGTTTGTAAGTTGGTAACAATGGACTCTTTTAGTAACTTTGGTTGATAATTTTCATAAAACGAGGATGAGTGCAATATAGTTGCTGCTGCATCCCATTGTGTCGAAGTTTTGCTTGTGAGTCCCAACAACATGGCCCAGGGCATGACAATTTTGGTTATAAAAGACCTTACTTCTAACTACGTCAAGGTAATTTACACAACATACACAAGTCCATGATACTAACATGATAGTCAATGCACAAAATTATAATTTTTTTTATAGCAATTTGAAAGTGTTCTAATCTCATTATTTACACCAATATATTGTACTAGAATTGATATTCTCAATCGTCGTATATAGTATGTTGTAGTCTTAATAAAAATGAAGTTATTCTTATAAGTGATTACAAACTTATCAATAATAACACAAAATTTACGCAATCTAAGTCTTTATGTGGAACAACAATTCTAATTAGACTACAATCATATAAAATTTTACATGTCCATCTTATGTTACATTGTGAAAATCACATTTCATAACAAAAATAAATTCGTTTAATAAAATATTACATCTTATAGTTGGATTTTGGGGCAGAAATCCAATTCAAATGGTAAAATAAGAAAATAAATAATCAACTAGAGTCATGTACTGGACTACATTGGGAACAAGGCTAAACTTAATGAACTTTGATATATTCTTGCTTTCTAGTGAGATCCCGTTGGAGCCCTTCACGAACTATTATAACATTCACAAATATTTCTTCGTAACTTTCAAATTATAAGAACTAAATCCAAGCAGTTAGCTCAATGCTACAATCTGAAATTCTATCGTATGTAATACACATGACTTCTAATTCTAAAACTTATAAGGCAAAATATTAACTCCATAGAGTACAATCGAAAAAAGCAAGGTTCACGTACAACTTGATCTATCAATACATTTTGTCATCCTCAACAAAACAAACTTATAAGGATTGTAATATTGGTAAAACTAAAAACAAAAATTATCAAAACAACAAATATTCAAAGTATGTATACCTTTTCACTAGATTATTGTGGAAAAAAAAGGCATAGTGAAGTTATTTTAGTACTTGAACGTAAAATTTGAAGAAGACATGCACTCCAGACACTGTTTGACTTAATTTTTTACAATCTTCATCTATTTTTGACAATTTTTAAACAACTGAAAATATCGCACATATGGACAGAAAGGGTAAAAAAATATAGCAAAACCATGTAATAAACTGCACTGGAAACCAGCCTACAATATCCTAACTATAAATTGTTGCTTGCCCATGTCATAAAAATGTTCTTAACTAATTGAACCTTGATATATTTTCTCTTTCTTGTGACATCCCATTGGAGCCCCTTACATAGTATTTACAATGTTCATAAATTATCCATCATAACTTTATAATTATCAAAATTAAATCCATGCAATTTGTTCAACACTGCAATCTATACTTCATTTGTACATGATATGCATGACTTCTAATTCTATTGATTATAAGGTCAAAGTTTTATCTCCAAAGATTGAAAATCATAAAAAGCAGGTTGGATGTACAATTTGATCTATCAATACATCTTGTCATCTTCAATGAAATCAACACATAAGGATTGTGATATTTGGTAAATTAAAAAAATCCAAAACGTTTAATATTTGAAGTTTATAGCCCTTTTCACCAAATGATTGTAGAAAAAAAGAAAGCATAGTAAAGTTATTTTAGCAATTGAATGTAAAATCTGAAGAAGACTCTCTCTGTGAGCACTGTTTAACTAATTTTTTACAATCTCCAATAAATATCTGCTAATATTCAAATAAACGAAAATATTGAATGAGCATTGTGCGTGTGGACAAAATAGGTGAAAAAAAAAAACAAAATCCTAGTAGAGTCATGTATTGAATTGTATTGGAAACAAGGCCACAATATCATAACTAGACATAAGATTATAATAGAGTTCACATTGATCTGATTTATTGTAGAAAACATGTCCTCTAAAAATTATCACAATAAATGTAAAATTCATGAAGATGTTCTATTATGATATAATAATTTGACATCACAATAAAATTATGTTCCCATTCGGAACACTGTTGTACTGTAAAGATCAAGAATGTTAAGATTTCAAATGTCAGTGTTTTGCCCAACATTCATTGGTCGATGAACAGTTGACGAGGAGAGAAAGATATTTGTTATGCATTGCAAGAATCATAATTTTTTTTTGTTGTCATTTAACAATGCTTGTCTGATTTATTTTCATGATGGTAAGATAACAAATGGTTAATACATGCATGCTTTACTAATTGTTGATAATAACAACTTAAAATACTAGTTATTGTCACTATTAAGTTATTATTTTTGGTAAAATAAAATTTATTATCACTTAATACACATTATTATTATTAATGATAAAAAACTTGTTGTAATTAATGCATATCATAAGTGACAAACTGTCTCCTTGTCACTAATATTATTCTTTTTTGCAAATTTATAATTCCAAATGTCAATGTTTTGCCAACATTCATCAAATATATTGCCAATTAGCACAAGAGAGATGTTGGTTTTGCTGGGCTAGAATTCTTGTTTTTCTTTTTTATTGTTATTTTTTATTTTTTATTTTTTGGTCCTTTAACATGGTTTAGTTGATTAATTTACATAATGTTTGAAAAATCAAAAAATGATAAATTGTTCAAAGATACTTTTGTTTATTTCCCATGCAAGAAATTGTTATTTTAACTAATTGAACCTTGATATATTCTTGGTATTTTTAGTGATTCTCCATTGTCAAAACTCACAAATCAATGGTATCTAATAAGTTATACCTACTATTGGATAGTAGAAATATGCTTTCTTGCAAGCTAACTTGAGTAGAGCTGAAGGAAAGATAGATTGCTATTAGCTAGCAAAACAAATAAAATTAAAATTATCCCTTTATTATGATTTACATATTTGAATTTGAAAAAAAAATAAAAAGATTCGGTATTTGGGAGATAAAGACAAAGACAAAAAAAATCTGATAATGTTTTTTTTAGCACTTAACCGCCTTTTTGTTAGGGATTTCGTTGTTCAAAAAATAATTCATAGAGCGTTCTCCTTAACTTTCTAATTGTCAAAACTAAATTCATATAACATATAACACTATAATGTATCAACCATCTATATATAATATCAACAACTTCTATTCTTATAATTTGTAAGGTCAAAGCATTATCCATAGAGGAAAATGGGAAAAGTAAGATTAATTTAAAGCTTGATATATCAATATATGGTGTCATCTTCAACAAACCATTATATCAAGATTGTAAACTTAGTAAAATTAAAACATTATAAAAACATACCAAGTTTGAATTGTGTAGTCATTTTCATACACGATACGTAAGAAACCTAGCAAACTTAATATAGCATATGAATATGAAGACTGAAAAAGACAAGAGGGCCCAACACTATTAAGTTTAATTTTACCTTTTCCAAATAAATATCTCTAAGTTTCTAACAACTAGAAACATTGCATGTAGGTTTAACATGTGTAACAAAAGGTTAAAAAAGAAAAAAAAAAGTAGACTTATGTATTGAACTATAGCGAAAACAAGGCTACAATAACCTAACATTATATTTTAATATAACAAAGTGTGTACTGATCGGATATGTTGTTTGCACAATGACATGAATGGAAAATCATGAAAAAAATTGACGTAGCAAGCCAATATACTGAATAGAGTTCCAATCACATTGAACTTATATTACTCACTAGACTCACTCACATGTCTTTGTAAAGGAATTCCATTTTGGGATCCTCTATGGAGTTGAGTAATCTCTTGGGGAATGTTATGATTTTAAATGTGGTGTTTTGCCCAACATTCAATAGGGTTTGTTGGCAAAAAAAAAAAAAAACTAACAAGCATAAAAAATATATTAGGCGAACGACACTTCACACCCCTCCTCCAAACTTAATTATTTAGGTATTTTATCCTTTAAAATAATTTAATAGCACTTTATTTCTTCAACTTATATTAGTGTAGTAGTTTGCTTCCAATGATATTTTCATATCATATTTTCACTGAAATGCTATCCATCAGCTTCTATCGTGTGTTTGTATTTTTTATTGCTGCTAATGGTGAAGCTACGACAAATAATGATACTGCGAATAGTGACTGTAAATAGTATCAATCGCGTCAATCAGGACATTGGATTTCAGCCCCTTTATATCTACATAAACATTGTGTTCTCCATCATTATCATCTGCAACGAAAATATATATTTCTTATACTTCAATTCATATTATTTGTTACAAAAGTATCATCGTTTATCGTGCATTTACCATTAACAGTAATAGAAAAATATTGTGAAATATTTTGTTTGGCTATTGATAGGAAACGTGAGGGAAAAAATGTGCTAATAGTGGCTGATAAAGACCATTACGAAAAAATCTGAAAATATTATTGGAGGCAAAATACTATAATAAATATAAGTTGAGGGCTAAAGTGCTATGAAGTTATTTTTGGGGGGTAAAATGCCAAAATGATTAGGGAGTGAAGTGCTATTTGTCCAATGTTTGCCCTAAATGTTTGTATTATTAATTTATGTAATATTGAAGAAGTGATTTTTTCTTAATTTGTTATTAGGATAATAAATGGTTTATATATGTCACAAAACCAACATTCATACTTTCTAATCAATAAAACTATATCAAATTAATTAACTCAACTACTACTACATAACAACCCTCTATGTATAATATTTGGGACTTCTAGTATTTCTATTAACTTACAAGGTCAGAGCTTACCCCATAGAGGAAAACGGATAATACTTGATCTATCATGAGATGTAACTTATAGTGTCTTAGTGACTTCTAATATTTCTATAACTCATAACTTATGAATTAGACAAACTTTACATTTTGGCTACTTCTTATAAACTACTGAAATTATTCTCCATTAATGTACAATAAGTATATTTTGAAATATTGTAACTTTTACTTTTAATATCTCTAAAATATATCAAAATTCCGTGTTTTTCTAAATACATACAAATATTTATTCCAAATTTATGCTACTTAAAAATAATAATCACACATATTTTCTATCGTCTTATCTATAAATTCAAAATCTAAATTTAGAGTTGACTGCACCTGAATTTAGGTTTTAACATTTGAATTTATATTTGGCGTGCTTAATTGAAGGCCAAAAGTACCTCTCTATCCTTTGTTTTCATTTGGTAAACTACAAAAAACTCCATTGATATTTTGGACCAAACTTAGAAGAGGTATTTTTTCCATTGAATATATTACAAGGGAGGTCTTCCTACGTCCTCAAGGAGGTTTGTGTAATTTTAGTTAAAAAAAATAATTGTCATTTCAACCAAAATGCTAGGACTTTCCATCGGTCATTGGATATTAAACAGACCTTAGGAAGACTAATGTAATTAATCCAATTATTTACATGCAAATATCCATTTCATTAACATCGTTACCATATTTTCTCACTTTGTAAATTCCGGGACATCTGTCTCTCACAAGTCCAAGTTCAAAGTCCTGGACAAATTTGAGTAAACTGAAAAACTTTAGGATGGCATTTTTGGAGCTAAATGAGAGTAAAAATCCCATGGGTTTCCAGATTTAACCTAATTCCTACCAGAAATAGGATCCCTGTGTTGCAGTGTCTCCAAAATAGATCTCAACAGCTTCAGGAAAGCAAGTAGGCAAAAGAATTGCTTCAATCTGGCTCCAGAAACGTCCATATATCCCTAAAAAATGCAAGAGCAAGCTCATACATAAAAAAATAAATGGAATTTCCATATACAACTGCATATACTGTGCTAGCTTGAATCGACACATGACATGCAACAAAATTGCTGCCCAAATCAGCAGCAAGCTTCCAATTCATTTCAAAGATACAGAAAGAAGGGTGAGTGGGGCATTACAATCTGGAAGAACTTCATTCCCCTGCCGAGGCCTAATCAGCTAAAAGTCCTTCATTCAGAGAGCCCACAAGGAACATCACCAATGATTTCCTAGAACAGGAAAGATTCATAGGAACATCTCTAGGATCCATCAGGATCAACTTTCAATTTACATCTCAATTATCCCCTGAAAATAGCAAGGAATAAATCAATCAATATCTTCGTCTAGATCATTTAATGTATACGGAATGCTTTGAGGTTCAACTTCTTACTCGTCCTCCTCTTCATTCTTCATGTATAATCCAAGTTCCTCCAATGGATTACATTTCCTCTTCATGTATGGTCTTGCTCTTCATTTCCTCTTCATCACCTCATCAAAATATTTTGTGTGTATGTCTACATAAACACTCAATTTTCATTCTTCAAAATTTTTAATCTGGAAATGCAGTAGAAAGGATTCTACTGCATTTAGTGGGATTGTTCATATATCCGCTTCTCTAGCTCTCCTTAGTATATTGACATAGTATTCCAATTTTATGATCTGGTTTCCAAATGTGGGCTCAAATATGATCTTCTTTTACCGCTTTTAGGGGTGGTTGTCCAGCTCAGATAGGATTCTTTCACGTGAGCAGGTACTTCCTATCGCCTGGAGGGATGTTGTAACACACTCATTACTACACAACTATATATATAATATAATTTGACATGATAGAACCTGTGAGTATGCATAAATTTTTTTTTCTCCCTGTAACAACTTAATGAATAATAAATTATTTTCCTACTCACAGACTAATATATATATACCTACAGATGATCTATAACAATTATAATATTTACATACCCATGTACAGAAAAGTTATAAAAGCAATATACAGTACAAATCCCAAAACCTAATATAATAGACTCCAAAATCAAATAAGTTAACAACCAGCCAAACATATCGTCATCCATGCACACTCCTCAGAACCTATAGGAGCTCCAGCCGTTCGTTTAGTAAGTCCATGACTTCAAGTATCATCAAACTCACCTACAATGTATGAACTACGTGATCTAATGCTTAGTAAATGAAAATCATGCATGCTGAAGGGATAATCTAAAATAAATGCAATGCATTTTTATGAGATCATGATAAGAATGCAAACTTATGCATAAAAATAGTTCATTCAAAATTATTTTCTATTAGTGGGCCCTTGGCCCACCTACTATGTACCGGATAGAGCTCTCAACAATATCAATTATCATATGGTCATAAACAAATCGATACAGTTCGGGGGCCATCTCCTAGAATTACCAAAGATCCACCCCTTGTCTTCCCCTGTGATCTTCATAAGTCTTCCCACCAGCGGCGTCGATAAGGGTACACTCAAGTGGTCCACCCTCTCGTGACCACCGAAGGCACACTCTCTGTCTACCCCGTGTTATGCATGCATGTATAAATACTGATGAATGACATTTTCAATAACACAACAAATCTCATATCCCATCATTCAAGCAACGTATGCACTATAAGATATTTATAATACTTATCAAGACACTCATCAAGACACAAGGATCACATTTAATATAAATAAGACAAGAAATACTATGCCCATGCATTGTAGTTGCAAATGAATTTTCACTTATCTTTCACCTTTTATGTCCTACTGAAGGTTAACAAGATTCTCCTCCCTAACCTTAGATATAAGACTGCCTGTAAAAGTATAACGTATAAATTTTCATTCTTAATCAATAGGTTTACTATATCAAAACTTATAAGAGATCTAACTTAAATTTAATTAAGTAACAGTCAAACCTTAAAAATATAATATATATACTTCAACCCAATCAGAATATTTTAAATACCTTGATTTCTCATCTCGAATTTATTCTAATATTATTTAGTTGATGTGTTAAAATCCCCGTAACCAATCCCTCAATTAAATTAGCTATTTCATCCAATTAATACAAGATAATAAAATTAAATCTTTGTAACTA
This sequence comes from Paulownia fortunei, assembly GCA_019321725.1. Classification (NCBI taxonomy): domain Eukaryota; kingdom Viridiplantae; phylum Streptophyta; class Magnoliopsida; order Lamiales; family Paulowniaceae; genus Paulownia; species Paulownia fortunei. Next base: position 16,491,925 of record CM033112.1, on the reverse strand, counting down.
ATTTTGAATTAAAGGTGTATATTAATTATTGTCTCACAAGTAGATAACTAGTTAATTTAAATAAACAATTTTTTTTCAAATTACAAATAAACGGCATAAATATATATTTTTATCCGTACAAAATGAGAAAAGACTTACCCAAAATTTCCTCCAATTCCTATCGTTGAAATTTGTCGAGGCACCCTTTTTTTTTTCTCTCTTCTTTCTTTTTCTTTTCTCTTTTCCTTTCCTTTGCTGCCATTAAATGTGTGTGTGGTGTTAATCGTGTGTGTATGTGTGGGGTTGTGTTATTAAATCTAATTTAATATATTATATATATACTTATCCTTAACATAAACTACTACACTACATGTGTATACATATATGTATATATATATATATATATATATTATACTACACACATATACATATATATATATATATTTCGTACATCTATTATGTATATATATTATATTTTTATATATATAATTAATACATAATATTTTGATATTTATTTATAAGCCCCCAAGTTTATTTTCTAGTAAGAATTTACACCCTCTTAATTAATATGATAGTGTCCTTACTTTCTTTTATTATTATTATTACCACCATGACTATCACTATTTTCTCCCTAATTAATTTATTTGCATAGTTTATCATACGCTGATAAACACAACGATGCCACCTTTCACTTACGTGTATCCTAATAGTATCTGATAGTTGACACCTAAATTTTCGTATCTTAGTACCAACTCAACCAATTAGGTTAAAAAGTTTGGAAACTAATATCGGATGACAACTTCAGAAGTTTAATTATTAAAAATGTTGTATAAAATATAGTGTATTATGAAATATCAATTAAAAATACAAATGACAAATACGTAGCATGAAATGCATGAACTATATTGGGCAGATGAGTAGCGCGAGGCTCGGGTATTACAGATGCGCCCTGCCATTGGGCAGTATTTTGCTGCCCAAGTCTCCTAGGATGATTCCCATCAATCTTATTGTAGGGAGATAGTCATCGCTGGAATTTTCCTCTTATTAGGGAAAAAGATGATCCCTGGCTCTATCAAGGTCACATTAGGAGATGATCTTTGTGGTGACTCTCTGCATGCATGGGCTATAGTCTTTGCCGCTGCTATTACTAGGGTGCCTTTTAATGAGAGTTCTTTGTAATATCAATGTTCCAACTGGTGGTCCGTCATTTGGAGCTCCGAAAGTGCAGATCCTACAAAAATAGTCTTTGGAGACCACCATAGCGGAACTTTTAAGGCTGGTGAGGGTCGCCTCTTCTTTCTTTCTCCTTGCCTCCTTCTTTTTAAATCCGTTTTTGCTCGAGGTTGGGCCAAGTCTCAGCTCTGTTGTGAGGATAGAGGAGGAGAATTGGCTTGGTGAGCCTCCATATTCTGGGCTACAACTCTCATAGTTGCTCTAGTGGAAATCATGACTCTTAGCAAGGTCTGTTGGGTTTTCTGCACACTCTATATTAAAAACTATTGCGATTGAGATCTTTTGCTTTGGGAATGGATGTTCTTGGGACCGCCAAAATAGGTGTTTCTAGGGATGATGTAGACAAAACTTCTAAGGCCACAAGGATAAAAATGCCTAGAGTTGCGAGGATGGGAATGCCCATGGTGAACATTTCTTGGTTGGATGCATTTAGGACCACAAGAGTGGAAACGCCAATGGTTTTCGTTGGAATGGATGTGCCTGGTTCCTTTGGGGCAGATGCTTCTTTGACTTGTTTTGCCTCCTCGCTCTTGGACTCCGTATTCTCTGGTGGTATCCTTTATGCAGTATTTTCTTAAGCATTACATTATTCGCATTTTTAAAATAAGTTAATTATTATAAGTAAATAATTAAATTAAAATAGATACAAGTTTGACCCTTACTTGACATGTAAGATTGAATCGAAACCTTAAACAAAGATGATGAAACTGATTAGATGCATTCTTAATTTTGAAATTATTAATTGAAATTAATCAATTTTAAAATTTTAATTTATAAATATCTAAAAAATCTGCAAATCTAAGTGACCTCACCTTTGCTAGGCTTAATGACACCCTTAAACTCGTTAACGTAATGGAATTGACAATAATATATATATATATATATATATGTTTAAAATATTACAAGTATTATCTATTCAGTCATATATAAGTTCAACTATAGCGTTAGATTAATTTTTCGTAATTAAACCTCTTTAGAATTCACAAGAATTTGACCTAAAGAAGAAGCTAAGTCGAACTTAAGTCATTTTAACTATATAAAATTTAAAAGTTGTCAATTAAATTAAATAGTAAACATCCAGTAAATAAAAATAATCAAAGTTTAAAACTCAATTTAAGTTCCAAATATTAATCAACCTAATATAAACAGTAATAAACATCACACTTATTCACGTTCCCACATTAACATCCCCACTATTTAAATTAGTAAAGCCTTAGTAAAGTTTTCATCTCAATGGGTTTTCTCATTCCATTTTGTTGGGATGAATTTTCAACTTTTTTATTAGAATTCGTGTGAAAAATAAAAATATGTTTGATTATATAAATTTTGATGAAATATTTAGTTTAATATATTTTTTGGATGTTCTTTCTATAAAAAAAATAAAAGAATAATTTTATTGGGATATTATATAAATGGTAAGTTCCACTAAATAAAATTGATAGGATGAGTCTATTTTGAATACTTAGTTTGAATATGATAATTTATTAGAATAGTATATAGGTGATGAGTCTCATTAAAATGATATTTGAAAATAATAGTATATTAATTAAATAAAATTGATAATGGAATCATCCACTTTAAATATTAAATTTAAATATAATAACTTATTAGGATAATTTATATGTATTAGATACTAATATAATAAAGTTGTTTAAAAATAGTAATATATTATATAAATATAGACAATAGTGGTTGCCCCTTATATTGAAAATTTGAAATATAGAGTTTGAAACTCTTTTTTATGGCTATCTTAACGAGGAATAGGAAAGTGTTAACTGTATTTCATAAGAGTCCACTGTTCATAAGAATTTTAATACTACTCTATTTACATCAATTTTAACGAGTGATGTAAAAATTGCACCACAGTAGCTTATTAATTAATTTAATTAATAAAATAAATTGATGTAGTATCACTTCACTTTTCGAAACTTCTAACTAAAATTCAACTACAAGGCGTGTTACTGTTTGCGTCATAAAAAGTTGTTAAGGGTGTCGAGGGTTGACCCGGCGAAAACCATTAGATGCTCAAGTTAGTTCTAGAGCAAATAGATACAAGTTAGAAATCTTGAGAGAATATAAGTGCATAATTAACTGTGTACCTTTCAATAATGAAGATTGAGGGTATTTTTATAGTATTGATAAGATGGTTTATATGGGATTGGGCCTTATGGCCTAATGGGCTTAACCTAAACATATAACCCAATTTGTCTATTATTTTGTGGAGTCCAAGAATTCGATCTATTGGGTCTTGTCTTTGTTATGGTCTATAATCTATACATAACTCTTAAACTTAGCCTTTTGGGTCTATTTTGGGCTCATAGCCCATTATAAGCCCCCACTCTCGATCATGTCTCGAATATACAGAGTGTTGGAGTGTATCACATGTTGAGGTGAATAACTCAGGGCAGGTCACCTCTTAGGGTGAATACCATGGGGCAAGTTACCTCTTAGGGTGAGTATATTTGTGCATGTCACCTCTTGGGGTAAGTAGTTTATGGCATGTTACCTCTTGGGATGAGTAGTGATAAGTGCATATTTTGACATATTTTTGTATCAAATCCTTTATAATTTTCTTGTTTTATTCTTGTTAATATTATTGTTTTATTAATGTTTTATGTTAGGGAATAAATGGAAGCATGTTTCCAGACTTGTGCATTTTTTGTAATTTGAGCATAATTTCATGATAAAAAGCCCTATGGACCTGAAACTTATTTCATTTGAAAGTCAAGAGATAGAGGTACAACGTTTATGTTGGAGGTTCAGCCCAATTCATATTGATGATAGCAGAAAATTCATCCAAATAGTTGCACAAAATGAATCACCAAAATTCGGATCAGAGTTCAGCTCAGTATCGACTTATTTCACCAATTCAGTTATATATCTTGAGCCTAAATTTATTTTGGGCTGAAATTCGGATATGTTATACTCAATAAGTAAATAAACAAGTTTGTTGAAGATAAGATGGTGTGAAAAGGTGTCAAAATAGTAAAACTATAGGCTGCAAGTTGCTGCTGATGTTAAAGGGCAACTCTTGGATATGACTCGGTAATTTGACCATATCTCCTTCATCCTACTGCCAAATTTGATAAAAGATATATGAAAATATATCTGCACTGAAAGATCTAAAATTTTTATTCTTCACGTATCTTCAAACTCTGGCTGTATCTGATCGAAAAATATAATTCAATTCAGTGGGTGAGAAATTTATGTAACAACTTACCAACTCTTGGCAACTAGCATACCACTTGATTAACCCCTCCATTATTTATTTGGCCTCTACCTTACTCCAAGTACTATAAATAGGCCATGTATTAAGCTTGTAAGGAGGGGGGTAGAGGGTTTCTTTAGGCTAAGTTATCTAGTTTGTATGTTTTCTAGTATTGTAAGTTTTCTAGTAGTAATAGAAATGCATTCTCTAGTTTCTCTTATATTTTTAGTCTTTGCTACTTTTATTATGTCTTTCTAAATTTCATTTTGTTGAGAAAAAAATGTGAATCTCTTGATGGAGGAAGAGAAATGGTTATAAGGGTAGAAATTGTTTAAGTATGTAGTATTATTATTTTTATTTTTGATTTAAACCCTACTTGTTTTGTGGTGATTCTTGATTTATGTATTTCTAATGGCACAACAAATACTTGAGTTCATTTAGCTTATTGTACAGTTTTACCCCACGACTGCTAATGTGAAACCTTAATTTATTGTTGACGAAACTGTGCATAAATGCCTGATCCCATAAATAAGTGTTGGCGTTAAAAGATAATTTACAATAGTAAGACAATATCATGATTACCTTATTGCATGAGTTACTTGATAATATGTTCCCATTGAAACCTTCATTATGTATGGATTCCAATTGTGGCAATTAATAGAGGTAAAAAGAATAAATAATCATTTCTCTATCCAAAACTCAAGAGTGGATCCCTAATCCTCAATACTTTTATTACTCGGTTTTTCTTTAGTTACATCATACATTAATTGTTCATATATTTTGATTCACATAAACTTTATCTTTTTAGAAATATAAACTTGAATTCTTCAAACAACTTCCCTGTGGATCGACCTCGGACTCACGAGAATCCTCGGACTCACGAGTAATTTTAATCCTAGATCTTTTTAGAATTCTCATATGCATCATTTCTCAGTTATTGAAGTTCATTGATTTGCAATTTGCGCAATTTTGAAACTTCATCAAGGTTGAAGTTAAATATTTTGATTGCCCAATAAGCTTTATGTTCAAGTTCAATAGGTAAATGACAATGTTTTTCATAAACTATCCTATAAGGAAACATGCCTAATGATGTTTTGAAAGCAGTTCTATATGCCCAAAATGTATCGGTAAGTCTAAGAGACCAATCTTTACGGTTTGGGTTAACTGTTGTCTCCAAAATTTATTTTATCTCCTTATTTGCAAGTTCAACTTGTCCATTTGTCTGAGGGTGATAAGGGGTTGCAACTTTATGTATGATTCCATATTTCCTCATTAAAGTTCCGAAAACTTTGTTACAAAAATGTTTTCCCCCATCACTGATAATAGATCTAGGAATTCCAAATCGACTTAAAATATTTTCTTTCAAAAATTTTATCACTATTTTGTGATCATTGTTTCGACAAGGAATTGCCTCGATCCATTTTGAAACATAATCTATGGCAACCAATATGTAAAGAAAACCAAATGATAATGGAAATGACCCCATAAAATCAATACCCCAACAGTCAAAGATTTCAATCACTAGGATAGGGTGTAGGGGCATCATATTTCTCTTTGAAAGGGACCCTAACTTTTGACAATTTTCACAACTTTTGCAGAAAGTGTAAGTATCTTTGAAAAGAGTTGGCCAATAAAATCCACATTGCAAGATTTTTGCAGTAGTTTTCTTTACAGAAAAATGACCACCACATGCTTCTAATTGACAAAATTTGACAATATTACCTATCTCATTGTCAGGTGCACATCTTCGAAAGATTTGATCCGGACAATATTTGAATAGGTATGGATCATCCCAATAAATTTTTTTAACCTCAGTTAAAAACTTCTTTTTATCTTGAGAGTTCCAATGTGATGGCATCTTTCCTGTCACAAGAAAATTAACAATGTCAGCAAACCAAGGTAAAATAGAAACGTTAAATAATTGTTCATCACGGAAAGTGTCATTAATAGGTGTGGTTTGAAATGAGTCATCACAAACAAGTCTCGACAAATGATCAGCCACTACATTCTCTACTCCCTTTTTATCTCGAATAGTAACATTAAATTCCTGGAGTAAGAGAATCCACCTAATCAGTCTTGGTTTAGCATCTTTTTTGACAAAAGATATTTCAAAGCTGCATGATCACTGAAAACAACAATTGGTGAGCCAACAAGATAAGATCGAAATTTATCCAATGCAAAAACTACAGCAAGTTATTCTTTTTCAGTTGTTGTATAATTCAATTGAGCACCATTTAAAGTTTTACTTGCATAGTAAATAACATATGGTTTTTTATCTTTTCTTTGTTCCAAGACAGCTCCAACAGCATAATCACTAGCATCACACATTATTTCAAAAGGTAAAGTCCAATCTGGAGGCTGCATGATTGGAGCAGACGTAAGCATGCTTTTAAGCTTAACAAAAGCATTTTCACAGTTTTCAGTCCATTCAAAAATAGTGTCTTTTGTTAGAAGATTACACAAAGGTTTAGATATTATACTAAAATCTTTGATAAATCTTCTATAAAAACCAGCATGTCCTAAAAATGATCTAATCTCCTTCACAGTCTTTAGTGTTGGCAAATTGGCAATTAACTCAATTTTAGATTTATCAACCTCAATACCTTCTGATGAAATAATGTGTCCAAGAACAATACCAGTTGTTACCATGAAGTGACATTTCTCCCAATTGAGCACAAGATTCTTTTCTTCACACCTGATCAAAACCTTTTCTAAATTAGATAAGCAATCATCAAATGAATTACCAAAAACAGAAAAATCATCCATGAAAACTTCAAGAAAACATTCAACCATGTCACTAAAAATACTAAGCATGCATCGTTGGAATGTAGCTGGTGCATTACATAATCCAAAAGGCATCCTTCGATATGCAAAAGTACCAAAAGGACATGTAAAAGTTGTTTTCTCTTGATCTTCAAGTGCAATTGCAATTTGATTATATCCAGAATATCCATCTAAAAAGCAATAAAATTCGTGTCCTGCAACTCTTTCTAAAATTTGATCCATGAAAGGTAATGGAAAATGATTTTTTCTAGTGACTGAGTTGAGTTTTCTATAGTCAATGCACATTCGCCAACCAGTAACAGTCCTAGTTGGAATTAATTCATCATTCTCATTCTTGACTACAGTGACTCCAGATTTCTTAGGTACAACTTGAGTAGGACTTACTCATTTGCTATCAGAAATAGAATAAATGATTCCATTATCTAAGAGTTTAATGACTTCATTTCTTACTACTTCTTTCATATTAGGATTTAACCTTCGTTGCATTTCTCTAAATGGTTTAGCATTTTCCTCTAGATAGATGTTATGTGTGCAAATGAAAGGATTAATACCTTTAATATCAGCAATGGTCCATCCTAAAGCATTCTTATGCATTTTCAGAGTTTTAATCAACTTACCTTCTTGATATGCATCGAGTTTGGAAGAAATTATTACTGGAAAAGTTTCATTCTCACCCAAGAAAGAGTATTTCAAATTAACTGGCAAAGGTTTCAATTCAACCACGGAAGCTTTAATACTTGATGGAATAGATTTTACTGTTGATGATGAAAGTTCTTCGAACCTTGGCTTCCAAAAATATTTTTCTTGTACCTGCAAAAATTCAGAGATAGTATTAGTGTGTTCCTTTCTATAAATACTTTCACTTTCAAAACAAGTCTCCAAAGAATCTGAAGAGTTAGTAGTAGTAAAGTATTCATGAACAAGTTCCTCAATTGAATCCACTTCATGTACTTCGACATCTTCTGCAGGTTGCATACAAACATTAAACACATTTAGTTCCAAAGTCATATTTCCAAATGATAACTTCAAAATACCATTTCTACAATTGATCAACGCATTTGAAGTTGCAAGAAAAGGACGACCCAAAATGATAGGAATTTGTGTATGTGTTTGTGCAACAGGCTCTGTGTCCAAAACAATGAAATCAACTGGAAAGTAAAACTTATCAATTTGTACCAACACATCTTCTACTATTCCCTTTGGAACTTTAATCGAACGGTCAGCTAGTTGGAGTACAACAGAAGTTGTTTTAAGTTCTCCCAAACCTAACTGTTCATAAACTGAGAAAGGTAGAAGATTTACACTAGCACCAAGATCAAGCAAAGCACGCTCTATTCTAGTGTTTCCTATGATACATTAAATGGTTGGACAACCTGGATCTTTGTACTTGGGTGGAGTGAATTGTTGAATGATTGAACTAACACTTTCAGTTAAAAATGCCTTCTTTTGTACATGATGTTTTCTTTTGATTGTACACAAATCTTTCAAAAATTTGGCATAAGGTGGAACTTGCTTGATTGCATCCAATAATGGAATATTAATCTTGACTTGTTTAAAAATTTCAAAAATTTCAGCATTTGAGTTCAATTTCTGAGTTGCTTGCAATCTTTGAGGAAAGGGTGCTGGAGGTAAATATTTTTCTTTTTCTTCATTTTCACGCTTACCTTCTTCAAACTTACCTTCATCGTCAAGACTATTTCCATTTTTCATTTCTGGAGGTGGATTAGAAACTTTCTCCTTGGGATGAATAGTCTTGTCAACAACTTTTCCATTCCGAAGAGTTGTAACTGAATTAGCCTCCTTGACTGCATTTTCACCTGAAGAAGAAACATGACACTGAGTAGAAGGATTAGGTTGAGGTTGAGCAGGAAATTTACCTTTTTCATGAGTACGCAAAGAAGTTGTCAGTGTTGAAAGTGTGCTTCTGATCTCATTGATAGCTTGTGAAGTCTGATTATTGATGTTTGTTTGTTCATGCATAAATGCTTGCAAAGTCTCCTCAATGGATTTTGTATGTGGAGGTGGATAAGAATGAAAGTTTTGTGGTTTTTGTGAATGCGGTGGTTGGGCACGGTTATCATCTCGCCAACTGAAATTGGGATGATTTCTCCATTGTGGATTGTAAGTTTCAGAATATGGAGAATGGAAAGGCTTTTTGAATGTGTTCATAAAATTTGCTTGTACTGGAAGGTTTGGACATTCATTGGTGGAGTGCCCCAAAAGTTCACAATTGCTACAAACTTCTTCCTCTTGCACAGATTTGATTTCCTTTACTTTCTTAAGTTCCATGGCTTCAACTTTTCTTGTTAAACTAGCAAGTCTAGTATTTAGATCATCTTCATGGCAAAGGTAATATTTTCCTTTATTACTATTAGCAAGATTAGATCTAATAGAACCTTCGGAAGAATTAACACTATGCCATGATTGAGAGTTTTCTGCCAAATGATCTAGGTATTCTAGGGCTTCATCAGGTTCCTTATCAAGAAACTCACCATTACACATTGTTTCAACAAATTGTTTTGTTTTAGGAGTTAAACCTTCATAAAAGAAACTAATTAAGCGCCATTTTTCAAAAATGATGTGGGCATGAATTCAACAAATCTTTAAATCTTTCCCAACATTGAAAGAAAACTTCATTCGAATTTTGAGAAAAATTTTGAATTTGTCTTTTCAAAGCATTAGTTTTATGAGTTGGAAAGAATTTTTTTTAAGAATTCAGCTTGCATTTCTTGCCAAGTACCAATTGACCTAGGTTTTAAAGAATTAAGCCAATTTTTTGCTTTATCTTTTAAAGAGAAAGGAAATAATTTGAGCTTAACAATCTCATTTGTGCAAGTTTGATCATCAAAAGTGGCACATACTTCATCAAATTCTTTTAAATGCAAGTAAGGACTTTCAGAGTCTAAACCATGGAAATTAGGAAGTAAAGGGATCATACCTAACTTGAATCGAAAATTATTTGCATTTAGAGGAAAAATGAAACAAGAAGGAGAAGAATTTCGAGGAGGTTGCAAGTAATAACGCATGGTACGCACCTGTTGATTCTCATTTTCATCCTGGACACTTTCATTTTCAGCCATGGTGGAAGTGTGTGGAGATGATTCAAACAAATTTCCAAACAAAGTTTCGGAATTATTTCTTACTAAACGTCGAGAATTATGACTACGATACGATATAACCATATATCCATAAAGAAAATAAACAAACTATATTTACAAAGGAAAAATATTAACAAACCTGAATACTTACCTTGCCTTCCCCGGCAACGACGCCAAAAACTTGCTACAACTTTAAGGTTGCAAACCCAAGTGCAGGTTGTAGTAAGTAATAAATTTCTCGTGAGTCCGAGGTCGATCCACAGGGAAGTTGTTTGAAGAATTCAAGTTTATATTTATAAAAAGATGGAGTTTATGTGAATCAAAAATATATGAACAATTAATGTATGATGTAACTAAAGAAAAAACCGAAGTAATAAAAGTACTGAGGATTAGGGATCCACTCTTGAGTTTTGGATAGAGAAATGGTTATTTATTCTTTTTACCTCTATTAATTGCCACAATTGGAATCCATACATAATGAAGGTTCCAATGGGAAGATATTATCAAGTAACTCATGCAATAAGGTAATCATGATATTGTCTTACTATTGCAAATTATCTCTTAACGCCAACACTTATTTATGGGATCAAGCATTTATGTACTCCTTCGTCAACAACAAATCAAGGTTTCACATTAGCAGTCGGTGGGGTAAAACCGTACAATAAGCTAAATGAACCCAAGTATTTGTTGTGCCATTGGAGATACATAAATCAAGAATCACCACAAAAACAAGTAGGGTTTAGATCAAAAATAATAATAATAATACAACATACTTAAACAATTTCTACCCTTATAACCATTTCTCTTCCTCCATCAAGAGATTCACCCTTTTTCCTCAGCAAAATAAAATTTAGAAAGACATAATAAAAGTAACAAAGACTAAAAATATAAGAGAAACTAGAGAATGCATTTCTATTACTACTAGAAAACTTACAATACTAGAAAACATACAAACTAGATAACTTAGCCTAAAGAAACCCTTTCCCCCCTTTCTTTACAAGCTGAATACATGGCCTATTTATAGTACTTGGAGTAAGCTAGAGGCCAAACAAATAATGGAGGGGTTAATCAAGTGGTATGCTAGTTGCCAAGAGTTGGTAAGTTGTTACACAAATTTCTCATCCACTGAATTGAATTACATTTTTCGGTCAGATACAGCTAGCTTTTGAAGATACGTAAAGAACAAAAATTGTAGATCTTTCAACGCTGATATATTTTCATATATCTTTTGTCAAATTTGACGATCGGATGAAGGAGATATGGTCAAATTACTGAGTCATGTCCAAGAGCCACCCTGTAACATCAGCAGCAACTTGCAGCCTATGGTTTTACTATTTCGACACATTTTCACACCATCTTGTCTTCATCAAACTTGTTTATTTACCTCTTGGGTATAACATATCCGAATTTCAGACCAAAATAAATTTGGGCTCAAGATATATAACCGAATTGGTAAAATAAGTCAATACTGGGCTGAACTCTGATCCGAATTTTGGTGATCCATTTTGTGTAATTGCTTGGATGAATTTTCTGCTATCATCAAGACAGAATTGGGCTGATCCTCCAACATAAAAGTTGTACATCTATCTCTTGGATTTCAAATGAAACAAGCTTCAGGTCCATACAGCTTTTGATCATGAAGTTATGCTTAAATTACAAAAACTGCACAAGTCTGAAAACATGCTTCCATTTATTCCCTAACACAAAACATTAATAAAACAAGAATATTAACAAGAATAAAGCAAGAAAAGTATAAAGGATTTGATCTAAAAATATGTCAAAATATGCACTTATCAAGTTGAAAAGAATTTTTTCAAGAATTCAACTTGTATTTCTTGCCAAGTGCCAATTGACCTAGGTTTTAAAGAATTAAGCCAATTTTTTGCTTTATCTTTTAAAGAGAAAGGAAATAATTTGAGCTTAACAATCTCATTTGTGCAAGTTTGATCATCAAAAGTGGCACATACTTCATCAAATTCTTTTAAATGCAAGTAAGGACTTTTAGAGTCTAAACTATGGAAATTAGGAAGTAAAGGGATCATACCTAACTTGAATCGAAAATTATTTGCATTTAGAGGAAAAATGAAACAAGAAGGAGAAGAATTTCGAGGAGGTTGCAAGTAATAACGCATGGTACGCACCTGTTGATTCTCATTTTCATCCTGGACACTTTCATTTTCAGTCATGGTGGAAGTGTGTGGAGATGATTCAAACAAATTTCCAAACAAAGTTTCGAAATTATTTCTTACTAAACGTCGAGAATTATGACTACGATACGATATAACCATATATCCATAAAGAAAATAAACAAACTATATTTACAAAGGAAAAATATTAACAAACCTGAATACTTACCTTGCCTTCCCCGGCAACGGCGCCAAAAACTTGCTACAACTTTAAGGTTGCAAACCCAAGTGCAGGTTGTAGTAAGTAATAAATTTCTCGTGAGTCCGAGGTCGATCCACAGGGAAGTTGTTTGAAGAATTCAAGTTTATATTTCTAAAAAGATGGAGTTTATGTGAATCAAAATATATGAATAATTAATGTATGATGTAACTAAAGAAAAATCGAGTAATAAAAGTATTGAGGATTAGGGATCCACTCTTGAGTTTTAGATGGAGAAATGATTATTTATTCTTTTTACCTCTATTAAGTAGCTTGGGGCATGTTACCTCTTGGGGGCGCGATGGCGCGAGAGTTACTATTGAGGATCCGAAGTCACGTGAGCACCACCTGGGGGCGCGTTGGTGCAAGAGTTCTGTTTGTGGGCACAATTGCGCGAGAGCTTCTCTTGGAGGATAATTACGTGCGAGCTCCATTTAGGGGTGCAATGGCGCGAGAGCTCCTCTTGAGAATCCAAAGGTGAGTGAGCTCCACTTGGGGATGCGTTGGTGCGAAAGCACTTTTTGGGGAGCGTGATGACGCGACAGCTCCACCTGAGGGTACGATGGTATCCCATAGACAACATCTTCTTTTTCTTCTTCTCCTTCTTCTTTTTCTTTTTCTTTTTTTTGGTCGAGCTATGCTCGACTCGACCTGACCAGGTCAAGCACACTTGGCTAGACTTATTTTTTTTTTCAAGTTGAGCTCATAGCAATCAACCTAAATTTTTCTTTCAGGTTGACTTGAGATCTTTCTTCGACTTGGAGTGTAAGCAAGGCTGCTCTCTTCTCTAATTACAGTCCACATAATCGTAGCTTCTCAGGAGGTTAGCCTGGGTGCGTTGTTGACCTCATTCTTATGCTTAGTCTATTTACTTAGTTTTTTTGTTGCTTTATGCAATGGTTGTTGCTCTATACTTCTCATGATGGAGGAAGTCGGTATAGCTTTTCATATTTGTGAGTTGGCAAGGCTCTTTGAGGGTGAAGGTCGGTAGGACTTCTTAAGTGTGGGAGACGGTAGGACTCCTCGAGGGTGGAGGTCGGTAAGACCTCCAAGTGTGAGAGTCGCTAGGGCTCCTCAAAGGTGGAGGTTGGTAGGACCACTCAAGTATGGGACCTAGTAAGGCTCTTCGAGGGTGGAGGTCAGTAGGACCTCTCAAGTGTTGGAGCCGGTATGACTCCTCGAGGGTGAAGGTCAGTAGGACCACTCAAGTGTGGAAACTGGTATCCTCGATTATGCACGAGGCTGTGAGGATTTCTATATTTTTCATCTCATGGGGATTTCTTTAAATCATTTAGGGCTAAGCTTTGGCTAACCTCAAGGGATGGCGGGTAATCTCGGGACGTGTAGATGTTTTAAGTTTTTCATCTCAAAGGAATTCCTTTAACCATCCGTGGCTAGGCTTTGGCTAACCTCATGGGATGACGGGTAATCTTGGGAGGCGCTTTACCGTTGCCCTCAAAGATAGTCAAACTTATGAGATTCCAGGGTCAAGCTGACCAAACTCATTAGTGACCTCAAGGAAATCTCGTCGACCTTCAAGGTCGGTAGCATTATAGTGTTTTGTTAAGTAGAAGAACAAGAAAATACGTAATTGTAATGTAAGGTGAAGAACTTTATTGATCTTGCAAAAATTTACTAAGTACTTGAACAAGAGCCACTTGGGGCTTGACAACTTGAGCTGAAATGCTAGCCCTCAGTACGATAGAACTCATCTAAGTAATAGGGTTCCTCTCTACTGATAGAACTTTTTGAAGGACGAGCGTGTGAGCTTCTGTGTGTGAAATAGCGCGAGCTCCTCTTGGGGGCACGAAGGTGCAAGAACTCCTTTTAGGGTAGCCATGGCGTGAATGCTCCTTCTAAGGGCATGATAGCACGAAAGTTCTTCTTGGGACATGATAGCACGAAAGTTCTTCTCTTGGGGGCGCATTGGCACGTGAGCTCTTCCTAGGGGCATGATGGCACGAGACCTCCTCTTATGAGGGGAAGACGCATGAGCTCTTCCTAGAAGACAATATTGCAGACCTCCTCTTAGGGCACGAAGGTACGTGAGCTTCTTTTAGGGGCACTGTAACACCCCCACCACTAAATATAGATATTGATATAACAATAATATTGATAAGGTAGCACATGTGTGTACATGTGTATATATATAATTTTTTTGTCAACTGTAGTACTTTGAGAAACAGTAAAAGTGTTTTCTCACATGTAACCCTGTATATAGAAAAATCACCGTTTATATACAAAACACAACACCCATCACAGTCACGCTATTCTCAAACTTATTTAATATAAAATTTCAAGAGTTATATAGGATATGATATCCTAAAGTTATAATATGATAAACTTAAAAATCAAAATAATAGCCTATACTTTCGGAAGAAGTAAGGATATTTTGCATCTTGTAACCCTTTATATATAGACAACAATTTACACAATAATAATGATTGTAAAAATTAGAATATGCCACAACACAACCAACAGGTCATCATCCATGTAAAGTGATTCTTAGAAACCTCTAGGAGCTCCAACAACCAGCCCAATAAGCTTCACAGTCTCAGGTATCACCATGCTTACCCATAATGCATGAACTGCAATAGTTAACACTCAGTAAGTGAAAATCATGCATGATGAAGAGATAATCTAACATATATGTTATGCATCTTTATGAAATCATGCTAGGAATGCAAACTCATAGACTAAAATAGTTCATTCAAAATTATTTTCCACCACTCGGCCCTTGGCCTACCTACTATGTACCAAATACAGCTCTCAACAATATCAATAATCACATGACTATAAACAGATTGACACAGTTCGGGAGCCATCTCCTGAGATCACCATAGGTCCACCCCCTGTCTTCCCTGTGATCCTCCAGAAGTCTTCCCAACAGCGGCGTCAATAAGGGCACAATCAAGTGGTCCACCCCTCGTGACCACAAGAGGCACACCCCCTGTCAACCCCTAGCAGCCTCGGTATACTAGTAGTAGCTAACCAAAATATTTTTTTTCTAAAACTTATGTCTGAAATCATATGATGCATGCAAAAACGTCAACTATACTCATATGTCGTGCATGCACATGTAAATGCTCATGAATGGTATGTTCAATATGAAATGAAGTCATCTTGCTCTCAACATATTTCAAGAATCATAAAACTCTTAAGGTACATACTATACTTGTCATCCAATCAATTTAAATATCATTAACACATTAAGTATAAATACTTCAAGACATATTATGTTCGTGCATTGTAGTTGCAAATGGATTTTCACTTACCTTTGATTAGTTATGTGTTACTTCTAGGTTTTTTAAGTACTACTCCCCAACCCTAGATGTGAAACAATCTGTAAAAATACAAGATATCTATCACCATTCTCAATTAACAAGTTCATTATAACTATGTAGTATAAAGATCTTGAATCTCAATTTAACTAAACAACCTTACCACATAGAAACTATAACCGAATACAACCTTATACGCACCTTTGTTCCACATCTTAAATGTATACTAACATCACTTAATTGATGTATTATAACTCTTACAACATCGCCCTAAATGTTAGGGATCAAATGCACCACATCTATGCTGGAAAATGTTAATGAACCAAATGGAACAAATCACAACTTCACATTTTCCTTGGGATGCGAGGGCGTAATGGCGCACGAGATCCTCCTGGGAGATAATAACAAAAACCTCCCCTTGGGGCGCGAAGGCACGTGAGCTCTTCTTGGGGGGCGCCACGGCGCAAGACCTCCTCTTAGGGGTGTATAGGCAGCTAGCTCCTCTTGGGATGTGAGGGCGCAATGACGCACAAGATCCTCCTAGGAGACAGTAGCGCAAACTATATCTTGGGGCGCGAAGGTGCATGAGTTCCTCTTGGGGGCCCGACGGCACAAGACCTCCTCTTGGGGGCGCGAAGGCATGTGAGTTCTTCTTGGGGGCACGATGGTGCAAGACCTCCTCTTAGGGGTGTGAGGGCGGCTAGCTCCTCATGGGACGCGAGGGCGTGATGACGCACGAGATCCTCTTAGGAGACAATAAAGTATACCTCCTCTTGGGGCGCAAAGGCACGTAAGCTCATCTTGGGGGTGTGACAACGCAAGACCTCCTCTTGGGGGTGCGTAGGCGGGTAGATCCTTTTGGGACGTGAGGGCACGATGGCGGACGAGATCCTCCTATGAGCCAATAACGCAGACCTTCTCTTAGGGCGCGAAGGCGCGTCAGTTCTTTCTGGGGCCGCGACGACGCAAGACCTCCTCTTAGGGGTGCATAGGCAGCTAACCCTTCTTGGGACATGATGGTACGATGGTGCACGAGCTCCTCTTGGGGACGCAATGACGCGATGGCATGCGAGCTTCTCTTAGAGGTACGAAGATGGCAAGCTCCTCTTGGGATGTGCGGACGTGATGACGCATGAGCTCCTTTTGGGGACGCGATGACGCGAGAGCTTCACCTAGAGGACAATAGCACGAGACCCCATCTCAGGTCATGTATAGTACCTTCTCCAAACGAGAAGCAGACAGATAGCTGAGGTTAGCTAGAAGTGGATGTTAATCGTATCCAGCGCAACAAGTGCCTCCAGTAGGGGGTCGCCTTCATTGTCACGAGTGTCCTCGGTAAGGGGGTTACCTTGGGCGTTGGATGTTCTCATGGCTTTTGATCTTGATTGCAATCTCAATGACCAGGTAGTACTTTCCCACAGACGGCGCCAAAATGATGTGGTATCACTCCACTTGTCGAAACTCCTAGCTAAAAATCAACTACAAGATGGGTTACTGTTTGCGTCATAAAAAGTCGTTAAGAGTGTCAGGGGTTGGCCTGACAAAAACCCTCAAATACTCAAGTCAGTTCCAAAGAAAATAGATACAAGTCAGACTTGAGAGTATATAAGTGCGTAATTAACCGCGTATCTTTCAATAATAAAGATTAATGATATTTTATAGTGCTGATATGATGATTTTCGTCGGATTGGGCCTTTGACTATTACCTTGTGAAGTCCATGAACATGGTTTATTGAGTCTGATCTTTATTCCGACTCAATAATACTTTATTATATCAATTGTTCTGGATACTTTTAATATAATAACAAATTAAATTTAAATTTTAACGGTTCAAAATTATTTAATTAATTCACCTCAAATAAATGCCTAATACCATGATGAAGTAGGAAAAGCAAATGTATTTTAGAAAAATTAACTTTACTAGAAGAGTTTACATAGTGGAAATAAGCCGTACGTAGCACAATTGGGACCATGATAAAGAATAATTAATTATCAAAATATAATGTTGAAATTATGTTCAGTGATATTTAACACAAGACTGAATTACATAAATAAAATATGTTTTTTTTGTTTATTTTGATATCTAAATAATTAATATCAATCATAAAAAATTAAAACGCTACACATTAGAAATAGAAGACCTCAAGACTCCACAAGTATAAAGTATTGGATCTATGTTCACCAGACTATGTATATATGTTATTTTCATTACATTATTGTTGTAATTAATTAGTTATTAATGATCGTATGCAAAAAGTTAATGATATTTTAATATAATAATGTAACTAATAGCTTTATTAAAAAACAAGGAGATAAAATAAAAGAAACAAAATGAAATATGTGTAACATGGGTGCTTCTTCAAGACAATGTAAATTTGCAAAAATATTTATACCTATATTTAGTCAAAATCACGCGAGTTCTTTAATACACTTTTAAGAAATTCTAAGTTAAAATAAAATACTTCAGGACATGGTTATATAGCAAATTATAATTTCTAAAATTCTATGATAAATATAAAATATTAGGCATCTAGAGAGGTTTGTGTATCTTGGACAAATTGTTATCCTGATATTAATATGTTTACTTTTTATGCAGTATTTTCTTAAGCATTACATTATTCGCATTTTCAAAATAAGTAATTATGATAAGTAAATAATTATATTTAAATGGATATGAGTTTGACCCTCACTTGACATGTAAGATTGAATCCGAACCCTAAATAAAGATGATGAAACTGATTACGTGCATTCTGGAGTTTGAAATTATTAATTGCAGTTAATCAATTTTAAAATTTTAATTTAATAAATATCTAAAAAAATCTGCAAATCTAAGTGACCTCACCTTAAACTCGTTAACGTAATTGAATTGACACTAATATATATATATATATATATATATTTAAAATATTACAAGTATTATCTATCATTTTAACTATGTAAAAATTTTAAAGTCGTCAATTAAATTAATTAGTAAACATCCAGTAAATCGAAATAATCAAAGTTTAAAACTCAATTTAAATTCCATTAACTCAATCATGTTCCAAATATTAATCAACCTAATATAAACAGTATCTGTTAATAAATATCACACTTATTCACGTTCCCACATTAACATCCCCACTATTTAAATTAGTAAATCCTTTTAAAGTTTTCATCTCAATGGGTTTTCTCTTTTCCATTTTGTTGAGATGAATTTTAATTTTTTATTGAAATTGTGTGAAAAATGAAATGTGTTTGATTATATAAATTTTATGAAATATTTGGTTTAATATATTTTTTGGACGTTTTTTCATAAAAAAATGTGATAAAATATTGGAATGATATATAAGTGGTGAGTTCCACTAAATAAAATTGATAGGGTGGAGTCTATTTTGAATACTTAGTTTGGATATGATAATTTATTAGAATGATTTGTATGTGGTGGGTCCTATTGAAATGATATTTGAATATTAAGTTTAAATGTGATAATTTATTAGAATGATTTATATGTAATAGATCTTATTGTAATGATATTATTTAAAAATAGTGATATATTATATAGATATGTGTAATAGTGGTTGGCCTTATTAATATGGGATTGAAATTTGAAAATTAAAAATATAGAATTGGAAAGTATTTTTTATGAGAAAATGAGAGAATAAAATGAGTCATTTCTAATGAAATTATGTGAAATAAACATGACTTATGCATTCTGAAATAATAAAATAAAAGAAAAATTAAGAAAAATCAGGTAACTCTTTTGAATAATATTACAACCTTTCTATTTTGAATAGTATTTGACAAATCCACGTCATTAAATAGTCCAATCTGGTTTGGTAAACCTTTGAAAGAAATTTTTTTCTATTGCAGATCATTGCCATGATAAGAAACTTTTAAATCAACGGAGTGCAGTTCAGCAATGACTTGGGTTGTGATAGGACTACTAATTACTTCATGAATAATTTATAGATAACAAACCCACAATATGAGAGAATTCAGAATTTCCACCATTGTCAACAATCAAATTCAGAGTGAGGGGAATAGATAGTTGAAAATTCAAATCGAAAAATACAAAAGATTTTGCGAAATGCAATAAAAAGTTAACATATCGATTCATGAAGGTAAAATAAAAAGAGCTAATGCAATCAAGATTTTTTGAAATTAGTTAAAAAGTATAACTTAGATTTTGAGTATTCACTAGTTTTATTTCTTTAAATACTTTATGTAATCATTTCAGTTAATCAATTTGTTTTTCTTTTATTGCATTCAAATGATTTAAATGCTTAGTAAATCAAATATATAAGTTATGCAATGATTTTAGCAATATCGTATGTTTTATTATTCGTAAATTTTTTGCAACTAAATTATTTATTTGGAATGTAACTATAGATTTGTTAAAAAAAATTGAAATTAAAAGCCAAAATACGATTTCAACAAGAATTCTTAGTTAAATTTCCCTATTATGAATCACCATTCTTTCACTTGCAATGCATGTCACTTTTACTAGTTCAATAAAATAAATCAATTACATGAACATGTAAACACAAATAAATTTTGTTCATGAAGCATTTCATGATTATTTAAATTTAATAGGAGAAACAGTTCGATCAACGTCATGTGTATACTTCTTTTATTCCAAATTAAATGCTTTTGTTTCATTTCGATGTGTGTATAAATAATATCTCATTTCCAAACATAAAACTCTTCTTTTTAAAACTAATGTCACCTACTTTTTGAAAAAAAAAAATTCAACTTTTTTTTATAACCGTGTGCCAATTATATAACTAATATAAATTTATCATTTAGAAAAGTCTTGAATCTACAATAGTCCTATGCATGAAAACAACAACTGCCATTACTTAATCCTCAATAAACTAAAAAATTTGAGAGTTCAAATGTTAGTCCAAATAACATAAACTAAAAGTTCATAAACATCCAATGACGGAGCCATTGCTTAATAAGTGATCCCAACACTTCCTTTGAATGCTATATGAAGGACTTTTCTTCATAATATCAAAATTTAACTATTGAGTTGGCGTTGTTATGCACAAACATTTAACAGACTCTCTTCGCTTTGGGTAAGCATTTGTGTAAGAAATAAAGGTTTAGTTATGAAGGATTAATGTCTGAAAATTTTCAAGTAACATAGAGGATGTATGGAGCTGAAACAGAAGTGGAAAAATGCAGGTGAAAATAGATACAAAAGTCTGTTCTTTTCTTCGTACTAAACTCTCACCAAATACAGACTTTATAGGAGTGTTACAGCTGAAGATTTTGACAGACAACGGCAATCTTGACTAATAAGAGATTGCAAATCTACAAGCATTTAGCATACTCGACAAATGCATAGCCTAACATTTTTCTTCCCTAGCCCAACTATGCATTAGACTTAGTTTGCATTACATATCATGTACTTTTCATTACATGAATTGTAATAATTTTCCTCCTTAATGTGTTGATTCATTACTTTAAAAAGTTCTCTTAATTTGCGAAATTCTCCTTGTGAAGAGCTTTAGTTATAATTGTTGGGATGGTTTTAATGGACCAGCGAGGATATTAATATATTGTATATTATATATATATATATATATATATTGTCTTGTCTGTTGATTGAGTAATGTTGTTAAACTAATTATGAAAATCAATTTATTAAATAATATAATTATTTAATTGAGTTTAATTTAATTAAAATGCCTAAATAGGATCATTTAATTAAATAAATAGGATTTGTTTAATTAATAAAAATCAAATAACTTAATTAAATTAACTAGATTCAAAACCCAAGGTTTGATGGGCTCCTAGAATGGCCTATTAGGAGTCTTGATTAAAGAATCAAAGACTTCTAGTTTTGGATAGAAACAAGATACAAGATAAGTATGACAAGTATGGAAAGGAGTAATATACCTAATGAGATTAGGGTTAGGAGAAGTATACAAATACACTCTCACAAACACATCTTGAAAGACAAGAAAATTCGGGCAATTCAATGAAAAAAATGCCTCCCCTTCTCCTCTTATTCTATGTCCTTGTTCCATAAAAAAGGTTATATTAATTTGATTCTTTCTTCACT